>JAUCRC010000014.1:6747500-7125000 GCA_032399595.1 Tetragonula carbonaria
ACTCTCTTGTTCCTTTCTCTTGCCCTCGATTTGCTTGTCGATTACCGCGACAGTACTCCCGGACAGTTTCACAGTGGATTTCTTTCCTATGAAATTCGATTTCGCGTCGTTGAGTCCGACGAAGAATTTACGAGGGCGCTCGAGTATAAGTCAGCCCGAAGCCGAGTTCTTTCTCTGTTTTTTTTTCTCTTTTTTTTCTTTCTTTTTTTTCTTTTTATCGAACTGGCGCGAGTGAAACTCTTGTGGGAAATCGTACGAGTTTACGCAAGTGTTTTCAGCGAAGGTGCGCGGTAATTACTCGAGATTTCCAACGTTGCTTTTCTTTTTTTTTCTTTTCTTTTCGATAGCAAAAGTCGAGTTATTTTCGTCCGACGCTGCGAATCGTAATTCGCCAACTGGCCGGATAAAAATTTTCGACGTCACCTGCCTTCGCTTCTGACAAAAATTGAATTATTTCGAGCCAATTCTCGCAATGCTTTGCAATCGAGATTTTTAGAAAACCATTTCTAGATTTTATTTCTAGATTTCGAGCAATGATTTTCAACCTGTGTTCCTTTTTTCTTGTTTCTTTTTTCTTCTCTCCTGGCAGGAGGCGAGTCGTTTTGATCCAATTTGGATCAAGACGTGTTTACCTTTTTCTCCTTCTTTTTGGTAAAAATCGAGTTGTTTTCGATCCAATGTCGCGAACCGCGAGTGATTGATACTCAGACCGGAAACGGCCGTATCGCAACGGTTTCACCGCGTGCCCCGTTTTAATAAAGCTATAACGAATCTCGGCGAATCGATATTACGATAAACGTAAACAACGGACAAGCGGACAGAAACTGCAAAATTCAGGGCCGGCAGCGTAATATCTCGAGCAGTCTCGTATTTCAGATGAAAGCTCTCTCGCTGGTAGGCCAACGAAATTGGAAATATTTTACATTTCTCGTATTTTCGCCAATTTTCGTCAACATCGTCGTCATCTTAAACGATCGTTATAACGTAGCTTTACTTGAGAAAAATACCCAAATGAATTATTAAATATTAAATGAACGAATATTGAATGAACGAATCTCTTCAAGATCGACATCAGAAAGATTTCATCAGACATTAGTGCACGAAACAAAACATTGAAACAATATTTTCGCGGAAAAATATTTCTTTGCGAAGAAAGTAGTTTATTTCTTCGCTGAAATTCCAGAGTTCAGCAGCTTGTTACAAAAAAAGAAAAAAAGAAACGTGCAACCACCGTGATATCATCGAGCCGGTAGTTTCGCGAACTTAACGCGGTTATCGCGGTTGTAATTTATTAACATCTCGTGCTCGTGGAAGGAGGGTGGCATGTTGCTGACTATGTCGAGATATCGCGATCCCTTTCGCCCTCCACGAGCGTGCGCAGCGCGTGGACAAGAAGGGGGAAAAGAAACAGATAATTTCGTTATCGTCGAGGAAAACGAGCTGATTGTGATCCCTTTCAAGGCGGTGAACTTTATTTATCAGCCCTTGAGTGCGGAACACAAGAGGAAACGAACTGTCGTACTCTGTTATATATCATATATAATCATATATCATATATATCATATATAGATATATATGATATATGATATATGATATATTATATATATATATATATATATATATATATATGTGATTTTTAGCGACGATCCTTCGATCTGGAACGCCGATTCGAACATGAAACGTTTGATAATTGTTTTCGAAAGACTTATCAATTGAATTGTTCGAAAGAATATTTCTGTGGCTCGTAATTTTATAAAGCGTGGATACGAGCTGCACTGTTTCTTTCTTCTTCTTTTTTACAGTTATTGTCAAATTTACAAGCTGTCATTGAAATGAGTTTTCCAAACAATTCTGTTACATCGTATATATATGATTGTTAGCGACGATCCTTCGATTTCGAAAGACTTTATTAATTGGACAGTTAGAAAGGCGCGAATGTTTCTGTGGCTCGTTTCTAATTTCCTCTATTTTTTCCAGTTATTATAAAATTTGTAAGCTGTCATTAAAATAACGTGGACAAGAAAGGAAGAAACAATTTAGAACAAGCATGCGTCGATGCTACTTGTTGCTTCGTACCGTTAACGAAGAATTTTATTTCATTAACGCGATAAACCCTTTTCGGCTCTCTCCATTTTTCACGGTGGCGAGCCACAGGAAAATATTCCAATAAAACGAGAGAGAGGGAAAAGTTGGGGCACATTTCAATTCGACTAGGCATAATAGTCGATATCCGGTGCCGTTTCACCGAGCGAAACTTTTCCCCATTTTCGCGGGAGAGGTGGATCGGCGCGCGTCGCACGGGAACTTTTTACTTTCGAAAATTGCTGGGCTCTCGCGACCCGTGGATTTTTACGTCGCTCAGAAACCGCTCATAACTGTATTCCATATTTCTCTCTCTCTCTCTCTCTCTCTCTCTCTTATTTTCTTCTTTCTCGTACAGGCTAACGAGACATTGATTTTCGAGCATCGTTACAGACCTGAATTGGGGAGAACTCAGCCTCCGCGGCCGTCCTTTCGTGAATTTGTGGAAATTATCCGGGCAAGTTTTCGAAAGAATACCGTGAATAAAAAGCCGATAATAACGATCGGCCCCGGAACGTTTTTAATATCGCCGGATAAAAGGATGAGTCGAAGTTACCGAGGAGGAAATTCGCGTTGGAACGGCAATATTCTTCGGGGGCTCGGGGCTTCGAGTTAACCGAAGCACTCTCGAAAACTTTCTTACGAAAATATATCGCGGTAGAAAAGGCGGCGGTACATCGTTTATAGTTCGCTCGCGTTCGTAAATTCGTGGTAAAACCATAGGTGTGTAAAGAAGAATTTAATATATAATTTATACAGTTGTACGCTAACTACGATTATACAATTTTCGATGTTCGTTCGAAAAAGCGCTGCAGTTCGTTTGACTCGTTCGACAGCTCGTGTTGAATCTAATTGACCATCGTCTTTGCTTTCGATTTGTCATTTATGGTCTTCTGGTAGCGCCGTTACTCCTTCTACGGATTTCGCAGGTCCTCGACGATCCTTTGCGTCTGTTTTATTATTTTTCTTTTAATGTGAATTTTATTATCCTATCGACTTTCTTTACTCACTATCGAAACGCTCTCTACGATACTTTGTACATAAACGAATTTTCCACAAAGATGCTGTCTCTCTCTTTTTTTTTCTCCAAATTATACACGTCTGAAAGTACGAATTCGAACGAAAACTCGCGGGCTAGTTGTTAATTTCACGGTACTGCCAGACTTTCGCTTTGCGAAATTGAATTCACGTGCACGAAATGAGAAGAGTACATGCTCGTATCCTCGCACGGATTCGAGGATCAAAGAGAATCGAAAGATTCAGACATGTACGTCTTTCGCCCAGCGCCGCGAAATCGGTAATCTACGCCTTATTAAAGAGAATATTAATAGAAACTGTTGGCCTTTCCGTGGCTAGCCGCACCTTATTTTTCCGACCAAATTGGATGGCTTCTGGGAACGCGTCGGACAAAGTTAACCAACGGTTCCTTTGATAAATTTTAATTCAGCCCCGGCTGGAAATTTCATCCCGATTATTACACTCGGGTCCCGGTTAATCACGATGGTCACGCTAGCCTGTAGGCCGCTCACCTGTAAGCTGTTTGTAAAGAATACATATACAATTATACAGTTTATACAATTTATACGCTTGTGCAATTCGACGTTTATTCAAAAGCGCTGCAGCTCGTCCCGCTCGTTGCGACAGCTCATGTGGAAATCAATTGATTTCTTTTTTTTTTTATTTATGACCTTTGTGTATCTGTTTCTAGCTGTTTCTGGGGCTTATTTTTCATCCTATTACCTGCTAGCAGATGAAGAATGGTAATTTAGATCTACATTATCTGTTTCGTTGGTTGTACAGATGTTGTGATGTTTGCAGGAGAAGTTTCAAAAAAACT
Source organism: Tetragonula carbonaria (assembly GCA_032399595.1). Lineage (NCBI taxonomy): Eukaryota > Metazoa > Arthropoda > Insecta > Hymenoptera > Apidae > Tetragonula > Tetragonula carbonaria. The sequence goes on from JAUCRC010000014.1 coordinate 6,751,420, forward strand.
TGCGTATTCGACTTCCTTGTTTACTTTCGAGTGTCAGTCTTCACTTTTCTTTGTTTCAAAGAGTTTCGACGATCTTTTCGAATTTCTCTTTCCCTCCTTTTTTTTTTGCCACTCTTTGTTTCCCTGTACGCGGACCGGCTCAAAGATAGCGATCGTCGATTTCGAGCAAAAGAATCGATTACACTCGCTTTAGTAATCGCCGGGAAATCGAATTTCCCCGGCCAGGAACGACGAAATTTCGTTTGAAAAAAGGATCAGCTTTAGCTGCCGCGTAAAAGGCTCCGCCCGTTCGACGAATCCGCCATTTGCATTCGCGTCGGCTGCCACGTCTGCGACATTTGCATAAATTTTTTTCAATTTTGTTCGAACGGCTTCGCCGTATCGCGTTGCAGAAGCGAAAAGGAGAAAGGCCATTCGAGAGTCGAAACGATACCTGACGGGCCATTTTAATTCGAGTTCTGGTTGGACGTGAGGAATGTGATCGATTCCTAGACCCTTTTGTTCCATTGACGATGCAAAAAAAAAAAAAAAGAAAATAAATCTTTGGTGATATGATTTATTTCGAGAAGTCATATTCGTGTTATAATTCGGTAGAAAAAGTTTGTTTCATCACTGTCGGAAGTGAGAAACATACCGAAAGATCAATCATTACGTTTCGATGTATGGACAGAATGGTCCATTTAAGTGAAGTCATGTAAATATGTTTTCGAATTGTGGTGTTCATAAATAAAAAGATGTCTTCTGCCTAACATGAATGGTATCGAAAGTCCAATACCTGGCAAGAATATTTTTTTTTTTTCAAAGGTAAAAGTAGTGTTTGAGTGGAGCAGTCCGAGTAGTATATAGCGTGCAGTCAGAATTTTATCAGAATTTCTCTGCTTTTATCGAGAACAAATGAAAATCTCCTTTTTTTAGCTCCCTTTCTTTTCGCTCGTTTTCTCGAAACGAGATCTCGTCGAATTTCTCGCGTTAGCAAAAAAACGGGCCGCACCCTTTGACACAATTAATAGTGGAATACTTTTCCACGGTGAGCCTGTCGGGAAATTCCAACGACAGTACGTGATCTCTCTTGGCCCATTCGCGCACTCGCGCTGAGTAATCGTTCCGTAATGTCGTGGAGAGAGAACGAGGCTACTTTATGGGGCCCTCGTCGCTTGTTAACGCGTGCAGGGTTGAAACGACACCACCTGGACAGAGAACGCGTCAACGAACGCGTATAATAATCGGGGGGATGATATCGTGGAAACGATTAAACGGACTTTCCTTTCGTCACAGTCTCGTGATCTGTGACGATTACATTTAATTTTACGACGATGATAAGCTTGCAACTCCTTGTAACATTGCGTGACTTGAAAGTGCACACACTTTCGTGTATCCACTATTGTGTTTTATACGACAAAATTATCAGACATTACAAAATTATCAGACCAATGATTTGCCGTTACGATAGTTAATTGTCAAATTTTCCTTCGTTGTTATCAGAATTTCGTTTATCGATTAACTCGATGGAGAGAGACACGTTTTCAAGCCAAGGATCTCTGACAATCGTTCGCTTGTAACATTCGAATCAACTGCGTTTATCAATCGTCAGGTTTACAGTTCGAAATGGAAGATGGAAGGACGCAAATTATTCTATACTTATGAATCATAATCGTGCGTTCTATTCTCTTCTTTGAAATCTTCCACGCGACCACACTCTTGTTGGTCAATTTTTTTTTCGCCTCTTCAGAAATTCATGCTTTTCCCCTTTTCTTTCTCTTCTTTTTTCTCCCCCTTGGTTCGAGCACGTTCACGTTACCAGGGATGCAAGTGACGTCGAAATTACATAATGGAGGTTAGTTTGGACTATATATGTTTTCGCAAACGTTGCAAGTTCGCAACGATGGTCACGTCGCCGCGATTTGTCAGGATAATTAACCGTCGCTTTATTCAACCGACGAAAGAAACGTCGATTGCCGTTCGCTTCCGAGCAATTCGCCAACTCATTACCGCAACCCTCTTCTTCGCGATAATTGCTCCGGACACCATGATGATTTTCATTCCACGAGCTCTCACCACGCTCTGCTTTTAAACACCGCCGGTTTTAAACTTCCAGTCTCGCCTCCTGTTGATATTCCCTGTTAATATACCCACCGTACACGTGTTTTCGAATGGCCGTTTGATTCTTCGACCACCGACGTCGCGTCGGCAGAATGCGAAACGTTTCATTCTCGAAAATATCGCGTTCTGCTTGTGATTGGTCCGTGGAGATTCTCGCGATTTATTTCCGATGAGAAGTGGCGGTCTCGTTCGAAGGAAAATTTTGACAAGTTTCTCTAAAGAGAGAAAGATTCACAGAGATCTCTTTTCTGTCTTCTTTTTCTGTATCCGTGTGTGACATTTTTGTTTGATCATGAAAGGATATTTTCGAGCGGTTAATTTCTTTGCGTTCCCTTGGAGATTATGGTAGAAACTGTGGATCATAAAAATGTGGAGTTTTCGCCAGAATATTTGGTTGGAAATCACAGAAATGAATTTTGTCGATTGTGTATTATATAAGCCAATAGGTTTGGTGAGCCAAACCAATTTCTTCCCACCCTTTCTTTTTTTTTTAATAAAATATCGAAATACAAGGAAAATTTTATTAATTTTATATTGAATTTAAGTTCAAACGTAATTTTAACAATTATTTCTTTCAAATGTTGAAAAGAAATAGGTAACAAAATATTACGGATTTATTTTAATGGGGAGTGATTTTTACTCATATTATACGTTTGCTAAAAAATGTTGGCAAGATTTTTCTCAAAATATCACTCCACCGTATTGAAATTAATTTTTTATTCTCTCCCTACTTCGACATGAAAACAACGAAATACAATAGTTTCGGTAGCTCCTGCGTAGCTTGCGCGTGTTAAAGCGTTAACAACTCTTCGTTTCATCTTGGCCAAGAAAAAAGATCCGACAGGAAAGCGGCGTAATCTTATGTTCGATGTCTGGGAAATTAACTCGTAACCATGTGTGCGAGAATTCCATTGTCACGTGGTGACGATAGTGGAGTGAAGTCTACATATTTTACGTTTATACTTTTGTGTCATTTCGTTATGATATATTTCGCGATGATACGTATAATATGAAGAGGTAAGAGTACAACGCGAAACAAAGAATATTTTTATGTGAATCTCCGTCACGCTCCAAATGGAACGTAACGTTTCTTTTTTCTCGTCCTTTCGAAACGTGTATTGATTCCCTTGAAATCGGGAATTACGAGCGAAATTCGCCGATCATTTTCATCTCCGTTGCTTTCGTTTTACCTCGCAGTAGCGTGGAAGAAGCCGCGCTACGAGAAGAATATATCTTTTGCGCGGCTGTCGTCGGCAACTTCGACATCGAGTCGAGACTCCTCTAACGCGCGAAACATAAAGATTCACCTTCGTCTCGTCGCGAACGTGTCCCTTTCGACTCGGAAGGAAATTGGGTGTCGCTGCGTCGGAACGTCGTTTTTTCTTTTTTTTCAATTTTTAGCTCGCATATACGCGAAACGTCGCGAGCAAGTAGTCACGCATTCGTCACGCTGCCATTTCGTCTCTTTCAACCGTGATATTTCGAAGCGAGAATCGTGTACCGGAGCTTAAAGGGCCCCGTCGCTCTTGAAAGAAACTCGCGATCGAAGGGATTTCCGGTAGTTACGAATCGCTCCGAGTTACGTATCTCTCTTCAGAGTTACGTATCTCGGTCTCGTGCCATTTCGTTCGGATGGCACGAAATCTTTATTTCTCTCTTCCACGTTTATGAAAACGTTGGAATGGAATAACGACGGTAGACGTTAAGTCCAACGGGACTTGGAAGTGCAAAAGTGCTGTGTCGTCTTTTGAAGGCGTTGAAATACAAGGTTCAGGGTTATACACGTGTCAGTGATTCGCAGGAGGATCGGTAGATTCGAAAAATCCGGTCAGGCGCGTGCTGAAGCGAGCTGCGGCAGGAATCCTTCGTTATTAATTCATCGAGCACCAAGGTCGCGTTAACCCAACTTTAAAGGGGAGGAGACTTTTCAAGAAGACACACTCCACTTGTTTGGGAAGTCTTATCGCGTTGTAATTCCCCGATTGTTGAGACGATCTCGACACGTGGCGAACGTTTGCTCTTGCTCGCTTTAAGCGTTTATGGAATTTTTTTGTCTAGTGTCGAGTATACTCGTTATGCTGAGGAAAATTCGCTTTTGCTATTTATTGTAAAATTGAGGTAAAAAAATTATATATATATATATATATATATTTGTAATTTTAGCACATTTTAGAATACTTCGAGGCAACAAAACAAAGAAATAAAATAAAATTAAATATTTTTCAAAGAAACGTTTCGAAGAAAAATTTATCATTCTGTTACAATTCAATTCAATCTTACGGCAAGTGCATTTACTGCGTTTCCAGTATATTCGTCATCGCCTAGAAATAATTAAACACGCATAATTGGTGCGCATACTCAAAGTAAAACAAAACGCTTTTACCGAAAGCTTTTACCGAAAAGGATTATCGAGCTGAACTTTCCTTGGGCAACCAAAGTGTTCTCGCGAATGGTTTCTACGAATGGATACTCTCATTCATCTGCATTCTTTCATTTTTGAAAAATTCTGAGAAAACGATCTGTCCCGAGAGTCGCAAAATTTGTCAATGACGACGGAGAACCCATGTGGACATGCATATTAAACAGCGTGAAATGAAACGCCAGTGTCGCGGCAGCTTGATTTATTCCAACGGACAATGAATAAAACGCTTGAAAGCTCTTGCAGCCTTCTAAAGAGAGTTAGAGCGAAAGAGAGAGAGAGAGAGAGAGAGTAAGGAACGTAGATACGAAAAGTTGGACTAGGTGCGCTGCATTCACTGTGCGCAAATGGACACCCAGCGCTATGATTATTTACGCCCGGCGTAATTTGTTCCTCGGAATTCAAACGTTTATCCTCCTTATTGCTCCTTCTTACCTCTCTGCTCATTTATCTAGCGATTTATTTTATTCAGTTTGCTAATTTGTTTGATAAAACTCTGCGGCATCTCGCAGCTTCTCCGGGAAATTAATGTCTCGAATTTGCCGGGAAGTCCGTCTATTCGAACGAAAATTGTAGGCAGTACCCTGCGCGATTAAACGCACTGCCAGACAGTCGAATCTACTTATAGACGGATGGGAGAATGAGTTACGCAAACCGGAGAGAGAGAGAGAGTTGCCCTCTCCGACAATTTCGTCAGTGTAAACTGAATTTCGCTCGCATCCAGCACGGAAATATGATATCCTGAAACTTTCTCCCTGCCGTGTCACTCCGTTTGCTTCTCTCTCCCTTAAAACGGGACAGAGCGAAGAACGTTTACAAAAAAAAAGAAGAAAAAAAGAGGAAAAAATTTCCAGAGAAGAGAGAAAAGAAAAAAGGGAACGCGAGGCGTGTCACGGCGACGCGAGAGCGCAACGAGAGACGAGAGGGAAACAAAAATAAAAAAAGAAAACAAAAGGAAAAAGAAAAATAGGGAAAAAAGAGTCCAGCGAGGACCGGTTACAAATTTCGACGTTGTCTCTCGACGAAGCGACACGATCTCGGACGAAAAATCGAGTCGTCGATCGTTTAGCAACACGGTAAATTGTATTTCCCACGGCGCTTCAGTCGCTGAAAATCCAGCGATGTTTCATCGCACGGAACCAGTTCGATAAAGCGTAACGTACATACGAGCTAGACAAAAGTGGAGAATGAGAGAGAGAGAGAGAAAGAGAGAGAGAGAGAGAGGGAGAATCGCGCGAGAAAAGTTGGAGTTTGTCAGCCGGAAATGCCGATTGTTCGGCCTCATCCCCGATTTTACGATCACGGAAATTACTAAAAGCTGAGTCTTGCCCGGATACCGGGTCAGGCGGATCGTTTTCTTCCCCTCCCCCTCATCGAACCAATGAATATGTATAGTAATCTGTAAGCATGCATCGAGCGTGAATCGAGCCCGTTTATTGGCACGCCGGCGTGCATTAGAATTTCGATGATTAAACCAGGCCTCCGTCCTACTTTTGTCCGTCTTCATTGTTCCGATCTTCGCGTCTGCCGCGGAGGGGCAGAATTTTCTTTCGTCCGGCGGCGAAGCGCATTGAAAGCGTTTTTCGAAGGCGGGCATTTGGATTATCGATTATGGTTTAACACGATTGAATGTCACGCTGATTTTACGTGACAGATGTCAACATGAGTCGGTTGTACGATAGATATTAAATTGAAATATTATAGGGAAATGAAAGCAAAATGACAGAAAAATCCAGCACATCGGACGACGATTTTGTAGAAGGTGTTACGAAAAGAATTAAAAAGAAAAAAAAAATTAGGTAGAACGAAAGTAAAAGATTGTCACGTATTGCGAAGACTATAACGATTCACCTTTTCTTTGTTTTTTTTTTTTTTTTTTTTAATACGATGTATGTAGATGTTACATACATATTAAACTATTTTTACGTAACTAGGTTTATACTGCAGCAATTTCTTCACGTCTGTTATAGTAACGAAGCTGATATCGAAAAACTTAGACATATTAACGAATTTCTGCGATCTTGGCCGCCGTGGCATACAATGTTGTTAATTATCTAATTCTATACCATTTGCGGATTAAAACCGTGGAAAAATGGGAAGAACGTGCTGACAGTTCTTCCATTGTCTCAAATTTCGGCAACCTGGTAATCTCAGAAATTAGAATGATCATAGAAACACCCAAATTGATGGATCTTTGTTCGGTTCCTCTTGTTCTTCTCTCTCCGCTTCGTCGAAGCTCGACCGAGAAGTGCAAACCCTCGACTGCTCGTATTCGTAGCAGCAGCTCCTTCCATCCAGAGGACGGGTATCTATTCCCATTTCTCGCGAATCCGCTTGAAACTTGAACAGAAATCTGCCGTTATTTCCAGCGAACTCGATCTAACCTACCCCAATCATCTCCGATTCATGGGGATCCCACTTCGACCCGGTTGAAATCGCGAGGCGGGCACCCGCCTCTGTCGCTACATCGGCCGAGGGCTTCCAACTTGCCTCCAACATTTTGAATTCACGGGACGGCGCCCGGCGCTCTGTTCAAGGCACAATCTGCTTGTGAAACTGCTCCGACTGACAACATTTATCGCCCAATTTCATCGACAACTTCGGGAGAAGCCAACGTTCCGTCTATTAATTCGTCTCTGGATAGATGTATCTCCTTTCGTTCGTGTTTTTCTTTTTTCTTTTCCTTTTTTTTTTTTTTCAATCGTGAAATGCTCGACGTCTCGGAAGCTAAATGTGAAATTGCTCGGTAATCTTTGATCGATTGAAATGATGAGATGTGTGTTCTTTTCCTATAATCAAATGCAATACCTTTCTCTTTTTTTTAAATTTATAACGCTCGTGGATATTTTTGATAATCAAATGGTATTTTCGCATAGATTAATTCGATTCAAATTTCGGGGACCCTATTCGACCAAATTCTAGATTATTATTATAAACTCTAATAATTATTTTATTCCAATAATTATTGTCGAAAATATATCTTGAGATTTGATTTGATTGGATCGTTTGATTAAATTTCACTCTCGCTGGATTTCTTCAAATAATCGTACGAGAACATCCTTCTCCGTAAATGTAAATAAATAACCCCCCCAAAAAAAAGAAAAAAGAAAAAATCCCCCAAAATTACCAAAATCTCTCCAATCAAAAGACTTTTACCGCAGTCTGAAAGAAAGTCGAAGCATCGCCCGAGAAGCTGTTGCAAGCAGTCGGTTTCATGCCAATTAAAGCACGCTGGACGTGACCATTTAATAAGATTACTCGGATCACACGCTAATCCTGCGAAAGCTTAGGTACACAGGGCGTGGACAAAGGGGTAGGTGGGAGTAGAAACAGGTAGTCAGTTCAACGGGCTGGAAGTGGGTGGTGAAGAAGGTCGAAGAGGGTGTGAAACGACAAGAGGCACGAATCCATCGACTCTTACCATTCCTTAGACAATCTCTCCTATCGCGGTGCTCCCTTCGTCGATGCAAGAACGTCGTAACCGTCGAGGAAGCCACTGGAAATGGCTAGGACGGTTAGGTTATATTTAATGCACGCGCTATGGTACGCTTAACTCTTACGTGGTACACGTAAATTTCGTGGCCGACGTCACGCCGGAGAGTTGTTGTTTATGTTAAAATTTCCAGCCTCGAGGGGAGAGAATCGTCGTCGGGGATTTGGCTGAAAGATCGAGTTCGAGGATGTTGGGAACTCGCGGAATGGACACTGTACCAGGTCGTTCAGTATTGGGAGAAAGCTAAAGGAGAAATCTCGTTTCTGTCTGTTTTATTTTATGGGAATAAAGTCTCTCTCCCTCTCTCTCTCTCTTTTTTTTAGATTTCGTGTACGGCATCTTTATCTTGGTTCAAATTCAAATCTGATTATGTATCGTCAGTTATATCTATGTTAGTTTCAGTGTATTCGCGTTAGTCACGTTTGTTTTTTACACGTGGTAAATGCTACATCGTCTCACGGACTTGCAGAAGAAAAATGAAAGATACTATCTTTGAAATGAAGTGACACGAGGTGTCGCGAATAAATGATCGACTATCCCGAAAACTTGCCGATCGATTCTCCAATATATTCAGCGTTTATCCTCTGAATTATCCATCTTATAGTATCGCCGTCTGGAAACAAGCAAATATCATACAGAACACGTCCCCCCCCGCGCCCGTAATAGATAATAACTCCTTAATGAAACGCAAATATTTTTCCAACGGGCGAATCGATATATCCGTAAAATTTTCCCGACGATCAAACGACAGCTTATCCTCGAGGTTGTCTCGCACGTTCGCCCGCATATAAAACCCTTTCGCGATGGAAAGCAAACACACGTCTAACGTCTGGCGAACCGGCGCTTAATGCGAAATCATTTTTCTGAATTTAAGCGAAATTTCCCATTCGTCTATATGCGCGTGTGGCAACAGTTGCAGCTCGCGTTATAGAAATACAGAGAAACACGCTGCTCTGTGCAATCTCTTTGCGTGATGAAAAAAAAAAGAAAAGAACGAAGCTGCTCTCATCTTCGTCATCTTTTTCAATGCTCGTAGTCAAAAGCGTCACTCTCGAAAGCTTATTAAATTACGTGTTTAATATCTTTCGCTGCTTCCGCTGCTTCTGCTCGATTTCCCCTTGTTGATTTTTTTCATTATACACCGATGCTCGACTTATTTTTATTTGTGACATCGACATTTATTATTATTACTCGAGAAATCTCAGGAACCGATGTTTGACCAATATTCAATTGCAATATTGGCCTCTTCGGCCGGTCGAGGATACGAAATTTCTTCGTCTGAACTCGCCAGGATCGACCTAGACGACGGAAGAATTTGCCGAAGTATATAACTTTCGTCGACGAGACAACGTCATCCTTGGGATCGAGATCGAAGACCCATCCGGGGTGAGTCTTTTGTTTCACCAGCAGTCGGGATCGTGGAAATTTCCGGCGTCTGCTGCCTTCGTTCAAACAATGTTAAAAATCGAACGACCGAGATCTTTTCACCTCGTCTGACGTTGTCAGATATCGTAATAATTGAGGATGAAAAATGTCGTAACGATTCAACGAGTACATCATTTTATCGGCACAGCGGTGAGAAATTGAATTTCGATCGAAACAAGAAATTATACGAAAAAAAGTGTAATTGGTTGGCCCGATAGAAACAACCTTATAATATTATAACTTTGTCCAAATTGTCAAGTAGACAAAGCGATCTTACAAATTTTCAAACTCGTTCCACGCAACTGTTGCACTCCGTGGCCATTTGAAGAAATTTCTGGAGTATATTGTTCTGCTGATCGATTGCAAGCTTGCATTCTCATGCGTCGATCAGACTCGCTGCTGGGTAATTAAAGGGCACCTGAGGCTTCGTCAAGCTCCGATGTAATAAAGCTCTCCTCCTGTTGCCACGCACCCAGGAGGGGAGCATTGAAAATAGAACAAGGGTCTCGACGACGATGTTCCTTAATGAACGATCAATCTACACGCGATCTAGATCTCCTTTTTTCTTCTTTTTTTAAACCACCCCGAACGAGATCGTTGTTTGTTCGCTGCTGCTACATCGATCGGACGACGAAGGGGGGGGGGAGTGGGTAAAAAGCAACAAGCAACGTTTTCACGGCCGGCCGCGAACGATAAATCGCGTAACGAGTCGAGTGAAAAGCCAAGGGCTGTGTTCGGTGTCTCTCGCTTGCGCTTACGCGCGCAGTTTCATCGCGTTTAACACGCGGGAAATTTTGCAAATTTTACGCGCGAAGCTTCGCCCACGTCATAATCGCGTCATAATCGGATTAACGGCGAATTTGGATAATCGAGTTTCGGTTAACCGTCGAGTCTTTCTCTCCGCCAGTAATCCGATTCTGTTAGCCGTGAATGTTTCAACATTCCAGTCGAATGTTAAATCAGGCGAATTAGGTCTCGTTGAGTAAGCTAACTTTTCCCTGTATTTTTGTCGTCGTCAAGATGTTGGATTTTCAGCTGGGATTCTATCATCGGACGAACCAGTCCTTCCAACTAAAGCCATCCAGAGTCGTCGGTATCGTGAATTTGTAATTTCTCGTAAAGGAAATGTATGTTTCAATGAAACTTGACAGAAATACTGAAATACTTTGAACGTATTAGGAAATCAGAAACTGCATCCGTAGAATGACAAAACAATTTGAATTTCCAAAACCTGTGTCGTTATTCGTCATTTCTGGAACAAAAAAAAATGGAGAAAGTGAACCTGGAGAAAGTGAAGTTTCGCAGAGAGGTATATTTTAAAAATAATAGAAATTCCTTTCGCGTCTTTCTCGATCTTCTTCGATCGGTAGTTCCAGCTCCAGTTAAAAGGGTGATTATCAGGTTAATCGTAGTTAACGTTCTCGGCGCCTCGAGTCTCGAGAATCGAGTCGATCAAATTTTGCTGGGTTCCCGCGGGAAAGGATGGGAAAGGCGTGGGAAAGTCGAAGGGAGCGTACATTCCTCGAAGGGCTGGCACCGGTATCCAGAGAAAACAGTTCCCAGTGACAAAGTTGATTCGATACTTGTAATTCTTCGCGAATCCAAACTCGAACGTTCCCCTTCTCCCTCTTCTATTTCCCTCCTTTCTCTCCTCTCCTATCGTTTCGTCGAACGAAGAAGCGCGGTAATTTAGATCGCTCGTGATACTTCCTCGCGATATTTCCTTGGCTCTCGCCTTCTTATTTCACAGTTTCTCTCTGTAAGGAGTTTAAGATCCTCCCCCAGGAACTTCCTCCTGTCCGATATTTACTGCCGAGAAATCCCGCATCACACTGCGAGGAATGTCAGACTATACGAAATAATGCTCCTCCGCGTTGAGAAGCTTTTTGGCAAAAATTTTTCGTCCAGGGAAACTGAAGAATTCGCCAATCGAATTTATTACTTGTCGCAATTCAACGTAATTTCAATTCTCCTCGCTTACACGTAATTACAACAGAAAAGAATCCTTTAATTTTTTAAGAGAATTCTTTTTTAAATGTAACAGAGAAGCAACTTTTAATTTAAACCTGTTCGCCGAATCTCAGGAGAACAGAAACATCCTCCTCACGTTAAAAGTATCGTTTCACTTGCAAACGACTCGCCAATCTTAATCTATCGCGCGTTCGTTTTTTTCAATTTCAATTTTTCTCAATTACATTGAGCGTAATTTCAATTCTTACGCTGCACAATTATAATATTCGATTCATATAACTACAACGTGAAACGAATTCTTTCTTAAATGTAACAGAGAAGCAACTTTTAATTTAATCCTGTTCGCCGAATCTCAGGAGAACAGAAACATCCTCGTCGCTCTAAAAGTCGTTTCAGGAAAGAAACGACTCGCTGATTACTTTTTCTCAGCTGTTGATTATCGTCGCGAGAATCGCATTAGCGTCAAATCGCGCGTGTCACGTGTGTCGAAAGAAAGTCGCCCGTTTGAAAATTCCTCCTCTATTTAAACGAAGAAAAGAAGGAACGCTCGAAGTGCGTTCTCGTCCTCGTTAATTAATCCGTGGAACCGTGGTGGCACGGGTGGCTGGCAGCAGGACACGATCCTCGCAGCGGATAAGGCGTTCCAAGGATGGGTCGACGGTGTAGGTGGCATCGCCTGGCCGTGTAGGGTGGCCGAACACTCGAGTTATCGGGGGAGGTTGTCGAGGAAGGGTGGAAGGTTGCCGCCGCCGCGAGGCGAGCCAAGTTAGCGCCTGCGTAATACCATCTCTGTCTACTTGTCAGCCAAGCGGAGCTGCCACCACCCTGCCCGCTTCTCCTCTCTTCTCGCCGCTACTCGATAACAAACTCCACGGTACCAGTACTGGCACGGTACTCCGGACCACCGGGTCGTTCCAGCATCGCGCGCGTTCGCCATCGGGCCGCCGCCGCCGTCGTCGTCGCCGCTTTCAACGGGTATCGATAGCCGTGTTTACGCAACGACACCTCGTCGACACCACCAACCGTCTCACTCGGCTTTCACTTCACCGGGACTTCGACCACGATTTTCCGTCGTCGGTGCACGCCACGACCGACATCCTGGGATCCGTGGCAAGTCAACGCGTCGTCACGGTACATCCACTCTCCACCGGTTTCTCCGGTGACAAACGTTTCCTCCCTTCCTCTGAAATTGCCACCCTTCCTCGCGCGACGCTCGCACGCTTTGCACGATTTTTTTCTCTTCTTTTTTTCCTTCTTTTCTTTTCTTTTCTTTTCTTTTTTTCTTTTTTTCTTTTTCTTTTTTGACGCGACTCACACCTGTCGCGGCTCACCTGTGTGTGTGACGCGAGACCTGTTGTACCACGCGAGAAGGATCGAGGGTAGATCGATGGAGAGTTTCAAGCGAGGCTCGGCGATTTTCAGATGATTACACTTCTTATGGTATATCGATCGACGACTAAGAAACGGAAAGAACGCTTGTTATGGTGTTTAGCCCGTAACTTGTTGCTCAGTCTCGTATTGCGAGGTAGCTGATACGATCGCTGCCGCGGTTCTCAATCGTCGATCAAGCGGTTCGAACGTCGATAGCGGACAGCTTCGTGCCGGTTTCTCGGTATTTCCATTCTTTCAAAGGACCAAAGGATCGTGGACAAATGGTAGTCGAGCTTCTGAATGCTCGAATCGTGGCGAGAAGCGAAAGAGAAGCGAGAATCCACGAGGAGTTTTCGTCGCGTCAGACGGATCCTCTCGTTATTCGCGGCACGGGATGACCGATGGTAAACACGCTCGTTCGTCCTATCCTGTAGGATATTTGCTCGCTGGATTACACGGTTCTTCCTCGTTGATTTCCCATTTCTGCAACGGAGGATCGAGTTTCGCAGTGACACGAGTTCACACCTTCACACGTTACACTTCGCTTCGAACGTTTCGAGCCTCTTTGTCGAGACTCGTTCGCGATCGCCTCTTCGCCAAAGGGGAGAAGCCACGCGAATGTTCTTTTGCTCGCTCTCCAATTTGCATAGCGCTTCGAACAGCGAGACGAATTACGATCCGAGGAGAGGGATCGATCGAAGGGATCGATCGAACGCCTCTTCGAAAGAGGCGAGCAATCGGCGTATGTATACACGGAGCAAACAAATCGGACGGTACTGGATACTCGAGAGTCGAGTATCGGCGTCTTCGCGAGCGCCGTCGCTCGTTACCTGTCCTCTGTCTCTCGGATCTTCCACTCTGCAGTTCGATTTGCAAACGTGAAGCACCTCACGCTTGATCCTTGATCGTTTCTGACCACGTATGCAGAACGAGGTAATTCGTTCGCAGGGACGGAAAGAGAGAGAGAGAGAAAGAGAGAGAGAGAGAGAGCGACAGGTCGCTCTCGCGATCGTCGCTTCGCGAGGTGAGATCGTCACCGGGGGAGTTTCAATTTCACGCGTCGCAATTCCCGTGGCCCGTGAATCGCGCGTCCTTTCTTCCCCCCAATTTTTCCATCTCTGTCTCTTTCGTCGTGCGTCGCTTTTTCTCCGTCTCTCTCTCTCTCTCTCGCGAGAAAAGAAGAAAAGAGAGAGTCGATTCCTTCGTCTGCCCGAACCAGCCGACAGATTGAATCTTTCGTTCGCAGATCTCTCGCTCGTTGGCGAACGAATCCCCCGGAAAACGAAGGGACGTACCTGTGTGTGCGGAAAAAAAGGAGAAAAAAAAGAGAGGAAAAAAGGGGAAAGGAGAGCGTTCTCCGGTTTTCATTTCAACGGGGCGAACAACGTTTTATCGTTTCGTTATTTCACCCCCTTCCGCCCCCTTTTTTCCCCCCTTTCTTTTCTATTACCTCGAAACGGGAAGTTCGGAATTTTTTATCGTCGTTTTGCAAACGGCACCGCTGGATGAAAGGAGTCTGAGCTCTTTCGAGCGGATTGCTAATATTCTATTAGTCGTTGGTACTTTGCGTTAACGTGCGACTCGATGCATTTTTCTCGCGAGCCGTTGTACTATATCGTAGCACGGAGATATATAAATAGAGCATCGAAACTCGCTCGAAATATGAAATTGAACGAATCCAATGCGTGAATATGGAATTTGTCTGAATCGCTTATCCAATTCGACGGAAATCTAGTCTAGTTCAATTTGTTGTCAATGGAATATTGCAGGTATTCGCCTTCTCGTTAACCTTTCTCTTCTCGCAGGGAACAAATGAAATCGGGAATGTCGAAGTCTTGCGATAATCTTGATACGCGCGAGAAACATCTCGTTTAAATACAATACAGTTTGTCAGCGAGGCTCCTCTTGCATCCAACGATTTCGTTGCTCCATTGTTTCACCGTTCTTCCGTGGAGGTTGGCTTTAAAGAACCGGCGGGGTTCGACGTTAATTTTACACGGTCGAAAGTCCCATCCTCCTCCCCCGCCCGCGGCGTTTAATCCTCTTCCCTCCACCCGTCCCTTCACCCCTTTCGAAAGATTCGATTTCGAGATTTAGCCGGCCGATAAATTGAATTTGTTCTCCAGTTGTCCACCGGAAAAAGGAAGGCGCGCGCTCGCCTATTCTGGCAAAGGCTCGTCTCGCAAAGCTCGGACCGTCCTGTGAACGTCACAGCCGCGTTCATATCGACGCATATGAGAGAAATATGTTTTTGTTGTTTCGCTGTATCCGTCGCTCGAGACTGAAAAACGACGAGTCCGAGGTTCACGGGCGTACGTTTCAACGAGTTCTCCATAATTCATTGTGCGAGATGAAAGTTACCACGATTTGCAAACGATTGTTTGTTGTCGGATTTAATAGAAGTATGTAGTTGCAATTATAATCAGAAGAACCGTTTATTCACTAGAGAGAAGAGATTGTCGATTAACTGCGAACTTGTGAGACGAACGTTTGAAAATCGCGCGTAGAAGAACGTAGAAAGAACGAGTGTTCGCGTTCAACGTGAAAATTCTCGAGACGTGTATTTTTTTTTTCTCTTTTTAGGTCTCCTCTGTTAACCCTTTGCCCTCGGAAACATTTTCATCTACGTATCATCTACCAGCAATTTATTTACGAAATAGTGAGTGAAGTATCACTTTAAATAAAATGATGTAGCATTTTATGGAAATAATCATCCTGTTTAATTGGTATTTAGCATGAAATTCTGTTGTTTGTATTTGTTTAATATGGGAACTTGGTTTGAAGTCAAGTGTAGAAGTTAACGACACGTAATTTCAATCCCTTGAAAAAATGTCCTCCGTCATTTTATAAACTTTCGTCATGAACAGTAAAGTTTATTATCATTTATCCCGAATCATTCGAATGATAATTAGATGACTCACGATTGCCTCTATCCCCAAAGGATTTCTTCTTTCGAAATTTTATTATTCCTCTTACGTCGTTTATGTTGTGATTATCAGCGATTATAAAAAATTCTACGATTTTAGCTAAATTAATTTAAGTGTGATGTTTCCCTTTGAGGGAGCAGTCGAATGCAAACGGTTGAACTACTAGATCAAGTTGCATTGTGTATTTTGAAGCGACGCTCAAGCCAATAAAAAATAGAATTTAGAATTTTATTGAACATCTGGCGTGCCTCGATTGTTGGATCGCGCTTGATACGGCGAGGGAGGCGTTTGACGCCGTAAAGAAGGTGAAATTATGATGAAGAGAGAGAGAGAGAGAGAGAGAGAGAGAGAGGAAGAGAGAGAGTGTGTGTCCACGGAAATCGCTTTATCGTTGGAATTCCGGTTGCTTTTCTCCAGCCGGTTGTCACCGTAAATCGTCGCGAAATCGCTTTCCATGGCGGCGCCTTTGATCGCGTGTACCACGACGGAATCTAAATTCCACGAACCACCGAATTTCCAGCTACCTTTTCTCGCTCTCGGCCTCCGACTCTGATATCAAACCGATCCGTAGATCCAGTCAGCTGACAAATTGAATTTTTCTTGGCTGTCTTCTCGGCTGAAACGGGCGTTTCTCCCGTCCCTCCCCCCTTCCACTTTTATTTATTAAAATACTCGCCGACTTAACCGATCTCCTAGAGAGAGAGAGAGAGAGAGAGAGAGGGAGGGAGAGAGAGATCTTCCTCGGGAGATCTCTCGTCGGATAAAATCGAACCCCCCGGGGAGGGGGGGGGGCAAACAGCTTGGATCGACGTTACGTTACGATCTCTTCGTCAGTATCGAATCACTGGAGAATTAACGCCAACCATCGGCAAGCAAAAAGCGAGGATGTTGGTATCCGTATCCGGGGAAATGAAAGTGCAAGAAAGAGAGAGGGAAAAGTTTCGGATAATACGCGAGATTTTATTCGTACTTATTTCGACAGAGGTCAAATGTCACAGAAAATTATCACGAATCGCGAAGATCTGAAAGAGTCGTCAAACTTGATTGCACGAATGTCACGAAGTTCCGTCGAGTTTAATCCGTTGTGTATTTCGTCCTCTGATGCTCAAAAATTAATCATCGAGAAAATTAACCATCAGCCAGAAGGAACTCGTTACTACGCGCGTTATTTCGAAAATTTCACCGGATGGCTTAGTTCTCTCGCGTGTGTGCAGCGATCTGATATCGAATTATCACTAAAAATTACAGAATCGTTCGGACCACTCTGGTGGTTGCAGCGTCGAGCAATTACCCCACATCTTAGGTCTCCTCCTTTTTCCCCGTCCAGCATTATTCCCCGACCTCGACTCCATTCTCAGCTTCTTTCTCTCGCCACCTAACACCTAGACAGTCGTAGGACCATCGACGAAGCTCTCCTTCGAGCCCGCCCGCGCTAACCGCAACAACGTTGTCCAGAGTTTTCCCATTAAGGGGACAAGTCGTCGCTGTTTGCACGTGATGCTTCCCCGTGCTTCGTCGAATCACCGTGGGCAGACGTCCCCCATGACGGGAACAGACGATGACGCACGTCGCAATTACCTGGACGGTGTTTACGCTAGTCCCAGCTGAAAACGAAACGAGCGATTGTCCGCGAAGCCGAGCTGAATGCCTCGGACCTTTCGTGTTCATTGGCTCGGACGATTAATCGAGACAGGTTCCTGTACCTGGCAGCAACACGCTCGTTTTCATTAAGCTTTCTTGCTCTCGCCTTGCCTCTTGATCATTTCAGTCATTTTCACCCTTCGCGTTTCGCAGACGTTTCTCCGACCTTTTCCCTCTTTCGGTTTTGTTTTCCTTGGTCTCTCGAGTCCCTTGTGTTAAAAATCGCGAGTTGAAGAAGACGCGTCCACTTTTCAACGGCGAGCTCGTTCAATTTCTCCTCGCCAAGCGGTGCAAGCGAGAGGAATTTTCGAACTGCGTTTCAACGGATCGAGACGTGAGCGTTGATCGTTCCACGATCGTTCCCTTCGTTTCTTTCGTCAATCGGACGACGAGGAAATTGAATCTCCGCCATGTGTTAAAAGAGCTTGGCTCGTTCTGTTTTGATCTGAGGTACTGCTGGAGTTGATGGTGAGATGCCTCGAAAGTATATTTGAAATTTTGTTGCGAACTCTGTGTCGGTTGTGCCAAGAAAATGGAAATAATTACGATATATAAAATTCTCAATGAACACAGTTCTCTGTTCTTGCGCGAAGTGAATATCTCGTTCTTCAATGCTTATGTCTTAACACTAGAACCAAAGTGCTCGAAATGATCGATATTTACAACTTTTGTTAGATGTTTCACGGACGTGAAATATTTTTAAAAGTTCAAATAATTTTTCCTGAAATATACAAACAGAAGCTTGTACACTCCGTTTACAAGCTTATTATTGAGCTTCTCCATTCTTTTTCTTTTTTCACTTCAACGTTTCTGACGAAAATTTCACGCGTTAATCGTAAAGTAGTGCTAGCGTGTAAGGCTAGAATAATAGAATAAAATAAAAGTCAAATGGAATAGCAGAGACTTCAAATACTCTCGCGATCCAATGTACGACATTTTACATTTGCACGTACTTGCACGTACGTCAAGATTTCTCTGCCGTGGTTGGATAATGGAATAATCTCTATTTGTTGTGTCGCAGGAAGAGATTCCCCGGGATTCCCCCGTCATGATCGCATCGCTTTAAAAATTTCATCGCAGACTCTCCTCTCGTCGCGTTGCAGGAAAAGAATAAGAGAAACGTTCGATCTCTGGGCGATCGTTCGGCCCTTTGTCCGCCTCTTGGTCGACGATTATTAAAATTTATTGATTTATCGAGCATGATAACCCTCGCTCGGCAGAGCGTAAGGTCGGCGGATTAAGAAAGGTCGTTAACAGGGTCACCTTTGTCCTCTATTGTTGCGTGCTAGAAATACTTGAATATTTCCCACGTAACGCATTACGTAAGGCATCGTAACACCGTTCGACGTTTTCTGTACGCAGCTGCATCGTCCACCCTCCTCCTTGCAAAAAAAAAAGAAGAAAGAAAAAAGAAAAGAGAGAACCAAGAAAATTATAGAACAACAAGTGTTTTATCTCTCGAGAAACTCTTCCCAAGCGTGAGCGGACGTTCGCGATAATATTCTCTGCGATTCTAAAGTCTTCGCGGAGTCGTGAATCACAATTCCGGGATTACGCGTTTGTAGAATTCTTATGGAAAAACTGTCTCGCCTCGAAGTGGATTGAAGATAAGAGGGCAAGAACGTGATAAGCATATTTCTCCTAAGTTCGTTCGATTGTAACGTCTTAACTTGCAGTTAAGAAGGAATATTTTAATATCAGACAAAAAACGAACGAAAAAGTCGTCCAAGCTTTAATCGTACGTATTATATCAAAGAACAAGCTTGGATATCTTGTAATTACAATTACAAAGGGAGTAAAAGAATATCGAGTCTAGAGCCAACGTTTAATATCTCAATTAACAACGCGTGCTATTAGTCCTCGTAAGAAGACGAAAAATACAATCTGTAAATATTACAATAAAACGAACCGAATTGGTGGACTCTAGAATAATACTCTGGAAAAATTCACATTCAGATCTTCCGCGTCGATCATTCGCTTCCGTTTTGTTTCGCGTTTCTAGAAGAATTCCATCGAGAGAATACGCACGCGCCCGATTGAAACGGTGTCCCTATTTGCTTTCCGCCATTCCGCTCATTAACCGCGGTCACAAATTTCGCTCTTGATCCTCTTATCGGATCCAATTCGGCCCGGGACCGTCTTATCGGCGTAGAAAAATTCCCGGTCGCGGCGCAGAGACTTCCTTCATCCGGAGGAATGATTTCCTTAATCCACAGGGTCGTGGACGAGGCGAGGGTAAAAATAGAATAGACGGCGAAAAGTCTTGGGCCTTTGGAGGGTCCATTGTGGTCGACGGCGATTTTAAACCACGGCGAATCAATTAATCCGCGCCCTCCCTACCTCCCTCCTCTTACTTCCTGAATGTTGAACAACCACTGTCGACGTGTATTAATTGGAACTCGACGAGAGGATTAAAGACTAAGTGGCTGGTTGACCTTTTTCCTCTGGATGGGATGTCTAGCTTCTCCGCTTTTCCGTTTCACATCGTTCGATTTTATTTCTCTTTTTTTCTTTTCTCTTTTCTCTCTCTTTCTCTCTCTTTTTGTTCTTTGCACTCCTTTCTTTCGTCGGACGTATGAGCTGTCGTCAACCTTTTTACCCGCGATCGAAGAGAACGAAAAGAGAATTCGAAACGTTAAAGGTTAATTGCTGCTCGGGCAGGTTAAATAGTCGGCTGGACGTTCCATTATGAACGATGAAAAAACCGTGCAGGAACGTAGGAAGGAAGCGTAATAGAACCGCGTTCGTTAGAAACGCTTGCTGCGAAACAAGTGGCTTCGCATAACTGGACTTCATCTTTCTCTCTCTCTCTCTCTCTCTTTCTTTGGCTTTCGTTTACGATTAAATCGGTGGATGTTTGGTCTATATCCTCTGTTTCTCTCTCTTTTTTTTGAAAAATTTATAAAATAACAACACGCGAGAGAAACGGCGAAGTTTCCGAGAGTGCAATTAAGAACGGTAGGAACTCTGTGTAGGAAATTGTTTCACGTGTGCTTTGCATATTGCATCTCGGGCGGAAAATTGGTACAGGTATTTTTCAAAGAAGATCTTCCTCGAGGAAGAATATAGAGGAGATATTTCGTTATCCCTTATCTGCTTTGCCCCTTCCCCCCCTCCAAGAAGGCAATATAAGGCCGATATTTTTAGATTCGATTGCAACTCTTATCGATTCGCATGATCCTCGAACGAGCAACTCTTCCACCGGCTAAAATAGCAAACAATTTCGACTTTAGCTGGTCGCTGAAAATAATTTGCCAGCACCGCGCCGTGCAAACGTCAAACGTGCTACTTCAAAGTCGGCGAAGCTGTCTCGAAACAGGCTGTTGCCCGGTCGCGCAAGTTCAAGCGAGTTGAACCTCTTCGTTTCGCGATAAACTAGCTGCGGCCGGAACTTCTGGCTGCGCGCAGGGGAGAGCCCGGCTTTCCTGAAAGCGTACGGAATACTGATAGGAGCTGGTGTAAACCTGCAACACCTTCCTCCTGTCACACCTTCCTCTTTCGCCCACCCTTCCTCAAACACTGCGATTATTCTAGAGAACTATGCTTCGTCGCTGGCTGCTCGAGTTTTGTTAAAAGAAAAGAAAAGAAAAGAAAAGAGACGAAAATTTCGCACGATATTCATTTTAATGCTTTAAAGAGAGAACAACGAGTCACGACGTTTTTGGTCGTAGAAATTTGGAAAGTCGAAATGTGGCTCGTCGTGGAATTTCAGAGATTTCCTCGATCGATTTCCCGATTGCTCGCCGAGAGTTTAAAAGAAATTTGTCAATTTTCCAACGCGACCTCTATCGCGGCGTGTCGGAATTTTTAGAGGTTTCTCGATTTTCCTATTGCTCGCCGTTGGGACGGGATTTCATCAATCTTCTGTAAATAATTCGTGTCGCAGAGCTTCGAAGGTTTTTCCAGCTTTCTCTAACGACCAGGTTTTTCTCACGTCGTTCCTGGCTAAAGCGTAAATAAACTCAGCGACGCGTTGGATAAATAACAAGGAACTCATGGGGTTGTAAGGGAAAATAAAATCATGTAGGAGGAGGATACAGGTGTATATGAAAGGGTGTATCGTAAAGGAATAAAAATAATACGCCAAAGGGGTCGCCATCATATTATATGGCGATAAGTAATCGTGAACTCTGATTGATGCGAAATGTCATTCATAAACCTGCCACGCCGATCAGACGTTCGAATTGACCCTGCTACGACATTTCAGTTATTTTTGATTGAATGAAGAAGCTTCTTAGACTTGAGGAAGAAACACTTGCGAGAGTATTCGTATTTATAGGGTGACATTAAAGATGTTTTTCAAAACGTTCGAACCCTTCGCGTGAAATTCAAACGTAAAAGCAGTAACCTTTTCGGGTTGCTCTAGCAATTGGAGGGCAGAAAGTATATCTAAAAATATTGATATCTCTAGAAGTATAATGTACAAAAGTATATTTGAGAGTATCGTTTTGAAATATTAATACGTATGCACATTTATTTTAAAGTCCATTTGCAAAACGTAGATTAATATAATGACTTTGCCATTTCTCGTTTGCAGTCGCGCGAAAACTATAAAAATATAGAGATTTTTCTGTCGTCAAATATAAACGTACACACGTACATGCCATTCGAGGAAAGACACGTATTCGCAAGTTAAATGTTTTTTTTTTTACCGCTCACGTATTCGGATTGTAATTTATTTGCAGAAGTCGTGCGAGTTCACTTTGTGCAAAACAAATCAAAGTTGTCGTCGAAGGTTCGAAACAAGGTGTCAGTCATCGAGCATCGTTTCCAGAATATAATATAGTACACTCCGAGAAAGCAGCCAAGGAATGTTCAAGTCTCTGGAGTACTCGAAGTTGAATCCTCTCCCGTGCTCGCCAGATGCCAGATCGTCGTGTACATCGAACGAAAAACAAGACCGCTGCTAAAACGTGCCCCGACATCAAATTATCGGCCACGTCGTGATTGGGTATTCGTTCGAAATAAATGGCCGCTAATGGTATTTCTGGTAGGTGTCTCGGCCGATAATGCGCGTTCCATGGCCCGGCCAGCATTAAATCCACGAAAACAGCGTGGCCGCTAGCCAAACACCCTCGCGCCATTGTCTCGCTAACGATCCAACGTTTTAATCGTTTCCCACGTCAAAATTTCGTCGCCGTTGGATCACGTATCGCAACAAAACATCCTCTCAGAGAGAGAGAGAGAGAGAGAGAGAGAGAGAGAGAGAGAAGAAGCAGCAGCATCACGCAAGCAGACGATGCAGCAGCGACGATGCACGTCGTCGTCTGCTGAGATTGCACCAGCATTTCAGGTACGAGCCAAATTTTCTTACGAGCAACACAGTCACGCGTGACTTGTAGCGCATGATGAATTGCAAGTTGATTGTTTCCGGAAGATGTGACGGGGCTCGGTCCACGTTTGCCAGGAGAGTTTGTGATATTCGATGGTGGTTCGTTGCAAGAAGCACACTTGGGAATTTTGGTTTTTAGTCTGGGGAGTTGTTGTCCCTGTGTTGTGCAGCGTGTGCTGGGGATATGAACTGCTGCCGATGATTGTGTTATATTAAAAAATTTGCATTCACGTTTAATTGCAGAATTTTCTGTTTCATTCACTTGGCAGCTGAAACTGATTTTATTCAAGTTTCTCGTTTGCTTGATTCATGAGACATGAATGTGCAGCTTGTACAAGCTGCTTGATGATCAATCATTTTCTATATTACATTTGTAACATATAATTATACATATATTATTACATATACTCTGTGTGTGTGTGTATTATATTAGAAGTACCCATAAGTAATGTCGTTTCTTGATACTGCACAAAATTTTATTTCATTTAGGAGTTAATACAGTTTCAATCTACAATATAATGTAACAGTAAGCACACTGAATGCCAATATATTTAACTAGAATACAAGGTTACGTTATAACGAGCTAAATTATTGTCACTGGGTGGTAATAGAATGTATATTAAATTTGAAGAAAACGACGTTACTTATCGTACATATATATGACAATTTGTATATTACATTTAATTCTGGAATTTTGTATTTTACACTCGGCGGCTGAAACTGATTTTATTCAAGCTTCTCGTTCGCTTGATTCACAGAGACTGTGATTTGTACAAGCAGTTCGGTGATCAACCCTTGTTTTTTTTTTTTTTTTTTTTAGAAGGATTTTTGCTGCTACCTTTTCTTCACGTTCGTGCCTCGACGGATTCTTACAAAAGCAGCGGTCCTTTGTTCTCGATATACTTATTCGTACTTATTCGCGGAGTTCTTTCGAAACATTCTGTAATCCGGGTGAGCGAGCTTCGCTAAAAATTTTCCAATATTTCGTGCCGTTCGTGGTCGGCGAAAACTCGCGGAGACAATGGCAGCCTTAATTCTAATGGCGGTGTCTAGGGTTCTAGAGGAATCTGGTCCTAAGTATTTCATAAATTAGTGAATTCATAAATAGAGTTTTAAATACAATTTGGAGCAGAAATTCCAATGTCGTTCTTCAATTCGTAAGAATTCACGATTATATGATATTTCTTTATCGTGTAAAAATGACGAACGTGTGGTTCACTGCGGAGGAGGAAAATTTCTAACATTACTGTGCGATACGCGGCCAAGATTAAACCGTAATACGTTTTTATTATTCGAGAGCAACATCTAATTTTCAGGAGTATATTCTCTTTAACTACTTTATGCATAACGCATCCCTGCTTGAAAGGTCAGATATTTCAAAAAACCTCGCATCCCTGCACCATAAAAAGCCCGTGACTCGTAATTCTTCAACACATTTTAATCTTGTTATTTGCATTCTCTCTCTCTCTCTCGTGCTTATATTTTAAATTCCAACACGCTTTAACTCAAGAGGTTCAGAAAATTCCAGAAACCTCTGCCTTTCGTCGCGTAATAAATGTCCCCGGTGTTGTTCAGCTGATTGTTATTTTATTATTCATAAGCCTCGGTGGGCCATCTGGCTCGACTGAAAATTCTTCTGCCAATTGATCGCGTAGAGACGAAAAACACGCTCTCGTACATTGCCCGGACCAGTGTCCAAACATCGATACGTCCAACCACAAAGGAAAACGAAAAAAAAGTGAAGAAGAATGGAGCACTGTTGAGATCGTTGACACTTGCAGACACGTTCTCATTTCTTGCAAACGTTCTTCAATGTTGTGTCAGCATCGTTATCCAGGTGTTTACCAGGCTCAACGATTCGCAGAACAGTTCCCCGAATCGAGCAACAATTTTCGATTCGTAGAAATTTAGGTCGTAGGCCGGATTAAGAGTACGCGGGGACAACACCTGTTCAGTGTTCGCTCGGCCATCGACTAGTGCGCAGCATGGCGTTTTCGAAAATTTCGAAAGTCCTCGCCGCGTCTCTCTTGTTAACCATTCGCGTGCTCTGTCCTTTTTACCATCGTTATAGTTACGCGTTAAATACGTTAGATTTATTAATTTCGAACACGCGAGTGTCGTAATCGTGGAAGTTTGTCTCAACAGCCTTCTATCAACAGCAACATCCAGCGATCCGAGTGAGTCAGAAATTTGTTCTCGATTCTCTATTCGTAGCTGAAAAATTCGAAAATGGGGGAAAATGTGGCGAAGTTGGATTCCGAATAACGCGTTATCACGTTCGACATTTTATGTGTTTTTACGTGCATATAGAATATGCACTGTTCGTAAGATCATTTTCTCGTTAATTCAATTTAAACGATTCGAAACGATCGTACATTGTCTCTCGATTCGAAAGGAAATGGCCGAGATTGGAAGTGCAAATGTAGTATAAATTAAAATAACTCGTTCCCGCGATTCCGGAGTGATAAAATTTTAATTGAGAGGTCTATACGCTTTCAAATATTGAAACACCTTGCTCGAAAATTCATAATAAAATTCCATGTAATCTAAAGTGCTTGTACTACCAGATTTCGACTGAATTCGTTGATTTACAGTGGGAATTGAAAATGATTGCGCATTTCGACGATATGAATTTCCCATCACGTTGCGATCGGAAGGAATTTTTATTCTCCTTTAGATCTTAATCTCGGTCGAAAAATCCAAACAATTAAATCCTCGCGACACAGTTGCAGTTAAATCCGATTTTATGAATGATCGTTGAATTAATCCCCCGGACATTGTCGTTATATCTCTGAAACTATGATATTTTCGCGAGACTCTGTCGTTTTGCAAGATTCGTTGGTTCTCGCTTTTTTTTCGCACTTTTAATCTTTAAATGTACCTGAAATGCCACAAGTGTCTCTCTCACACACACACAAACACACATATAGCGGTTGAAAAGAAAGCAAGCTTAAAGCAAGGCTTTAATTACATATTCCGTAAATGTAATGCGAGCCTCACTTTTGCACGGTGCGTACTCACTTCTGACTCTCTCTCACTGCGGGTATCACGTTCTCGTTAAGAAAAATTTAACAATGTGAACTCTTTGAGATCCGACGGACACGACCCTCTCTCTCTTTTTCTCTTTCTCTCTAAACAACGTGTTTTCTCACTTCAAAAAAAAAAGAATTCAACAATTCTCCTGTTTAATTCGAGACTGGACCAACAAAGACCGGGTATTTCCTGCGCAGAAAGGAAGAATCTGTTGTCCGCGAAGCGGATGGTGTTCGTTGTCCATTCAGAGAATTGACCTCCGGATTGAAACCGAGCCCTTTCTCTCGCGTTTCTCGCTCGGCCCGACAGTAACGCAGAAATTTATGCGTTCCCATTCAGGAGGCTTTCATTTGCTCGACGTCCGGTTAACGATTCCAAAGTCAACGAAGCCGCTCGTTATTTCGGCCTAATTGCGCCGATAGTAGCTTCGTTTCATTAGCGACTGAGCTATCAAACTGTATCCACTTTAAGGAAGACTAATAAATGTAGTCTCTGGCAAAATGTCGACAGATGTTTTGAAAATAGTATATCTCTGCAGAAATATTAAGGGCTGCTCGTATAATGTTGCTTTTTTTTTCTTTCTTGATATTTTGTACAAAATTTTATTTTAGTTAAGAGTTGATACAGTTTCGATCTGTGATGTAATTTAGTAACAAGTATTAATTAAATGTCAATATATTTAACTAGAATATATATAAGTTATGTTGCGACAGGTGAAATGATTATCAGTGGATGTTTATTAAATTTGAAAGAAACGACATTAATCGTGGAAAATTCGCGTGGAACAGACGAAAGTGTTCAGACGGAAAGCTCTTTTGTAATCTAATCTCCAACCTTCACGTCGTATCTCTCCTTCTGTTTCACGTGTTTTTGTCTCCGCGATATTTGTTCGCTGGCCTTTTGTTCCATTTTACACGCGATCGTCTCGGAAACGATATATATATACCCATCGTCGATTAACATTTCATTCGGTTTCGGATTCGATCAGATGTCGGCCTTGCTGTCGACGTTCCCGCATCGTACGACAAGCATAAATTTCGCAACATCGAATTACCGTGTTTCCCGTTTTATTTATTTGCATTCTTGTCGATGGTGAATATTTCATACTCGGCTGTTTCGTATCGCGTGAATATTTAACGAGACGTTTTATTATATTTTAATCGACGAAAGGGAACGTATCGTTACATTTATAATTAATTCTCGGCTCTTATTATATCTCTATTATCTCTTTATATATATACACACACACATATATTTTCATCGCGTTTCAAACTGGAACAGTGTAATCACGATGGTCGTGTTTCATCGCAGTGTTAATAAAATATCAATACAGTGCAGGCAATGTATTCGTAGAGGATTGTTCCCGTAAACGGTACGTGTACTTTCAACTTTCAGAAACCAAAATTTCGGTCAGAAATGTCCCCTTCACGAACAATACTTTCCGATCTGTGATCAGCGAGAGTAGCAGTGATCGAATGATCAAGGCGCCTGATATTGAAACTCATTGAAAGCCGATGGTGTTTCCATTTGAACTTGTTCGACGTTTGAACGAATCTTTCGTGCAAGTTGCAGATTGGGACCGATCGGTCAAAGAGCGTGCCTTATCGCGCGGCAGGGTGAGTCCAAGTGCAAGGAGAAAGATCAAGGGAATTTTTCTTGAAAGAAACACTCGGTCTGGCGAAGGGAAAGAAGGCAACGGTGGTCGGGAAAAACCCTTGTTCCTTTAATCTAGATCTCTCTCGCGGATCTCGCGCGGTGGCCAGAGCCAGACCCTCTTTAAAGCCTTGCTCGTCCGGTAGAGAAACGGCTAACTTGTTGAATTGAAGCCGTTCGAGAAGACACGACGCCTTGAATCAAGGCCCGGACCAGCCTCCTTTCCCTTAGCCGTTTCAAAGACGAGTCAATTCCGTTCGGTTCTGTAATATTTAAAAAGCTTTGACTGTCCCTCCCCCCCCCCCCTATTAACGCTTTGTAGAGTTCGTCGAGCCTCTGACGTAGAAAGCGGTGCTTTTTGATTAACAGAAATCCTCTCTGTTCAGACGATTTTCCTACGTTGGTCAGTAATTTTTCATCGATTTTTGTTGCTTTTCTTTTCCTTTTTCATTAAAATTTTTTGGGATATTTACCCATTTTATTATGCTGTTCTCTCAGATCGTTCTTTTTCATCTCGTGTCACTGAACATGGTTTCAATTCATTTGCAATTAGACTGCGTATTTCTCAATTATGAGATATTATTAATTTTATTTGATTAAAACGTGCAGAATGCATATATCCTCGATGAATAAATAAAATCTGCGCAGCCTTCTTATAATTGGAATTTTAATCGTCGAGCTATCCCATTGATAGAGAATCAGATTAATAGAATAGTATTAATATTCGCGTTAATATTTCAAAAGTGGATTATCTCGTTTCTTGAGCAGGAAAAATTTATTTCTTAAGAGCATGCGTTGATTACTTCAAATAACCAAGATCATTGCCACAACGTTTTAAATAAGTACATTTTTACGTTCTTTTTTTTTTTCACTCGAATGGCACTTTATGAGCAGAAATGAATATTTCACCATGAAATGGCTAGAAGAACCTTTGTTAAAGATATAATTCAATCAAAACGATACGATATTTTAATAGCACGCTCGATATTTCTAAAAATTACGAAAGACACGTGTCCATCGCGAAATCGAATGAAACAACATCAGCGCGCCGAGTTCTCAATCTGCTGCTTCATAAATGACGGGGGAAAAAAAGTGCAATATAATTGCGTTTCATAGTCTTCACGTGTGTCTGATATTTCCGCGTTTTTTTTTTCTTTTTAGCTTCACCTCCCACATTCAAATCGATATCACAAGTAACTAACAACGTTACCAAACTTCTCTCTCTCTCTCTCTCTCTTTCTTGCTCTCTAGTTTTTTTCTTTTTTTCTATTTTTCGTTTTTACCTCCCACATTCAAATCGATATCGCAAATAACTTCGAAACACATGGCGAAACTCGGAGGCTCACATACGCTCGCTCGGCAAACGTAGTAGCAGTTAACGAGTCACGCGAATCTTGCGGAAGTCACGAATAGCCGAATTTTCATCCGTCGCTCTCTCCTTTCTGATCCAACTCGCGCACGTGCGCTCTAGGAAAACTCGCGCGTGTGTCGCCGCTTCCTCCCGACGATTCGGGGCAATAATTCAGCGGAAAGTAACGCGAGTGTCGCGAGCGTTTCCAATACCATAAACGGATAATTGGTCGGCCCGATTGAATTTGCATGAGAATTCCATTATTACCGTCGTGGCCGTTGGGGGGGAGGGGGGAGCGGGAGCAGGGGGAAAACTTGGGCTCTGTTTATTCATTAAAAGTTGGAAATCCCCATTTACGGCGGTACAATTTCGAGAATAACGATTCAACGTGCCTCCGTGTTCCGCCGTTTCACGCGCGCTCGTTCCCACGACGATACGGGATAGTCGTTCAGAAATTGATACTACCAAACCACTTTTTGAAGCAGCGACCAGCAGGAATTTTCTCCGTTTGTAACTTTATTTTTACATTTTTTTTTCTTCTTTTTTTTTCTTTTTTTTTTTTTTTTGGATCGTTACTTTTATCTGGGAGCCTAATGCTTGGTCGTAACGCGAATAACGTGAATTTCTCTCGTACGTGTTTTAATTAAATCTCGCAATGCGGAAATTCTTTTGTGTTCTGCAAAAAGATGGTAATCCCCTGAGAGCCAAGCATTACCGTCGTAATTTCGATGGATTTCGTTCGAATTAGCATTTCCAGCACTCGAAGGATCAACTCTCGTTGTCCGTGGGATTTTTATTTAATTTTTAATTAATTTTTTTAAACGTCGCGTCCCCTCACAAACGCGCGAAACAATGACAAATGAAATTTGGCTCGGTCCGTCCCGATGTACGAGTGAAGCTAACTTTCACCTTTTACCTTTTTTTGTGAAACAGAAAAAGAAAAACAATTCCATTGTTTCACACATGGCTGCTATATACCCAGATATATAGGATATTATTTTCTGTATACAACTTTTTGTATTTCCTCGCCTCTCGTGCAATTATCGTTCGAATATCGCTGATTGACGATTTCGCTCGTTCGTGCAACAAAGAACGTGTAACGTACGTGTTTCTGGGGGAATTTCCCGTTCTACTTTTGCTGATATGAACGAAACAACGGAAACGAGTGACCAGTGACACATTTTAAAAAGGAGAGCTTCCTGTCGGTCGCTCTCTCGAATTCACTGGCTCGCGTCGTTCTCTCCGGGCCCTCGTTGCCTTTTATGCTATCCGGTGCACGTTTCTCCATGATCGTCAGCGTAAAGACCGGATATAAAGATTCAGGACGGGAGTGGAGGTCGAAACAGAAGAATCGAAAGACGAAGTGAAAAAGTCCCTCGCGTTTGAAGCCTCCTGAACGTGATACGACAGTCGTTTCGAGTCACGGTAAACATTGTGTATCATACGTCTAGCGACTTTTTGAAGAAGAATAGGAAAAGAAACAATCGTTGTCTCTCGGAAAGCAGGAGGATTTTGTATTTTCCGAAATTATGTATATCTCTCGGAGATATAACGGTGAAATTAGCTAGGAATTTCCAGATCGATGTGTTCACAAGCCGGTGCGTTGGAATTTTTTAATTATTCAAAACGATCGCCGAGGAGAAACGATCGGAGGAATCTAACGAAATTCAACTGCGTCGGAAACGTTTAATCAGATGAAAACGTGCGAAACGGTTAACCAGGGAATTTCCCGGGAGTAGAGTAGTGTTCCGGACGCGGACGTAAACGCGGAGGTATACGTCGTTTTATGAAAAAATAAATCGCCGAGAAGCGAGAAAATTCGATCGTCCTGCTGGCAGGGCTTTTAATCAACTTTCCGTGAAAATGACTAAGCTTCTGAACGATTGAAACGTTTTCGCGCGCGACAGAAACACAAGCGGTTCACGTTTTCTTTCTAGACAGCGGTTTTTTTCTTTTTTTTTTTTTTTTTTTTTTTTTTTAGGGAATAATCACTCGGAGAAATGGAGAATTTTCGGATCGAGTTCCGATTACGTTACAATCAGCAACGTTTGCTCGTTGTTGGAAATAATTAGCCGAGAATCGCGTAGGCCAGCAGGTTCATCGCGTTGAAACACGGCGGAACATCGGGAATTCGAGCCGACTCGCCGAGTAAACGCGATGGCTATTTATTTAGCCACCTGTCCCTGTCGGTTACCTGCTGCGGCACCGACCACATTCGGTTTAATTCGATCACTCGTAAAATATGTTTAATAAATTCGGTAACGCGCGGAATATGTAATTTAATGAGCGTCGCGCAAATACATTCGGAAATTTATTAATCAAAGTCACCTGCCCGTTTGTCGGTACGCGTCATGACCTATCGATCCTTCACCCCTGAGGGCTAAACGACGTTCTCCGGATTCACGAGTTATTTCGATGGCTCGTTCAAAAGCCGAAGTTCACCCCGAGAGAGAGAGAGAGAGAGAGAGAGAGAGAGAGAGTTTCGTTCGCTGCTTTCCTCGCGACAGTTTCTCCATTTTTTTCCTCTCGAAAGATTCTTTATCCCAGTTTATCAAGCATGAAAAAATTTCGCAGGCACGTTAGAGAGTTTATTCGAGAGAAATAATTAAACATTCCTCCTCCCCTCACCCCTTCCTTAAATAAAAATTATTCTCTTACGCGTGTTTAAACTGCAATCGAAAGAAAAATGAAATTCTCGTTCGTTAGAAAAATATGTACGAGAAGAATTGTCTCGTTCGAAAAGTACAGAGAAATGCGAACAAGTTACTGTTTCTTCCAAGTTGTTGCTAGCAATCTCTTCTCGCAGAGAATGTGAACGCAAGATAAAATTCCAGCAGTCTCGCTGTGGAAATTATTGCACTCCGTAGTAAACGGATCGATTACTACCACCAGTGGAAGCTGGGGAAACAGAGGGGGGGGGAGATGTGGAATGTTCCCATTTTCTGTCTCGGTAAGAGGCGAAACCACGCGTGTAATTATCGTCGTCGGGAAATATATAAGCAGGCCAGAAAGTTTTTCCAATGGTCGTTCTCCACGCGAGCGTGGCGGCAACAATGAGATTCTCGTCTCATAAGAGAATTATCGCGACAATAAATAGCGCGGATAATAGCGGGGGTGGAATGCAACGACACCACCACCATCACCACTGCCACCGTCACCACCACGTTTTTGCCAAGCGCGAGAAACTTTACAACTGGAAATTAGAGGCGGTCACCGAAATTTCCACGTGCGCGTACCTCGTCTCGTAATCGATACGGGGGCTATCCTGTTGCCCATTCCGGCAGATAATATCGTCCGCGTGCCGTGTTGCGAAATTTTCACGACGTGGTACGTAAAAAGGAAAAAAGAAAAAAAAACGGAGAAAAGAAGAAAATGTCACAACACGAGCTACGAACCCTTTGTGGGTCAAATGGGCGACCCTACGTGATCTTATTCGATCCTATTTCGATCCTATTTTCTTTTATAACTTTGTTCCATATATTGCACGCGGTAAGGAGGGAAATTCGTCTTTGGAATGGGGGTTGTCCATAAATTTGACCGCGAGATGTGTGATTTCTGCCCGAGAGTACGAGAGATTTATCCAAGTTTTTTTTCTTTTTTATGGAATCTGCAGCTTGTAAATCCAAATTATTTATTTAAAAAAAAAGGATAGCAATGGAATGTTTAAACGTGCATTTATCTATTTTTACATTGTTGCGTTCGTGTTATTATTACATGTCCATCCGTTATTATTAAATATCCATTACTGATATTAATATCACACAGAGACACGACGTATTCAAGTTACTCGACAGTTTTATTTATTCAGTCATTGTCTCATTAAATGACATTTTAAAAATTCATGGACGCGCGATGGTGTTTAAGTAAAGAAAAATTACGAACGCCTGTGAAAACTATTGTAGCGGAATTCATTAATGAACGAAATATGAAATCGGTCTGAAAGGGCAGATAGATGTACGAAGAATTTAATAACTGCGAAATTACTTTGGTACAAGCGCCACATTGTTCGACAAGACGCGAAGTAATTTACAAGCACGAAAGTTCGTTCAAAATAAATTGACATTGATTCAAAGTTTATTAGTGCAGTTTCAACGAAAGTTCTTTACACGACCCACGCGTAAAGAAAATTACAAGTCTCCAATTTCATAATTCAATACCGCCGTAATTCTAATCTCTGCGATCACGTTAAAAATCATCGCGAAAATCAAAGCGATCAATGGCCTTTCGAAACATCCGAGTTATACGTAGTTGAAAACACCGTCAAAATTTGAGAATTCTGTGAGAACCATTGCACGCTCTGTTCGATGAGAATTGTTACCTTCGAACGAACTGTCAGTGTCAAAAAAAAAAGAAAAAAAAAAGAAAAAATTCCTTCGGTCTTTTCTTTCGTCGTTTCACGTTTACGTTTCGGTTCTCTCGTTTTCCATTACCGCGTGATTCCCGCGAAACAGACGGGCCTTCTCCAACTCGTCACAGTAATTATCGATGAATCGATCGTAGGAAGTGCATCGAGCACCGAACAGTTGCCCTCCTCCTCTCCCTACTCCAACCCCCCCCTAATTACAGGAACGCGGTCGAAAGCATTCATCGATCATCACGGTTATGTACGAGCGCTTTGACGTGGCGTAATTCGTCGGGAATAAATGCGCGATATCGTAAAATAGAGCCCGGCGGATGACGTTTCACCGGCGAAATACTGGTCGGCCAGGCTTTTTCTCCCACGCGGCGGAGAGTCTCTCTTGCCAAAAGTTTCTCCGCCCGTTTCCGGACGATACTTTAAACAGAGAGTTGCGATACTTTCCCGCGGTACGTACGTCGTGAATGAAGAATGTGTACTTGAAAAGAAAGGGAAGAGGGAAGGAACAAACTTCGATCGATCAATTGGTGGAGTATTTAACACTGTGTGTTTTCTGGAAACACATTTGCAAGAGTGCAATTCGAATTCGTCGAATCGACGTTAATTGAAAACGTTATCATTCGCGCGATAAAGAACGTGAACGTCGCGTCCCGCGGATTATTGTCGATTAGCGGTATAAATGAATCTCTTCGTCGTCGCTGCGAAACGAAGTCGATGAATTAAAAAAAAGGAAAAAGAAAATGTATTGTACGATGTAGATAATGTACTGGAATAATTTGTTGGAGAATATGTATTCCATTTTAGTATATAATTCACTGAAAAGAAGGATCCCTCGATTCTCAATTTTTTTCACGTTCAAACTGTGTGTGTGTGTGTGTGTGTGTGTGCGTAATAGCCTAGGCTCATTTTGACGTTAAATCCTTACAGATAATTAAACAATCTCCTTGATGATAGTCTCAGTTAATCAAAATTCAAACAAATTCGTCATCCGTGGTCCGCGGTGGACGCGGATGCCCGGTATATCGCGACAAATTTCAAGGTCGTCATTTTCTGCTCGTCCGAACGGGCGAGTCGCAGCGTTCATCGATCATTCGCAAGTTAAATGCATCGCTGCGTGGGCCTCGATGCGATGCAAACTCGCAGTGCAATTTGACATCGCGCCGGGAAATCGATTCCCAGGCAACAGCGAGGTCGATGTCGCCTAGTTACACGCTGTCGAAACGACATTCACCGTGTCCCGGAAATTCGACGTCGTCGTCTCGTTTCGCGGGTCTTTCGTCCTAGTCGTAGTCTTCTTCTCCTTTTTATCTTCTCTCACTCTCTCTCTCTCTCTCTCTCTTCTTTTCTTCTTCGTTTCTCGCGATACTGAACGTCGCGCAGTGGCAACGGCTCTCATTTTAACTGGGTTCGTTGTTAAAATTTTTGTCTTAACGACAAGATGAGGTGAAAATTCCACGATTCCAAGGCGGAAAAATCAGCCTTCGTTCTCGAGAAAAATCGAGTTTGAAAATTCATCGAGTATATATACTTCAATTTGGCTAACTCCGTGTTGAACGAATACGTGCAAAGTCCTACGTCGAAGTAACTGAAAAACGAAATAGAATGCAGTGTTTTTGTTCAAGGCGTCACTTTCAACAAAAATGGACTTTGAACGCGTTCCGTTGAAAATTGCCTTGGTGCACGATCAATTTTCAAACTCGATTTTCTCGAAAAAGAAGAAAAAAAAAAAGAAAGACGAGGCATCTTACAAATAGATTGTGTTCTACGTTCTTTACTTATTTTCGCCTGTAGATTTAGCTAAATTCGAGTATATAATATTGACAAGCCTTCTCGAAAACTAAAGCTTTAACAGCAAAATTTTATTTTCTGGATTCCTCTGTCACCCTTCGCGAGACACAAGATAATAATAATAATCCCATCAATTGTAAACTGTAATTAAATTGCTGAACCATCGGATTAGTCGCTGAAATAATTATTAGAACCATTTTGTAATAATTAATACATTAGATACATGTACAATATATATAGAACCATTTTGTAATAATTATTAGAACCACATGTAAATTAATTTCGCAGTAACTAAGAAACAATATCGGATCATTCTTAAAAGCAACCTGACGGGATAATCGCACAAATTGAACAAACAAACAAGAGAACAATATGAAATGTAGAAAATATCGAAGAAAACTCGCCGATCGATTGCTTACCGCTCCATCTTTGTCCAACGCAGGAGAAATCATCGAACAACGATCACACAAGGGGATCTACGCGAACGCTGGAATTTCTAGAAAACCACGAAGCGTCGAAAATCGCGACGCACGGTTTCTTTTCTACATGTGTAATGTTGATTAAACGAGACGCGATGGTTACACGAGCGCTGAAATAACGGACGCTCGTTCTTAAAGCGGCGTGCCTCGTCGTTAAAACGCTCGCGGATACGTTCTGGCAATTTGGCGGGCCGGTTAACAGGCTGCTCGTTGCACACACCGTGGACCGTGTAAACTATCTCTTGATTAGAGCGACACAGGTAGGGGGAGGAGGGGAAGCAGGAAGAAGCAGCAACGGCGGCAAACGGCAGTTTTGTTTCTTTCGTTTCAAACCGTGCAGTTGGTTGAGAGCCGCGCGTGTTTGCTCTCGTTTTAGAATTACCCGTCCGGTATTATGCGGTTTTTAGGCGGAGAGCCGGCATCGGTATTATAAAGTTATAATAGCCGCGCTAATTAGTTAACGAAACGCGTTTAAACTCGCGCCACCGGGTTATCAAAACCGCCGGGTGACGCATCTGTCCGTGAAAATAGATTAACCCTCGTGGATACGGTGGATAGTTTTATGTTGGCGCGTGGAACGGTGGTCGAGTCAGATTTGATCTCTCGTGGTGATGCATTTTGCTTTTCTCTTTTTCGTTCTTTGTTTTTTTCTTTTTTTTCTTTTTTTCTTTTCTTTTGGTCGTACCAGGAAGCATATTTTTTTTTCATTTAATTTTCCGTTTCGTCGAATATTTTCAACTTTGCAGGTTACGTGGTTACTATTAGATTTTTCTTTTGTTAAATGCCAGTATCTTTTCGAGTTGTTCTCATTGATTGGAACAATTTCGGGATGTCCGATCCTCACTCTCAAAGTTTCCATAAAAGTTCGCAACGTGTGTATCGGAATGATTGAAAAATGTTGCAGATTGGCGACGCCAATTTCATAGTCGAGATTGGAAAAATTACTTAAACAAACGTGTGAATGTCAACGTGAATGCCAATGTGAAAATGTCATTTAGATTCGTCTGTAACAAATTGATGATGGTTCTACTAACGCAATAATCTGTACTGAAATCGTACTTCACCAAATATTATTTACCGGATCGGATCCTCCGGCGAATAATGAGATAATTTAAGGTGGATATAGATAGGTGTTAGAAAAATTCGGCGAGACACAAATTGCCGCGTGTAACAAGTCTGGCAATAAAATAAATGTTGCGCATAAATCTGACAATCTACGACTCGCGTATCGATAAATCGTCATGCAACGCGAATCAGTCGTCGTTTCTCGAAATCTCGTTGCCGTTTGTCGGATTTTTTCCAACGCGTGTACAGTCACGTTACACGCGTGTAATTCATGAAACTCGCTGGGAAATATGGGCGAACGTTTTTCACATTTGATGCATCACGGTAATACCGCGTTTGAATGCCGATTTTGAATTTAAATAGAACGTATTTTGTTCGGGGGAGAATGAACCGGATGGAACAACGTCCTGACTTTCGTTTCCACGCTTGTCAAAACTTACGGTCCGAGGTATGAGGAAGAATCTGGAAAGGAAAAAGGCGGAAGGTTGTCGAACAGACGTTGGATATTATCATAGAAATAGAATTTTTTCGTGGTCCGAAATTCATTCTTTCAGGCTCAGAATGGCATCACGTTAGAGCTAATCTGTGTACTCGTGAGCTTTTAACGCCAAAACTACCGATTTTATTAATAAAATATATATAGATCGTTGAAGAACTTTAGTCTTCAGATACATTTATTTGTACCTTTCTTAAAAATAATATCAGCGAAATTACAGCTCATCGTTGCTTGAGTTAAAAATGAAGTTTATACAATAGAATTGAAAGTATTTGTAGGAAAAAAAGAGAAAGTAAAATAAAAATTAATTTTATTTGTTGGCCAGGTAATGAAATAATTTGTAGAATTCGGTTGTTCAAGTAAACTAACGCGGAATTATATCGTTTCTCAAATTTCTTCGAACAAATTTATAATATACGGAAAAAGTCGTTTCGATGGTTAAAGGAAATCAATTGTTCCTTTAATTCGTCATAAATTGGCCAGAACCTTATCCGCACGTTTGTGAGAACGGAAAGTTGCGAGGAATTTTTTTTTTTTTTCACCGAGCGTGTCGTGTTTCTCTGTATTCTCTGGTGAATTGCGAAAATGATTTTCAAAAGTCCTCTCGTACCGGCGAAAACTTTTTCCATTTCGTTCCGTAATAATAATTTCGGACAGAGACTGTGTCGAATCGTGCCGAATTATCCAGGTATAATATCCCGATTAATTAACGATATCGTTTACTTCGGCAACACCGAAAAAATCCGAACAATAAAAATTCTTTTGTATAAGCGTGGATTGCGCACAGACGTGTATGCACGAAAATCTATTTCGGACATTCTATTTTCGGGAAAAGCCTTCAATCGGGAAATTTTTTATCCTCCAGATATTTTGTTTCTCCGTTCGAGTTCCCTTTGACGTGTTTTTCCTCGGTTTTCCCTTTCTTTGACGCTGCGTATTAAGCCTCGTTCAGATTTGCTGAGTTGCCCGAAGTCAAGCGATTCCGTAATTTTCGAATTATCCGAGATTACAGTCATGATAATTGCACTGTTGGAGGGAAAGACACGTGAAAAAGTGATTCGAGTTTCTGGAAATGCACAGAAATATCAATTTTCTATCTGTTTAAGTGTCGTCAAATATTTGACAAAGATCTGAATTTTGGCAGGGAAAGATTCAGAAGTAAGTAGTACAAGTAAATAATTCATTGGGTGATCCGAATGTTTCGGAACATCGCGATGAAAACTTGGAATGAAATTGCCGGCAGTTATAACGAAAGATAGAAAAATAAAATTCTTAAAAAACGGAATAAAACT
This sequence comes from Tetragonula carbonaria, assembly GCA_032399595.1. Taxonomy (NCBI): domain Eukaryota; kingdom Metazoa; phylum Arthropoda; class Insecta; order Hymenoptera; family Apidae; genus Tetragonula; species Tetragonula carbonaria. The sequence continues at coordinate 6,789,613 of JAUCRC010000014.1, forward strand.
TTCGAATGATAAATTGAATCTTCAGTGAAATTTTTCTCTACCCAATGCGGTGGTAGTTTTTTTCATTCACGCGACTAGCCGAAAAATGGCGAGTCAGTGGGAAAGTGGATTGTTCGTCGATTTCTCTGCCCGAGTTCTGGGAGTTGCGCGTGTACGGCACGAGACAATTCTCTAATTATTACGCTACGCGTGGTAATTCGCGCTCTCACAAATTTATGACGATTCGTAAAGTGCCAGCTGGCCGAGCTCCAGCCGCCATCTTTTCACGCGGTTTCTGAACACTGGCTCTGAACTCGTGCCCTCGTCCGCGCGCTGGAAACTTTCTGACTGTTTGATCTTGGACGAGAACTCGAAATTCGCATCGTGAGAAACGAATTGATAAAGCAACTCTTTGCGGATCTTTGCAGATAGTTGGGATAGGTAATGAATCCGCGCGAGGGGGGTTGTGTAATTTGGCAAGCAATTATTGATAATGCTCTGCTAATGTTTTGAGTACTCGGTATTTTCAATTAAATTTATCTACATGCTTGAGGTTGAATCATTATTAATTAATATTTGATTAACTGTATGTCGTCTAAATTAATGAAGTGTCGGGATGATCCCCCCCCCCGTTTATTTCTAAACAGTTAAATTCGCCCATTTAATACCGCGTGGTATTGTGTCACAAATCCCGCGGTGGACCGTTAATTTTTCGCCGCAAAATTCAAACATCTCCGTTTCGCGAAATCGTGAATTCTTCTTCATATTTTTTTTTTCTTTTCTTTTTTTTGAACAATGCCCTTCCGAACTTTGCCCTTCGCCTTGCGCCTTCCTCTGTTAATTTATTTGTTAATACGTCGTTGACCAAGACTCTTGCCAAAATACCAACTCTTCATGCACATCATCTTCATGCACAATTCGAGTACTCTACATTTCACGGGCCATTAATTTCCCCCTCGGGTTGGTATTTTCTAACAATGAGCAACATCTATCTTTTGTCGCATCTTCCACTGTTCATTTATTACCGACATCGCACGCCAAATTCCAACATCCACTTGAGTCTCTCTCTTTCTCGTACACTCTCGTGGAACTTAAGCATCGTGCATACGTCGCGCGCAATCATTAATTTTCACCCTTTTTTATTTTCTAAAACGCCGCGGCTCTCCCTCGATATCGTGTTTCGCAGTTTCTTGCTCGATCATCGTTATCGTCTAACGTTCGCCGTACGGCACTCGACGGCGCGTCGAATTATTCAAGAAAATGTTCGTACGCGAAACACCCCTGAATGGAGGATCCCCTTTTATATTAAATTGGAATCTCCCGATTCCCAGGTTTAATCTCGTTTGTCCCTCCTAGCTCGTCGCACGTGTTCGTGAAATTCTTACGCGCATTCTGCGCATCCGATTACGATTCGTTCGGTGCTTTGCTGTTGCCGTCACAACGACGATCTGTCGTGTTGCCGCGCGTTTTCCCAACCACCGAAGCGGCCGAATTGCTCGCCGTTAATTCGTCGTCGGTTCGCGCAGCGAACGTTTGTTCGAACGATGTTTCGCGTTGATTTCAGCAATTACTCTCCCCTTCTCTGGAATATAGTTTGACCCTCGTACTCGCAGCGAGTCAGCTGCTTCTCCTATTCTGGTAATTAGTTTTTCTGTTGTTGTTGTTGTTGTTGTTGACATTTAGATTGTGGATATATTTTTTTTCCTTTTTGAGTGTACTTGAAAAATTTTTTTTGACGAGAACAGAGAAATATATACAGAGAGGAGATTTAAATTTCGGGAAATTTAAATTTCGAGATTTACTTTTTTGGAGAGGTGGGAAAATTCGTAATTCGGGGAATGTGAAAATTGTGATGATGCCGATTTCTCTGATCGTTTTCGCAAAAATGCAGATTCGCGTAGAAATTCGCAATTTGCCGACACGATTGATCTCACTTGCGAAGCCGTCAGTTGAGAGATCTAAATATTCCTCTCTATTAACGTATCGAACTAGATTTTAATTATTGAAAAGAAATCAGAAGGGGACGGATTTCAATCGAACGCGCTCGATTGCGTGAAACGAGGGGTTGACTCGCCTGTTTCCTCCAAAGGAAATTAACAGATGATCATTATTACTTTGGCCATTATTAGCGACCGCGCGTTAAAACAGAATAGGCACGCCGACTGGCGCGGTACCAATCGGTAATAATTACCGAGCGCAAATCGCCGATTCACAGCATTTATCAAATCATGCGATCTCGCTTTGTGATCGACGGCAAACACAGAGGTACAACGTTAAAATGTTTGAATTTGAACGACAGTGTCGTAACACAATCGGCGGTGTCATCAATTATTCGCAGGTATACGCTAATGAAATGGTGATGCGCAAAGTTTGATTGACCCTGATGGAGTATTAACAAAACGATACGTTGTTCCCCATGTATGTAGATCATCATTCATCAGCTGGAGGGTACGGTTTGCGGCGTGACACGATCACGATGAGAAAGAAATTGTTTCACTTTGTTCGTGCGTTTTTTGCGTTCAGTCTGTGCATGTATTTAATAAATTATGCGCACGATTGATGAACTCGTGTAACGTTTCCGTGAATTGGAGAATTTGTTACAACGAAATATCGATACGTTCTTTTCGAATATTTCTTTCACTTAAAACGAAAGATTCTCCTTTGGAAAAGGAAGTAAGAGTTGATGAATCTAGAAACTAGTAGCCAGTCTAGAAGTCAGTCTCTCAAAATTTAATACTTACTATTTATACTGTTAATTTTCTAAAAGAATATTTTTGAAAGGTTAAGTTTTTTTCCCCAGGAGAAATAGACGCGGAATATTAGACTAATTCTACGATGGAACAAAGATCGTTCGATGGAACAAAGATCGAACGCGAAATTCAAACCTCTTTTAACCGGAGAGAGAGAGAGAGAGAGAAGGAGCCGTGCATTATCATCTTAAAAAACGATCGTTTTCAAAGAGCGCGGAACAATGAAACGATCGAGCCCGAATTATTCGTCTGGTCGTTTTTCTCGATCAAGCCGGCCCTCCTCGCATAAAACATGAATTATTGGACGCATCGATTACGAGGTATATCGTCGCGTTGTTCGTATAATTCGCTCGCTGCTCGTTGCGCCCTCGGTTCATTGTTTAATCGAACGACGCGGCGAAATTACCAGGCTCGGCTCTGGTTATCATAGTTACGCCGTTGAAGCTCGCTCATCGGAATAATTAATGAATAATTACGAGTGGAAAATTTGTTGAACGAACGAACGCGTTCCCTCGAACGTGTCGCGATTAACGTTCGAAGCCCCGCTGGTTTTGTCAGCTTCTTCCGATGAAGCTCGTTTTAATTGCCACGTTTTTTTTGGCGAAATGACGCGTGATACGTCGCGTCACGACAACGCGAAGGCTGTCGCGCTTTTTTCCCCCTTTTCCTCTCTCATTTTCTGTTTGAAGGAAAGCACTCTATATCGAGCAAGTGTTATAAGTAGAAGGGGAAAAACGAGGGACATAAAATGTTGCGACGTGGACGCCCGTGAAAAATGTTTCAACGAACTCGTAGTAAAAGGATCCGGATTACTGTTAGATAGGAACGAATGGCTCGGATCGAGTGATGTTGTTTTCTGACGACAGCCGGAACAAAAGGGGGTTAGCGGTGACTTTTTAAACGAGAGGGAACTGGAATTAATCCTTTGTACTTTGCGGTTTAATTTCACGCACGCTTACGAAATTATCAGGCACGAGTTACTCAGTGTTAAATGGTGTCCTCGTTCATTTTCAAGAATCGCGATTCATCTCAATTCTTTTTTTTTTATATTTTTTTATTTTTTTTTTTTTTTTTGGACAGTTCATTTAGAAAGAAATGGAACGTGAAATTTCACAATGCGAAAACGCCGATTGGTACTTGTTGAAAATTAATAATCATCGTATGATACTTTGTAAACAATTTGCGGGAATATTTTATTGCGGAAAGCAGTTGATAAATTTTGATAAATCCATACACTCGAAGGATTCTTTTTGGCACTCGTAATTTCTTGAAGAATCAATTCAGGGTAATTCTTCAATCATCAGAATATTAATACACGTTAGTACGTATTGACAAATTATTCGTCGCAAATTCGAGAAAGAAATCGTTAAAAATTAACGACGTCGAAATTCATTTTCGATCACATCACACACACACATACACATACACAGAGTATTGGATCTTTTTTTTTCAAACGACGTTATTAAAGATTTCATTATGAACGGCCCGTCACAGAAATGAAGTTATAGGCAATTGCGTATCGCGAAACGCAGACTACGAAATGGCCAATCATTCGAAATTAAATGAACGGGACACAAAGCAATTTTTGCAGATTGAATTAAACGCGAGAGCGAAACGTTATAATGCGCGTCTACGTCGTACGCGAAATTTCATGTATTATATATTTCTTGATATCTGTTTCGCAACGGATGTAATTTCAAACATACGTAGAATTACAATTTCGGTCGAATTGCATTCGTGTGTGTGCGTTAAACACGCGTGTTCTTATTTCCATAAAGTGAACGAATCGTCGATAACAATATCGAGGAATTATCAACAATAATAGCCGATAACGGTGTTATGCAAATCAGGGGATTTTTGTCTCGCAACGAGCAAACAAATAGTCCGTCGCTTTTATTTTATTCCCGATTCTTAAATGTCGACGCGTAGCACTGTTTACGAGTTTACTTTGAAAATCGGCAAATATTTGCGGAAATTCGTTTAATTCTCAGCGCGTTATTTAAACAAATTGATTTTTCAATAATCCGTTGATACAGCCATATATTGCGCGTCGGCTCGAGAGCATCGAAACTCGTGCACTGACAAAATGCCTCGAAACGTTCGAATGATTCGCGAAATATTTCAGAAAATATGCTTTTCCAACGGCGAATTTTTAGGGCAGATCGCGTGTACGGACGATTATATACGTAAAAAAACGATAAACGGGTCAAATTTCTCTTTTTCCTTCTCCTATTTCGGTAATGAATGGCACACATGTTCGAAAATCTCATCGAAACTCAGGTGACTTCGTGCTTCTCGATTATGAATTTTTCCGACAACGATCTGTAATTGCACATGTTTGCGGAGAAGAAAGAGATTGAACGCGAGCAAGAGATTGAAACTCTTTGCAATTTCAAGGGTCGTTGAAACGAAGTTACCCGATCTATTCTCGCTGGACAAGAACGATTAGAATAGTTGACCGGTTAATAGTAGGTAACAGCCAGTAACAGTATAATCTCGGGATTGCTTACAGATACGTTCCGAAGATAGATGTAATTAATAGGGTGCGCGAGAAGCACGATAACCCTTTATCTGGTCTTACGACCGGTTAATAGGATTAATAATAATAATCGATGATGGTTATTGTGCAAATCACTCGACGCGTGTAACATACCTCCTGGTTAATCGTGTTTGTCCCTCGTGAATCACTGACGTTGCTGGTAGGTCTCTGTGATATAAAATTGTTTTTCGAAATTATTGCATGGAAATTTTACGAGACCATTAAACGAGCGTTTAATTCGTTTTTTTTTTTTAGTCGATAATTCACCTGGATGGTCAAAGAATTGATTGTTTGATTAATTAGACAATGGCCGAAAGAAAGAATTACGAATTTCGTAATTTTGTGTTTAGCAACGAAAGGTTCTTTTGATTTAAGCTCTGCTCGGACAATTTTATATTGAATTTTATTATTGAATTAATTACGAAATTCCGAGAGGAGCCCTGTAAAAATTTATAGTCTCCATGGAGTGGCGAACGAACAATGGAATATATAATAATGCGAACGTTGAAATTTTTACACCAGGCAAGAATTTAATTCCATTATTTGTCAGACTTTTATTTACGAGTTTCGTATAGATTCTACGCGGTTTGTGGTACAAAATTTATTTCCTGTAAGTGTCTCTAACGTAGACGTTCGCGAAGGTATTTAATTTTTCACGGATATATTGTACATCGAAATACATCTGAAAATATATTTGTTAATTATAAATATCGATATAAGCGATAATGTTGCATACTGATAACGGTGTTGTAGTCATATTAATATATTAATATTATTACATTGATAATAAATATCAATTACAAGATGTAATTTCTACGTACGTTTCACACGAAATACATATATGGTTGCAATACATAATAAGTGGTGAAATACTTTTGCATTTGATTTCTGCGAAATACAAGCTTGTAACTTGTACGTACATTTCTAGATTGGTTTCAAATTTCACCCATATAATTGCGACAGTCCGGTCACATTGCAGCGTTAATGAAATTTCAAAATGTTTCATACAATGCACAAAATATGTGTGTGTGTGTGTGTGTGTGTGTGTGTGTGTGTGTGTGGGTGTGTATGTGTGTGTTCGAATACATGTGTGACGAGTCAGTACGAACCAATATGTCGAGTGAAAAAAGTTCATTAAAACACGCGAATAGCGTCATAGTATTGAAAACGATCAGGCCGGCGCATTTCGATGATCCTGGAAAATAATTTTTGCAATTAAATTCGCATGGAGTCCGGCGGTAGGCGATGTATAAATTTAGCGAAAGAGTTCGCAGAGCGCAAGCAAAACCGTGCACGCGATCCGCTTTAGTATGGCGATTCCGACACGTGATACAACTTTACACGCGCTGTACATTTTTTTTTCTCCCCTTCTTTTTCCTTCCTTTTCTTTTTTTTCTTTTTTTTCCTTTTTTTTTTTTTTAATAAATTAGATTACCGCGTACAGCGGTTGTTTCGTGCGAGAACCGCGGAACAAATTTCTGAAATTAATTTCGTACGTTTTTGCGCATCGATCGTACGTTGCCAGGAAAACCAGTTTCCTGACGTGGAGATAAAGCCGAAATTAAAAAAAAAAAAGAAAGAAAGAAAGAAACGTAAATCTCTGAAAATGAGATGAATTTCACTCGATCTACTTGTGTATTAATTTAACGAAAAAGAAAAAAAAAGGAGAGAAAGAAAGAAAGAAAAAAGGGAGAAATGAAACTATTTCTCGATCGTTGTTTTAGTTGCTTGTCATTCAACGTGTCTGACACGTGAAACTGGACTGGAAATAATTTCGTTTCCTGGACAATCCGAAACAGTTTTTCCAACAGGCCAATTATCGCGGTCGAACGTGTTCTCTCTCTCTCTCTCTCTCTCTCTCTGTGGAATATTTATTTCATGCACAAAATGCGTCGCCATCCCTTTGTAGAATTAATTATGGGAATAATCTCGATACCTGTCGGAGCGTAATTACATATACAATTTCGCGTCATTGTTAGCCAGCCGTATCGTGTTTTAATTACCATCGGCAGTGCAACAATATTTCAACAACATATTTTAGTTATCAATCGGAGTGAAGAGTGATCGTTCCCCGTCGATTCACTGATGCACACTCGTTCTTACGTGCCGTTTTATTTGTCCATTGATGTTTCAATGTTTTATCGAATGCTTCGCTTACCAATTGTACCAGAGAATATTAAATTCGATGGAATCAATATTGTTTTTCAGTATATAATCCGCCGTATAGTTGTATTTTCGATCTTCTTAACTTCGAAAGAGACAGAGAGAGAGAGAGAGATTTATTCGAGATGTCAATTGCAGCGACAATTAAAATTATTGGCACAGTTTCTTCTATTACACTTCGTCGATGTTTAAGTCTTGCGACGTCGAACGTATCACGCTAACAAGTTCAAATAAACCAGCCAGCACGCGAGTCCGTCATCGATCATTCAATCGGAACCTGTCAATCAAGCAATGATTTCTCAAGTGAAGTTGTTTAAATTTCGCAAGATCATAGAACATGTCTGAATACTAAGTCCTTGGAATTTTCTTTCTAGGAAGGGCAGAATTTGGTTAGAATGCAAGTCGATCGAAAAGTTGTTCCAATGTCAGGCTGTCATTTTCATACTTTACATAACGAATCCTCTTTCTCCGAATTTTCGAAAAAAAGTTTCTAAAAAAAATCCTCGAAGCGAAGATCCTTCCACATTGTTACAAATTTTTCTTTTTCTTTCGTTTCCTTTTTTTTCTTTTTTTTTTTTATTTTCGACAGACAAGTGTAATAAAACCACGTAATCTGCGGTTACCGTCTTAGCCGCGTTATGAAGTGTGGTTTGCATTTTAAGCGAAAAATAATGCAAATGAGCTTGGCAGTTTGAGTTTCGATGAGCGCGCGCACGCCGATGGAAAAAACCCCCGGTTTTTCGCGGCCCACCGGGATGAAAGTCTTGCCCAAGTTTTCGAAATTCGTCGTTTGTCAGTGGCGTGGTTCTTTCCACTTGGTTCTTTCACGCGAGATGAAAAGCGTCGAACGGTGCAATCCGCAACGAGGCGAGGCGTGGCTTTCGCTCTCGTCCGATAATACGCAGGTTCGTGATCGGTAATACGTTAAAAGCGATCGTTGAATTTGTTATTCATGAGGAGGTCGCATCCGCGTGCGTTATCTCGTTCAGGCTTAATTACGCCCCGGCGATCGCGTGTTTTCGCGCGTTGTTTTTAGCTTTTCCATCAATCACGTCTGACCCCGAAAATCGCTCGACTCGGAAACGCGGAGCTAGCGAGAAAGAGAGAGAGAGAGAAAAAAAGGAAAAAAGAAACAGAGAAAAACAAACAGTTTTTCGAACAAAGGAACAGCGGAATTTGTCTCGTTGTTTCTCTGTTTCGCGAAAGTCCTTGATCCATTTCTGAATCGTAGCTTCGCTTCCTGCGCCATCAGCGTGCGCAAATGTTTTCTCGAGTGGTTCGAGCCGAAAAGAAAGAGAAAGCCGTAGCTTCTCGTTATTTTTAAGGAGAGAATAAACTTAGAGAGCAAATACTCACGGTGATATTCTGTTGAACAGCCAGTGAACAATAGTTCTTTTCTGAAAAGAGCCGAGCTCTTTAATTTCAATCTGACCAATATTCTAAAGAACGTTTAATTTACAGAAACAATCTGATCTCCTCGAATTTTCCGGCAACGGTTTTTGGTGTCTTGGACACTTTTCTATCGAGCACGATAGAGAGAGAGAGAGAGAGAGAAAGCGAAAAAATTGAGATCTCTTCTCGCCTCGATTTTGAAAACTGATAAATAAATCTAATTAAATTCAATGGTACCAAGCTGGATTTTGAATTTCGACGATCGAAGACAGACGATCTTTCGGGTCCCTCTTTTTCGCATTGAATCTCGAACCGAGTAGATATTCGGCTAACAGTTCGCCGAATAGCTAACCGAGTTACGTTTCAATCGGCAAGAACTACAGAGTGACGATTATGACGAGGGAGAGAGAGAGAGAACAATAACGCATAGAGGTCGACACGGAAGTTAATTCCTGCGGTAGTTTCGACGATTGGCCGAATTACGCTGGTAACCGATTAAATTAATAATTAACAAGCGCGTTCGTTAACGACTCGCCTCTCCGCGTGTAATCCATCCGATCGATCGCTGTTTAATTAATAAAGTATCGGAAAAGTTTGGCCGCGCCGTCGCCAAAGTAACGACTGGAAGTTCGAGGGTTGCCAGTTTGAGGACGAAACGGGGCGAAACCAGTTTGAGAAAGAAACTCTCTGTGCCGAGTTTTGTCCCTTGAATCGTCCAATTAGCCCGTTTTAGCGAATCGATGGCCAAACCGACAGATTTATGGAACGATCCTTTTAATCGAAACGATGACTTGTCGAGTGGTTCGTTAACACTTTCACGCGGACGAGCGTCACACACACACACACACACACACACACACACACACACACACACACACGTATACATTTGATTTTGATTGCTCAAAAATATTAATGAAATTAAACGAATAAATGAAAATATCTGTTGAACAATCGCGTCGAAATACTCTACGTGTAAATCATCATAATTTAAATGACAATTAAAACATATAGATGTACGCGATTGTATTTCTGTTGCAACAGAAATTAATATTAATTTTGACAGGGACGACCCGTATCTTTTACGTTGTTAAAACGGATGTCTGAAATCAAAGCTCTGTTGGCTCTGAGTTGGATTGTTACAGCGCATTAATAAAATTGCAATAAAAATGGATTGTTTATGAAACTTAAATAACGCAACTGTCATTTCAAATATTTCGTCAGGAAATGTGTTAACACTTTCATACTTGGTATGTTCAGTTTGCCCAAAATTTTGGGACGTATTGATAACGTGACTTTGACAAGTAATTAAAATTATTCGTCACGTCGAGGCACGTAATTAATTACGGTTGAACATATTCTCAGAAAACTATAAATTAAAAATATCTACAGGCTGATCTTTTCACTGCGCGACAATTGATCTTTAAAAGTTAATAAAGTTTCATAACGTTACGAAAGTGAGAATCTTTCCAATTCTTGCTTGTATTCAAGTTTTCGAACGTTGCTTGAAATTTTCAAGTCGACTACGATTTTTGACAACTCGTCGGAATTATCTGTGGCATCGAGACACGTAGTTAATTACCACGGTTCTTCGAATTTTGTCAGGGAAGCTCGAATCAAAAAGGAATCGACAGGTTGATCCCCTGCACGTGCGCGTACAATTCAATCGCGTTTAAGCAACTAATGAATTTCCCACGAAATTACAAAGGGCAGACAGAATCTTTTCGGTTCTCTCTATCGATTTATCGGTTCTGTTTACCAATTAGAAGGGGAACCTCTGTCAATTCCGATTTCGGAACAAGCCAGGAGACACGGCAGACCGTGTCGGAAATTCCTTCGCAGAGGAAGTGTCGCACGTTCCATCGGCCATCGAATAAATCTGGCGCGAGATTGGAAAACTACTGCTCGTAACGAAACGTGTGGTAATCCATTTCGAAACTACTTCCAGCAGAATGGGACGCGTTCCTTAGACTTTCGGAGGAGAGTGGCAGGGGATTGTGAAACTTAAATAGAAAGGACGATGATTGGTGGAAAGAATCGAACAGTTTCTCGCGGTAGGAAATGGAACTGTTGAAAATTTCATACCATCGCCGGTCGCGCTTACTCGTAAAGAGAAAAAGACTTTCCTTAATCTGTAGTTCCCCTCCTCGCCCACTCTCTCCTACTCTCCTGGTGGAGAGCAGTCGAAGGCGAGAAGCGCGACGAGAGAGTAAATCCGTAAAACACGGAACTACCTTTCGCTTTGGAAAACGGAGGAAAATACGAGGCTGTCATAAAGCCAGTCCTCTCTCGGTTCCTGTGTCCTTAACACCGGGCACGTACACAAAGCTTTGTCCGGTGGCGCGTAAAGAATGCCTATCTATCTATCGATCGGATGGGTCGATCGATGGATCGATCGCGTGCTGATAAATGCTCGCGAGAAGAAAAGGAGCTGGCTGCCTGGTAGTTGCGCGCTCCTTTTGCGACTTTTACACACGCCATCGAGATTTATGATAGCGCCACGTCTTGTGCTCGATATTTTCTTCTTCATCTTCTTCTCTCTCTTTCTCTCTCTCTCTCTTTCTCTCCTTCGCTTCGGCTCTGGCTCTGCCTAGGTGATCTATATTTACTAATCCCTGACGTGTGGCCATCGAGCGGGAAAAGCAGCTCCGTTTAACCAGCGACCATCCGAGCAAATATCTCGCACGCGATAGGCAGATAGCAACACGACAGATACGCGGGGAGGTGTGTGTGATTTCGATGTTAATTTTAATTTAGACTGTTCGATCGTTTGCAAGTTTAAATTTAGTCCTCAGGTCCTCGGGTCGAGATCGGAAAAAAATAACGCGCGCGATATTTTAACGAAGTGGATTTAGTTCTTTGATAAACTTCGAAGGTTCCTATCATTGTGGAAGAGAAGACCTGTTGGTTGATATTAATTTGCAATGGCGGCTAATTTCGGCATGATATCGATTTCAACTTGAAAGTTCAGGATCCCTTGGATATATAGCCACGTTCGCTGGCTTATTTTTTCTTCGCCCTTCGTAATCCGCAGTCATAAGATAATGACAGGGTAGCGACTACGATCGTTTGATCGAAGTTTCGCGATACCACGGACGAGGAAATTGCCCGAAAGTGGCATGTTTGATGGATATTTTTATTCGAGTCGATGGCAACCCGGCTAGCCCGACGACGAGATAACGACAGGAGTGGCAATTTTAATTCTAGCGATATATTAATTGTAATGTCCTGACGTACGATCGATCGGACGATACTATCTTCGGCGTAAATAAAAACCTGAAGATCCCTCGATGATAACGCGTTGTTCGGTGCACATTTTTCTCCCCTCGCCGCGATCGCGATCGCGATCACGATCGATTACGGACACGGTGCTACGATGGAACAATAACGGACAGAGTGGCACTCTCAACGATGCCAATTTTAACTTTCGATGTGGCTAGATGATTAATAGAACAGAGGATACCTTTCCTCGCGAGTTAATTCTAACCTCTCGCAGTAACCTCGATAAGCCGTGGCGGTTCATACCCCTCCGACGATATTAATTTTAATTTCGATTCGGATCTTCCGCCGGCAACGATGAGCGATTGTTTCAACAAAGTTGGGATCAATGGGAACGAACGATGACTCTTCCATGTAGATAGAACCGAGGAAACCGTGGAAAACTGAGTTTCCCCTCGGCTCTGTCTTCTCTGTTTTCCCTCTTCCCTGGAAATATTAATAAACGGGAGGGGAGAGATGGGAGAGAAAAATGGAGGGAATCTCGCGATTTAATTTCACGGTATTTGACGACGCTGGTTGACCCAGGGCAAACAGACGATTCGATTGACTAATTAAGAGAGACGACGAGGGGGGGCAGACTTGTAATTAAATGCCTCCCCTAAATTGATCGAGCATCAGCGGTAAATTGTTATGGGTCTTCGTTACGTCGCGTTTACCGAATAGGTTGCGGCCGGTATCGAACACCTCTTAGGCGTTGTACCTGATCGTGCTGAACAGCTAACTAACGACGATCGACACTGTAAATACGCGCCGGCCCGGTGTAACTTGCATGCTGATTGAGCCGCCACCGCACATGCATTACTTCGGCCTATACAATATACCGTCCACTGATGAATGGACCTGGATCTCGCTGTTAATCAAACGGCCGCCTCTCTATTCACCGTTCCTCCAGCGAAAATCTCCCATCGACACGGGGAAAAGTGAACGCCGAGATCGCGTTGGTTTTCCACCAGGGATAAAGCCAATAATAGAATCGGCCAGAGCCGATCGGTCCAACTTTTTGGATCATCCGGGCCTCGTTGGTCCGCAACAGAAATTTGTCGAGCGCCGCACGTAGTTTACATAGTTTTTGTTTCTTTTATCCGTTCGATGTAACCTATATCATTTACGAGGATATTGAGACAATAAATTTTATAGCGAAACGATGGATCGGTCGAAGAGAAATGTATTTATATTGATGAAAGAAATATGAAAATTCTTTGTGAGAACACTGAGCTTGTTTCTTTCTTTTTTTTTTTTTAGATGTTTTAGTTCGTCGATGTCTGGTTTGACAGTGCAAAAGTGTGTAAGATACTAAAGGAAGAGGAAAGATATCGATTATGACAATAGATTGGAGAAACAATTTTCTACCTTTCATTTTATCTCTTCGATTCTGTTCACGAAAATCGGAAAATGCATGAAAATCCGCACCAAAAGATTTCCTATAATTTTGGAATATAAATGCAAGAGACATATCGACGAGAAAGAAACAACGATTGAATCAGTATCTTATAAAGTGAAATTTTGTAACGGTGGATCGATTGAATGTTCAAGTGATCGATTGAAATTTCGTGATAAATTGACAAGCGAGCAATTGTACAGATTGCAAATGCATCTGTTTTCTAATTTTATACATTTATAGCAAAACGTACGCAACAGTTTATTAATTTATCTAATAACACTGATGAGCACGAGCGATACGAGTAGCATTCGGTTAGCAAACTTTGCAAATTCACAAACGTAAAATCTCATTAATCGTGTTTCAACGTGCCGAAACCGAGCCGGAATAAAATCGAGCGGCGCGCGATTTATAAATATTCTATTTACTAACGCGCGCGGCATGTTTCGCGTGTCTAACGTGCAACCAACTAAATTTTCGCAGCTCGAATGACTCCATTGTTTCATCGGCAAATCTGTTCGGTATTCCAACAAATCCGGCAACTGATGAAAATTTCAAAAGTAGCATTCACTCCGAAATTTAGTCTAAAATCCTGCTCGAATGACCTGATTACACCTCGGCCGAGTTACATGCAAAATTCATGTACTATTATTCACGAATGAAACGAAAACGAAGTTCAGGTAATGGCGGTGGAATAATGTGGTCGGAAACGTGCGAAATTTTCAACCACGTATCGCCTGTGGAGAAACAGAGACCGTACTTCGTTGGGTCAAAAATCTCTGAAACTTGCCCAAAAAAAAAAAGAGAAAAAAAAAGGAATCGTCCAGGAATGAAAATGTATATATCAGCGACAAATATAAGATCCACATTGAAGACTCTGTCAAGTAAATTCTTCATTTCTTAATTGCTAAGTCTATTGAAAATCTCTCACACGCTCATCAAAGAAACAAGACGATGAAAGCTATTCGAGATGAAATACGAACACGTTGCTCGTTATATTAAGACGAGTTCTCTGTTCCGTAGTTACGTAGCGAGCTAATTATCTCCTCTGTTCTTTCTCCGATTAAACATTGTAGGAGATAACGAGCGTCGTGTGAAGTAGCAATTTTTTTTGCACGGCTTTTGCACCTCGCATTCAGGCGAAAAACGCCAAATGCGCGATTCACGCCGTTCTCGTCTTTGTATCTCTCTCGATGGTTAATGACCGGCGTGCAAATGCGATGCAATTATTGCGAGGTAAGGAAGTTTCGGAATTTCTTCCTGTGCGAAGTGGCCTAAGAACGAGGCAATTGTCACTAACACACAGATACATCACACGCTCATATTTTACATCGTAAGGTTAGGGTCCTAAGTCCTGTTATTTTTTTTTTTTTTTTTTTTTCTATGACAATCACATAAAATATGAGCACACGATGTGAATGCGTATGAAATGCGTATGAAGAGTTTAAGGATAAAATGTTCGAGTTGTGCTGGTGTGCAAATTTCGAAAGAGTTATTATTTTTTTTGTCATCGCCGTATTCGATTTTTTCTTACTTACATAAATATTAATCAATTATTTATCACCACGTGGGTTTTCTTTTTTTTTTGTTTTCTCACATTATCAGCTATCGAGAAACAAGCAACTCCTCTTTCGTGTTCGTTCGTTTGATCCAGCTGTTGCCAATCTATTTCGAGTCATTCGCCGACGATTGGACGACAGAATCACTGATGGCCTTTTCAGGAAGATTTCAGGAAGAACTTTCACGATTACGAGTATCTGTGGTGGTTAGGCCAGGAGTTGCGCGCGGATTTTGAGAGTATAATTGCCGCGAGAGCAATTAATACTCGGCCAGACGTGTCTTTGACATTTTACGTCGAGCGTAATGCGATCGGCGATCGTGTTATGTGTCATTAAAGTGCGGCTACCGATATATAGTTGCCTGAGGGGGAAAGAAGATGAGGGTTCGATCACGCGAGTTCTTCTGTGAGTTAATAAAATTCGACAGTCGCGAGTCGCAGAGAAGTATCCGATTCGCAACCATCTGACCGATTCGCATTCCTTTTGTGACATAAACGAGCCGATCGATGAACAAAGCGAAATTTTGTGCAGAGAACTAGAAATGGTCTAAATAGACGTTTGTTCCATCTATCGCAGGACTTCTCAAAGTATCGTGTAACGAAATTCGTGGGTCGCAGAAATTTGAGCGAAACTAAACAATTAGTATGAATGTTTCTCTTTGGCTTTGTCTTTAACACATTGTTTGCGGGTAACGAGAATCACAGTCTTGCTGCCGGCCAATTGTTGAGTGCAGGACACTGTGATTACGTTTTGGAAAATACTGGGCGTTGTATGCGGGAAACTGAGATCACAGTCTTAGAGTTCTTCTTTATTAAAACGTTTGAATTTTTGTCCTGAACATCTATCGATATTTCGTTTCGCGTTACGTTTAAAAATTTTTCGTAATAGTGTTCAGGAAAAACGGGGTGAAACACTATACATACGTGCATTTTGTCAAGTACCACTTCATAAAGGAGAATAGGTTTTTCAAGATATTATTCTTTAGCAAAATATTGATTTCTTTTATACATATAAAATTATATTGTGTATATGTTTATGTGTATATGGTAACTGAAACTAAATGAAATGATCTCGAGAAACGTATCGGAGGTGCAAATGTTTCTTTCAAAAAATTACGAGTTTACGAAGGTATATGCAATTTTCATTCAATTTTTGTTTTGCTATTTTTTTCTGCGCGGTATATACCCGCTTCCCGTGTTTGCGCAGCCCAAACCCCACCCGCATAAGATGTGTTAATATGTGGTAAAAATTATATTCACGTACCAAAGAACTGTTTTCGAACGTAAATTTTCTTTGTGATTTATCATCAATCAAAAAGCACAGCTTTATGTATCTCTATGACCGAAAGGATCGCGAAAATATTTTCTCGAATAAAAGCGGTCGTCAAGTGGAAAAGTTTGAGATTTGCCCTGACCTGTCGTATGTTCGCTGCACCATGGAATATTCTTCGAAGAACGAAAACCGAGGAATCATTGGGATCAGTGACGCGAGTTGTGACACGACGAATTCCTTTCGAACGGTCTCGTCTGTTCTCGAAAGGTGAGAAAGATGGTTGGAATTTTTCTGTATAATTCATTCATAAATCCACGGCCATGATCCACGTAAACGAGAGTTTATGAGCGACGAAACGCGTGGCACGTGGAAACAGGTGGAAAAAGGAGCAACGATAAACGAAGATATCGCATAAATCGCGAGTCGGCGCCAATGTTTTCACCAGCAGTCGCGAGCCCATAGCTCATTCGATAATCGCCTCGATATAAAACGCAAAACAAAAACAGACAGAAAGAGAGAGAGAGAGAGAGAGAAAATAAGCGGATCGCAGGCGAACGATAAAAAGAAGCTTGACAAGCCGGATTTTGCGTTTCAAGGATCACCGACGGTTTTGCATTTCGATTATTCGAGTTCGAACGGATTCGATTCGCTGGCCATTGATGAGTGGAAATCCGTGGAAAAACTGCGAACTGTAAGAAGAAGGGGGGGGGGAAGAAACAGGAAACAATTTTCCAGAGGAAATTAAACTGTCGGAATTGTTCGTGTCTTAAATAATTGGTTGTCTCTTAATTGGCAGAGAGTAATTAATGAGAAACAGTCCGTCGTTACGAGCCGTGATAGTGAAATTGAAAAATGTATAAAAAGTAGAGGTGGACGAAAATTCATACAAAAAAAAAAGAAGAAGAAAAAGAACATGGAACGAAGGAAAGACGAGGAACGTGACGGAATAATTTCAAAAGGAAAATCAAGCTTTATTATATTACCTCGATTTACCAGTAAAGAAAGAATTTAAGTGTTCATTTTCACGTGCATTCAGACATTCCAGAAACAAATTAATTAACAGAGTCTGCTATTCGAGTATACATTCTTCTTTCAAGTGTCTTTCTTTTCTAAAAGAAAATGAACACATCGAGGAGCAAGCGACCAAGTTCGTTTCAATGTTATTATAAATACTTACACAAATACTGTTTCATTTCAATTAAACTTCGTTCAACTCGGTTTAATTAACGCGAATTTAATTCAATTGCAAATACTGAGCGAGTTCTCGAAACTTCGTTTGACAGTCTCAATGTCGAACGACATAGAGAATTTGGTAACAGAAATTCGATTGAAGAAAATCGACGGGAAATCGGCGAATCGACGAAGGACAAAAAGGAAGAAAGAAAAGAAAGGAACGAACGAAATATCCTCTGTCGGAAATATTGTAATATGAAACAAACGTAGGTTGGCGATCAACCTACCACGATATAATAAACCAACCTGGGCATATGAAAATGAGCATAGAAGTCAAGGGAGAAATCGCAATTTGCCGCAGGAGGATCCTTTCTTTTTTCTTTTTTTTTTTCCTACACTTGGAAATGTCACCTGTTTTCGTTTCTTTCCTTTTCCTTTCGTCTCTGAATATCTTTCTCTCGCGGTTTGTATCGTATCAATTCGACCTGCGAAAATCGTATAAACGTGCAGGAATACGATGGAAATGAACGAACAGATGGGCAACAGGGATTGGAACAAGTAGGCCACGTAGCCTCTAAGGGTCGACACCCTTTTTCGGCCGCGCTAAATCCAATCAAAAGCCTCTGGCTCACGGCGGCGACCACTTCACACCGTGGGACACCAGCTCGACCCAGTTCCACGTCGTTCAATGGCGAGGGAAACAACGATTTAATTTACAAGTTCGTGTCTCGGAAGGGAACTACCGGTTAATCCTCCGTTAAAGATACAAAGTTCGGTAAAACACTTGGCTGGCGATCCAGAAATATCGATTTTGACGCGATAAGGTCGATAAGGTCTGGTTCTAAAAATTCGACTTGAAATTCATTGTTGTTCCTTTCGTTCGTTCGATTCTCTTAAAAATAAATGAAAGTGTGTGAGTGTTCTTTTTCTAAACTATCTGAAAGTTACTATTTCGCGCGTATATTGATGTATATAAATTCATTTCGTAATTTCACTGGATTACGTATAAAGTACCGGTACGTTTCAGTGTTAATCGTGAGCCCTGAGTTCGATATTTTCTTACTGCAAGTGTATATAAGCTGGGCTAAAAATCACTTCCTACTAAACATAATGAAAAATATTTGAACTTGAATTTAATTTGAAATTAATGAAATTAGTTTTCTTCTTCTTGTATTTCGATGTTTCGTTAAAAAGAAAAGTCTTGAGTCTTGACATCTTCTTTCTCGAATTCGTACACGTCCACGTGCGAGTTAAAGTTAAAATTGACAGTGACAACGAGAAACGTTTTTCTAATTCTTTTTTTTTTCACGGAATTTTCGTGAACGTTACTTTTAGCGCGACGAAGCGTGTTGCTTTCGCGAGTTCGGCTACTTCTGTTTCGAGCAATTTATCTGCACTAGCGATACAAGTTTTACACTGCAGTTATCGATAGTTATCCAGCGCGAGGCTCGCATAGCAAACCAAGGTTACTTGCTCCATCAGTCAAACTTCCTCAACAGATTTCGCTCCACTTTCGACACAAGTTTCTTCGCTTTTACTTTTTCACTTGGCTTCTTTATTCACCGGTGGTGTGTGATTTCCAGAATAGACAACACTTCTGACTGTCCGATTTTTTTTTTTTAGTTCCATCTTTGTTATTTCTCGGATTTCATTTTTCCTGGACAGGGCGCGTTACGGAGGAAACAGGGTGTCTCGTCCGAACACTCGTATATAAACTACTTGCGGTCATTATTCACCGCGGAAGGCGGCAATACGAAAAGTTCACGGTCCCGACGACGAGCTGCAACTCGTCGAAAGACTTGGGTTTTTTGCGAGAAGAAACCGGGCATGACGAATCGGGAAAACAATTACCGAGTCGATAAATTGATTTCGTCGTGGTCAAGTTCCGCGAGAGCTGATTTAACGCAATGGGAACAAAGAAACGAGCGAAACGATCGATCGGGGGAGGGAAAAAAAGGTTCGCGCTTTCTGGAGAATGAACCTCGTGATCAATCGCAGTGCCGGAAGATTCGTTTTTTAATGTCCTCTCTCGTTTGAGGTACGAAACTATGTTATTTGTAGAAATCTATTCGTACGAAACACTTTGAAGTTTATACTGCAACGAGATTGCCATTTGTCATTATATTGTTATATCGATCAAGTTTCACACGAGTTTTTGTTTGGCGAATTTTATCGATGCAAGTCGCGACAATCGTGTAACTTCGTAACTAGACTGTGAACGTATTCGTGTATTTTTTTGTAAAATTTAGCTAAAATACTTTAAACAGTCTGTGTGAAATATATACTCGTATTAAATTCCACTAACAGTCAGTACGATATCGTGGTAATATTTAATAAACGAGCCAAATACTCTGCTTGTATTATTAATCGTAACATGAATTTGACGTCGGCTGCGTAAGTTTCTCGATGGAGAACCAAACCTATCCTCCCGTATTGTTAATTATAATTTCATTCATAAACTCGAGAATTCGCATGAAAATCCTCGATCATAGTTGTCTAAATGATTAACGAATGAGAACGAAATAATATATTACTTGTCACGTTATAAATTCTTCGATGGAGGGATCAGAATTCTCTCCTTGTCACTGTCAATTGTGATTTTATTCACGAGTGCAAATTTGCACGAAACTCGCCGATCATCCTGTCAAACTCGAACAGTAATAACAATAGACTGGAACAATCGTGTTGGAACGATTTGGATTTTCAAGCGCTGCGTTTCAGAATTCAGCGTTACGTTGTCGCATTATGGTGTGGTCTTTCGGCGCAATGTTACAGCGAGGGCCAAAGAGAGCAGGTTCGTCGATTACCGAAATTCCGTGCTGGCGTTCCGTGATGAACGGAAGCTGGCGAACGTTAGATTTATTATCCCATTGTGAATTCCTTTGTGTGTGGCAATATAACTTTTCTAATTACTCGGTGGCTCTCCGGCAGAGGAGAGGAGAGGCGCCGGCAATGGAGCGTAATTATAAGGCGACGCTTGCATTGACAGCTCTTCCATTCGATCGAGCAACGCCGAGGTATTTACCGAGCTGACGTGCTGCCATTAAGCGCGTCAATCTTTCCTACGGCAAGCCATCGGTGGGAAAATCGAGCAATCTCCTTGTTTCCTTCGTCGCCGCGGCATAATTGCACGTGTCTTCTTCCACACTCCCCGCGTCCTCGCGCCCCGCGCGAAATAACGATAATCGTCCACTCGTTCAGTCAATTCCGTCCTCCTCTGTCGTCGTGATATTAACGACGACCAGAGAGGCTCTCTGACGCAGATCGTTGGAGACGATTCTCACCAAGCTTGGACAGCTTTCTTCCCCTCAATTTTCTTTTGCCTTTACTTGATTTATTTTGTCTCCGACATTACGACGAACGTTCAAATTTCGTTTGTACTTTGTAGTTTAAACTTATCACGAAGGTTTAACTTAATTTTGCATTCTTTCTCTCTCTCGACAGGAATTGATAATCAAGTCAAATCGAATCGAAACTAAGCCACGTGGAACTTCGATGCCAGTTTGAGGCCGACTCTAAAAAAAAAATGTGGACTTTTATTCATCCTAAATTTTCAACCGCAGACTATCTCAAAGTATTAAAAGATGTACAAATTATCACACCTTCCGCAACACTTACTACGTGAAAGAATGTTCTTTCCAATAGTTTCACGTTCTTGAGAAAAATACGCAGCCTAATCACCGCTTGTTTCAATAATGCAACACCAATGAAAAGTTCCGTGAAAAATGATGAGTTTATTGGTCGTTCACAAGACAAGGTGTAATGCTTCTTGCGGCAGAGTGAAACTGATACTGGAAAGAAGTTTTACCTGCCCCCTAAAAGATTGACGAAACGAGTATAACGCGACGGTGTCTTGATTTCCTATTCGACGTCGCGTCGTCAAATTTCGCGTGAATTTCAAATTAGGATCAGCACAGTTTGACCGACTTCCACAACGGGGAGAGGGGAGAGGGGAGGGTGGATTCGCGTTCTTCTTTGTAACCAACGTTTCGGCCGGAGGAACTTTCCATTCATTCTTTCGCGTCAAAGTCGAACAAAAGAGGCCGTCGTCGAACCGCAATCAGGCAACTTATTCATGAGATCGAATTTACTCTCGCATCCAGTTACAGAATCTAGAAGGGTTTCTCGTGCAAGTTCTCGTAGAAATTTCTTACGAATACACGCGAATCTACGCACGCAACGTTTTAACCCTTCGTGAGTTTACAATTTGTTGCGTCGTTTCACACTTCAAGAAGAAAGAAAAAAAAAAAGTATTCGTGATTTTTCCTTTTTCGGAAAACTTTTTGAAGATTTGATCTGAGAACTGATTCGCGCAACGTAGTTGAACGAAGTACTTTCATTTAGTAATCCAGGATATTTTCCACACTTTTTGAAAGCCCTCCACTGGAGGAGATGAGAATTCAGTTTGAAACGATTCGATTGGAATTCGAAATAAGAAATTTTCCACAGACGGTTGGAATATCGTTGGCGCTGCCGCGAGTCGAGCTCAGAATTCATTAACCGAGGGAAAGTGAAACTTGGAAAGAAATTTTCAAGAAGCGTAATGCATGTAGAAAAGTGTTCGAATACATTTTGCAAGTCGGTGTATTGTTATTTAATGGCTGCGTGTTTGAAAGGCTGCTGGCAATCCGTAAAAATACGCCACCGCCGGAACGCGTTCGTTTGTACCACGAGCGAGTGAAATTGAATCAAGGCGACCGCGGCGTTGCAGAGACGGGTTTATTGAAATATAAAAGAAGCCTTGAGCGAACTTTGGGTGAACTTCAGGCGGCTTGTTTTAAATATTGTACTCGCGACGAACGAAGAAGATTCGAGGCTCTCTCGAGAGGCCGAGATAACGAGGCTAGCTCGCGCGCAGAGATCCCTGTGTCGTCCCTTGGCTGTTACTCGCGCTCATCTCGCGTTGCAACGTTCCCATAACCGGGAACATTCTTGCGCGACGAATAATTCGGTCGTTTGAATATTCGAGCGCGTCTCGTTGCTTTGGGAAAAGAAAGGGCTCGACGAAGAACGGATGCATCTTTGTCTCCTCTCCGAGGCAAAATCTCAGTGACGAAAATAAAACACAGACAGATGCGTGTAATTTCCAAGAACACTGGAGATCCGTTAACACTGTTCCGCACATTGTTATTTGATCAGTTGGATTCACTTTGTTCGCGGGTCGAGTATAGAATGTTTAAAAATAGACGAAGCGAGAATACGTACGATTGAAACGATTCGCGAAGTTTCATTGAGACGAGGAAGGGTCACGAGGTGAATATAGATTGGCAAAAACGGCTGAAAATAGCTAGATTGACCTTCAGTCCTGCTCCTCGTGCATATTTCATAAGAACGGAAAGAACGTATACAGGCATAGAGAGGGAAGGGAGAGTGCTGGTTTAGCTCTGAATTTGACAAGGTTGTCGTGAAACAGAGACGCGATTCGGTGGCCTTGGAGAAATTGCAATGCCCCGTGAAAATCCTTGCCCCCGACTTGAAAACTTATTTGCTGTCAACGTATTAATAATTATAATAGTGAACTTAATTGTAGCGAAGTCTCTCGAAAATTGTTCGTTCTCGTTCATCGAGAGAGAGAGGAACAATTATCCTCGTCTCGATTCGGGTACTCGATTCACTCGAGAGCAATTATTGTAAAAACAAGGCGCCAAGATAAGAAATGGCCGGCCTCGTGAAAACAACGACGAGATCCCTCGAAAGTAATATTCAGGCTAGCGCCGGCTCGCTCGAAAGGGAGCGATTATCCGGAATTGCCGTGCTCCATTAAAAAATTACACGATTGTCCTTCTTATCGGAGGTACTTACCACCCTCTTCATCTCTTCCTCGGTTCATTTTGCTTTTCTCCTCGTCGCTGGCTTTTCCGCTTTCCCAACCTATTAACCACCGCCCAGATGATTCAACTCGCGTCTGCGAAACGTCTGCTGCGTCACAAAGCGAACGATTATCCCAGAGAATGATTATTCTCCATTGTCGGAATAATCACTCTGCCCCGCTGCCGCGCCCCAACATCACAGCGTCGCTTTTCGATTCTCGAAATAATCCGATCCGCGATAATACGTGTTCTCAGCGCGAGTCTGTCGTAAACACAGAGAAATTTCTGGCTCGTTCTACTTGCCGAACTTCTTAGCGACGTTTCTACTTAATCGACCTCGGCAGCTTGCGAAACTTTGTTGAATTATTATTGCTCGAACTCCACCCCCGCTCTCGACTCGCCACTTATATTAACTAGAAGATCCGGGAAAACGGCTGTCTGGACGGAATTACGGGCCGTGCTACGTGACAAAATGCCATCATTCAAAGAATACTGCGACTGCTGTGTTCCGAGCGTGCTGTCGCTGCACTTGCCCTTGGAATGGCCCGTCATCGTTCGATTGCGGTTAATAAGGTCTCGGTTAGGGGTTGGTCGACTCGTGGCAAATCGGTTGACAAAGTTACGCCACTACACGCAGACAATGACGCTTGTCGTTTCCCGTAACGAGCTCCGATCATTTCGAAAGATTTGGAAAACATCTACGTAACGTTGGAACGATAATTTCAAGTTCGACGAAGTTGGGGCGATTTTTTAACAAAGAAACGCGGAATAATTTAATAAAGAACGTAGAAGAAGTGCAGTGTTCTGTTTGGTGAAACAGGCGAAGAAATAGGTCTACTTTGTCCAGTTGCAAAGTTCATCAATTCATTGAAAATCAAGGGAAACGAGATGATTTTTTTTTCTTGGAAAAAGAAGAGAGAAAAATTTAAACGTGCAACGCGAGCAACAACGCGCGAAAGCAACGTTATTAAATTAAGTTATAACTCGGCTAGGTAGAAAACTGTACGAGAATAGCAGGCATATTGCGGAAACTTGTTATACTATACTGCAGATGCTGAAAGAAGTTCGCTCAGTATTTCAATATTCTAATTTTCTTCAAGTTACATTCCGTTGTTTTTAAAGCCACGGAGGAGACAGAGAAATATTGCGTACGCGGCAAGCTCAATTTTAAGAACGATTGTTTGCCTTTGTAAAAGAATTCATCGTGCTCGTCTCTCTGTTCACTTTTCGATTGCCAAGTTGATCATCAACTATTAACCGACGAGATGGATTGAAATTGATTTCTAGAAAAAAGTACGATTAATTGAAAAAGCCGATTCACCTTTTAATCGTATTAAGAGCCGGTCGGACGTGGACGAGCACGAAATATTTAATTAAATGAAAAAAAAATTTCTTATTCCAGTGGCTGCGATAATTCGTAGGCAAAGGGCGCGAGAAAACGTCAGAGAGAGAGAGAGAAAGAGGAGGGTGAATAATTTTTCATAAACGAGCGAAAAATCCCTGGACGGAGCACGAGTTCTCTACACTTCTGTGTGGAGCTTACAACTTTTTGATGATGTCTCTCGCAGAATAACTAGGAAATACTTTTTAACTGAAAACTCGCTCCTTTGAAGTCCATTCGTTTCTTCGTTTAAAAACAGAGAGAGAAAGAGAGAGAGAAAAAGAGAGAAAGGGGGACAAAGAGAGTAGCACTACTACAGCTTAAAAATTTTAAAGTTAGCTTGTTTAAAATCAGTGACCCAGATGTGAGAATCGTAGAAATAGAAAGTTTGATAGCACTTATTTTCGATACAGAAGATACTCCACATAAACGTTGAGAATTCATAAAATTTCGTTCGTATAATTAACTTTCTACAGAGTTAATCTCTATCAAAAGGATTGCGTTCGCAAAGTTCGATAGAGTCGCAATACGATATTTCCTATGGCTGTTAAAGTATTGTTGAGCTTGTTTTCCATGATGCGTTCTCTGAAATTTATCAATTTTTCGTTTCATAAAAAAAGTCCGACAGAATTGATCGTTGACGCTGGATTGAATTTTATCAAATTTCCCTCGCATATAAAATATTTTCTAGCGAAACTAATCAATTTCGCGTACTTTCAAACATCTCTCACGACAAATTAGCGACGCGAAAATTTACAATTCTGTAAAGGCGAATGATTGATGAACACCAGGTTCCACATTTTTACATGTGAACCTTCGTGTGATTTCGCGACTGAAATATTTACGTGATCGATTTGATTGAGCTTTAACTGCAAGCTATATTTCCGCGGGATTATTTCTTCCCACCGCGCAGTGAAATATATAACTTCGGTTGTGCGTTTTCATTGGTAGATGCGAAGAAAATGATGACAAATGCTTGGCATGGCGAAAGGGAAGTGTATGGAACGGGGGGAGTACATTTCAATGGAAAAATTCTGGGAAGGAAAATGGCCTGAGAGTTTATGGCTGAGAGAGTGAGATACGCCTTAAGATTTTAGGGACTACTAAGACTGTACCCAAGAGTTGGGTTCGAAGAAATAAATCGCGGAACAAAATATTTCTTCGTTTTGAAAATGAACGCTTCGCGACAGTTTGCTGCGATATAAATTACAATTGCGTTCGAATATTATACATCTATGAAGCATAGAGTAAAAGAGTCGAAACAAGTCCGAAGATTGAAATCCTTAAACCTACGAACTAAACTTTCTACTTTTAAAAATAAAGATCCTATCCGGAACCACGGAATCTTTCCACGAATTTGGCAACCACGAATTTGAACACTTTACGACAGTTTATCGCGATATAAACAACAATTACAGAATAACGTTCCAATATAAAAGGCTTCGAAAGAAGTCGAAAGATTAAAAAATCCTTAAACCTTAAAATCTTCATTTGTAAAGATTCTATCCCGAACCACAGAATCTTTTGATTTAACCACGAATTTCGGACCGCGCTGTGAGTAAATCGCTTGTCTCGTTAAAACACTCTTGTCTTCATCGTACTTGTCTCCGACTGAAATATACTTTTCAAATAATCCCCAAGAACTTGAACACCTTTCCGGCAGAGCGGAAGAGAAAAAGGGAAGAAAATGTACACGAGAGAAGGCTGTTTTCTCGCTCGATGGACCCGCGGGGTGGCGAGGGGGGTCTCCCTCTAATGGCACTTCCTCGATCGAGGTCCAAATGGAAACAAGAGACAAGCGACATAGCAGTTAAAGTGTCGCACGTTAGAGCGTCGATGGCAAGCCGAATACTTGCCACGTGCATCCGCGTTTACGTTGGTGACGTTTATTAAATTGTTGCACGCCATAAATCACGTCCGGTCGCGTCGAATTAACCGTCATTGTTCGATATCTCGTATCTCGCGAGCGTTTTTTTTTCGGTCGATCGTCGTGCGTTTTTTTCTGTCGTTCGTTTCTCACCGCGAGAATACAACATTGTGTCCAACTGAGCAATTACGCGCCGAAAGATGGATCTGCGTTTCAATTAAGCGCGCCCGAGCGACCACGTAAGCAAGAAACGCGATCAGTCGGACGAGAAAGTGCTGCGTCGACGGTTCTCTGACACGCGTCCGAATTTGCCACGGTCGTGACACACACACACGAGCATTAGGTGAGTCGCCTAATTTCGGTAGATCGTAGAGGATAGAACGCGAATCATCTGACAGGTAGAAAGAAATTTCGCTGAGAGGAAACAGTTAAAAATGGGGGACGATAACGACAACGATAACGTTCGATTTTCTTTTCTGTATAAAATTCAATGGCGCGTCAAGTGAAGCGCAATTATTCTAATTGATAATCAACAATTGATAAAAAACAAGAAAAGAAAAAAGAAAACAGAAATTTTAGAACGCGATAGATGAAGTTCGAAATAGTCGTTGCAATCATCCTCGAACCATTTATATATTCTCTTGGCCAGCTGCAGGCCAAAAATTAAACACGGTTTGTCAGAATTGCTTGGTTCGGCCTTTATAACGGCGGTGTTGACACAATCCGTTGATATCGCTCGGCCCTTTGTTACCGGGACGGACTGTTAGTAGTATTACGCTGGCCGGTGCGAAATATCAAAGGCTGGAGCGCGACGTTGACGAGGGACGCTGTTTTGTCGGGAGTTGCGAATTTTGAATTGGCAACTCCGCCGAGCGGGTGAGACACGGATTCATCGAATCGAAATTTCAGTTAATTCGGACTCGGTATTGTAAGAGTTCCATAGAGTGCGTGAGCTACGCAAAGCAAGCGGGACTGATCAACTTCGCACAGTCGTCACGGTTCGTGGAAAATTGTAACGAGCGTTCGTGAGGCAATCTGCAGCATTCGTGCAAAGAGGTATTACATATTTGTTCTACAATCATTACACTACTACGTCATATTTTTTTTTTTATTCTCGAGGATAGAACGTGAAGACGAAGGAAGTTGTTCGAACAACTTCAGACATAATTTAACATACAATTCGTCACGTCGTAAAATTCCTGATTGACGATATTCACCAACAGCCCGAGTTGGCCAAACCAAGCTCGGGCATCGCGTGCACGCGAGGAATGTCGTCCGATAATTTAGCGAATGATCTGTTGACCTGTTTAAGGCAGAGCCTCGTCGAACATCACGTTCGTGTTACTTGCACTGGTGAAAAGTGCGGTAACACATGCCGGCCCTTCGACGTTCGTTCACGCGATCGGTTTTTATCGTAATTATTGTTTCACCGGCGTAGCAATAATCACGATTCGCCGAAGATGGTCTCGCCGTGATACGAGTGATCAGGGATTACAATGATATCGCGATATCGTCCGAAAGGCTTATCATCCTGGTGGTGCTTGGCTATCTAGCCAAGTTGGTAAACATGTAGATACAAGAGATTATGGATGTCAATAATTACAGTCACAATCAGGAACCTCGCTGCCGCGAAACAATTATCGCAGTGACTCGATACATCGATTCAGACATCGATTCTGTTCGTTTCTGTTACTTTCTCGTGCGATTATTTCTCTCTCAGTGTGGTTCTTCGCGTTAATGGGTTTCCTTCGTCCGGAGGAATTCTCAATGTTAGAATTAGCAAATGGTAATTTTTCTCTCTTTCTTCTCTCTCTCTCTCTCTCTCTATCTTTTTTTTGTAGATTTCCTTGGTATACGTTCCTACGTTCCCCCTGTGGGTTCGGGGGGTTAGAATAGACCCAACGTAATCCCTGCGTGTCGTAAGAGGCGACTAAAAGGGGAACTCTCATTACTAGACTGCGAATTTTTATGCGAATTCATATTTTTCGAGGCTATAATTAAAGAAGCGGAATTCCCTTTGGTAGAGGGAATGTAATTAAAGAAGTGGAGCCTCTCGGTGGAGAATATAAATTAAAAAAGTGGAATCTTGGCGGTGGACTTTGTTTCGACAAATATTGCAGGAAACGCGATATCGCTTTATTCTTGCTGATATTTTTCCTGATATTTATCGCACATGTTTTGCAATATCACTTCGTCACATTTTGTATTTTCATCCTCGCGCTATGCGCATTCGGTGAAATTCTGTGTCCTGAAAAACGCGTAAAATTCGCAGTCTAACTAACTATTAAAAATGTACAAGTTGCTGTCAGCGAGATGAATGGCTCTTTAAAGCGGGAGCAATTAGTTTTTCATTAAAGTAGGAACACAGTAGCGATATCGTCGACGAAATTAACCTCTCATCGAATTAAAAACGTGACGTGTATTAATTCTTCAACGGTGAATTCTTTTTTTAATACGCAGATGCATTGTACCGATCGTTACGATGTGACAACAGAACACTTTGAGTTCTGCTCAGTTTCGAACGCGTATGTAACATAGTCAGTTACACGTCGTAGCTCGGAAACTTTCGAAACCAGAGAAACAGCTGCGTTCGATCGAACATAGATATCTCGCACTTAAATTTCTCTCGAATTGGAGGAAACGCGAGGTTCGTCGTTGCGAATTTAATCGAATCATCGTTCGCGCGGACGTCTCGAACAATTCTCTGGCGGGGACGAGAAATTTCATTGCCTCGTCGTCGACAGATTCTTTCGCCGCGGAAAAAATTTTATTTAAAATTCTGCGAACACGTGAAGCCTGCGAAGATCTTGCCAGCTCGGTTTCCTCGGCCAAAAAGTCTACCCGTGCTCGCGAACGGCTTGTCTCGCCGAAGCTCAGGTAATTTCATTTCATCGCCAGAGGGATCGTTAATATTCATCGGCGATGCAAACGAATTAGACAATCTCGAGCGAATACGTTATTGCGCGTCGGATAGCAGTTTCTTAAGTGCACTTTCAGCCGTACGTGCCGCGATATTTGCATCCAACGTTCCATCTCGTGTTCAAGCTTCGAAACTCGCGCTTCGCCGTGTGTGTAATTACATTTCGACGCGACCAGAACTTCCATTCTCTCGCTTCGTTTGAACATCTTGCGTTTGAACCTCTGCGGAGAGCGGAAAGCACGCTCTCACGGTTTTCCATTTATCTCGTTGTCTCGTTATTTTTCCCCCTCCAGCATCACGTTTGACAGTTTGGTTATCCCTGTCCCGAATTGCGTTTGGATTTCGGCGCAACGCAACGCGGTAACTCGCATGGGAACGAACGCAATTAGCTTTGGTATTTGAACTAAAACTGTGTGCATTTGGGTCGGTGACGTAATCGCGCAAGACAGACGTTTTATTTGTTCGTTTAAACG
Organism: Tetragonula carbonaria; assembly: GCA_032399595.1. Taxonomy (NCBI): domain Eukaryota; kingdom Metazoa; phylum Arthropoda; class Insecta; order Hymenoptera; family Apidae; genus Tetragonula; species Tetragonula carbonaria. The sequence continues at coordinate 6,819,545 of JAUCRC010000014.1, forward strand.
TCCGATAAACGTCCGACGAGCGGAACGGATTGACATATAAAATTCGTTTCGCTAAAAACCACCGTGGATGCACGTGCACGCGGAAACTCAAAGGGATACTAGTTTATTGACAGAGCCGGCGGAATAATCGCGATTTCACGTCGACTGTTCGATGCAACGGTGCAACGTACGAGAAACATGTGCACAACGTTTCTTACGTACGAAATTGGACGTGGTGAGATAGAGATATCATCCCACGTTTGCAAGACGATTTCTTTTAAACGTGGAAATTGTAATTGTCGAACTCAACACAGAGACATCGAATAAGTAATTTTGTAACGATTGTCAAGTCGTCCGACTTTTTTTTTTTTATCAAAGTGAACAGCTATAATCGACCAGAATTTCACTTACTTACACACACACATATATATATATATATATATATATATATATATATTAATATGTATAATCGTTCGTTCGTGTAATGGAGTCAAGAAACACACGTTCGATACACGTTCTCTCTAAATTAAAGTACGCACGATATCAAAGACGCGTGCGAATCTTCATTTGCCAGTGCACGTGTATTCTGACACATGAGTTGATGCGCGAACACGGGCAAACACGGCAGGGAAAAACGGGAAACGCGCGCAGGTGGGTTTGTTCATATTTCGTGTCAACAGCTGGTCAAACTAGGCTCGGCGCTATCTGCGCGTTTTATTGGCACTGGTCCACTGATAGCGGAAAGCTCGCGCGGCACAACACCGAGGAGAGAGGATGGCTTAAACCATCTCTGTGTTTCTTCGACGTGACGCGAAACTAGCAATCCCGCTGGCGACCTAGCCAACCACGCGCGCTACTCGTAACTATTATTATACCAATCTTCCATCCCGCTGGACTTTAATTAAAAAGAATATTCGGGGACGCGGAAGGGGATCGTAGACGGATTTAAAGCTCGTTTCAATTAGATATCGCGTCGGCGATATCTGAAACGGAAGCGAACTGAAAACGGAATTTCAACAATTTCGTAATTTGTTACTCCTGGCGATTGTTGCTTCTCTCGATTTTCCCTCTCTTCTCTCTCTCTCTCTCTCTCTCTTTCTCTGCGGAACGCTTTCTCGCGGCAAATTTCGCGAAAATTGAAAGACCGAGATAAATAATGAGAATGGCGCAGTTTTGATTACAAATAGCCAAGCGTATAGCTGGCTCGGCCCGCGCTGATGGGAAAAGCCAAGGTTCATTGGCATGCACCGAATGAAACAATGAGGAGTTTCTGTAATTCGATGCTTTGATGTTCGGCTCGCCTTTTCAAATAATCGGGCTCGTTCCTATTTAAACGGCGATTGTTCCGCTTGTTTATGCTTGGTACGCGGATGTAGTACTCCTATCTTCTGCGCAGAGAAGAGGACAGGGAGTAAAAGAAGAAAACGGTCGATGTAATTTAATTAATAACCGATCGAATTAACCGCCCGCGGTTATAATCTCCGTTCCTATTACGACACGCGACGTGACTCGGATAGCAAAGCAAATCGAGCACGATTTGCTTTTATATTCGAAATAGATACCCGGTCGAACCGCCCCCGTTTCGGAGAGTCTCGTGTTATTTCAGCATCGCGTCCTTTGGAAATTTGTTAACATTTGTCCTGTTTTTCATAGCCGTTCGTCTAAAAATAATTCGATCCAGTGATATTCGTATATTTAATAGATGTTACACAGATGTGTTTTGCAGTCCATCGGTATACTGATTTTCGAACTTTTTGTTCGTAGTTTTTCAATTTTTTACGTCAGACAGAGCAATCGAACGAGTCGCATGTCACAAGAGTACATTCTTTACCAAATTTTATCTCTTTTAACGTTGAGAGTTATGTACCTCGAGCTTAAGTAGAGTATAACAACGTTGAAACAGGGTTAATATTAGCTTGCAAGATTCCAGCAAAACTCGTCGCTTGTCTAGATATAATTAAAACTCTAGTAATATTCATATATTAATAACGTTAACATTACATAGATTGGTTTATCAGAGATATTAGTCACATATATAAGTATATTGATTTTAAACTTCTCTTTCGTAATTTTTCAATATTTTTCAGTCAAACGAGTCACGCACGTGTTATACAAGTACGTCTTTTGCTCAATTTTATCTCTTTCTAACGCCTTTGAAAAGCATCTGAAGCTTAAGAACGTTGCAACCAGATTAATACTAGCAAATTTACGATTCGAAGATTGGGAAATTCCAGCAGCAATGTATAAATTTCATCCACTGTGGACGATAAACTCTTGTCTCTCTCTCCGTATTCGCGAGGAAGTCGCGGCAGAGAAATTTCACGAAATTGAAGATCGAGATTATGCATCATTCGCCATCACGGGCAACATTCGCGTCTTTCCGCTAGCCTGAAATACGCCCGACGGTTGTCGCCGCTATCTCTCCTCTTTTGTTTTTCATTCGTCGCCGCTTTCTTCTCGTTCTGATTTCTGCCACTTATCTGGCTCGCATCGAAACGACGCGACACGTCTCTGGACGGAGATTCGCGCCGTGAAAGCCGCCGATAAGCAGCGAACGTACTTCCTGGATTACTCGATTCTGCTTTTCGTCCGTGCGTCTAGGAATAACGGATGCTACACAGATTGGCAAGCTCGATTTTCTTTGCCTGTCATTTCTTCTGTCACTCGATTCGCTCTTTGCCCCGATTTCCCTGATTTTCGTTTCATTACGTTTTATTACGTTACGCTTTTCTCTCTTCATATTTCGTTTTGACGTTTTGCTGCGTCGACGTCAAAAGTAATCGCGAATTTTTATACTTCCAAGCGCGAGAAAAATAGAAATTCGTTTCATCCAAACACTGTGATATTTTTACGCATTTATGAGAAACTTAAGGGCAGAAAACATGCGATATATAATATTTAACAGGCGCTACTTGCTCAATTATTTCCATAAAATATCCTCGGTCTAGTCATTCACAAAGCCACGTATGCTACTTAACACGACATATAGTTCCAGATACAATCTCGCGGATAACAATCATATTTTGTTATTCAATATAAAAATCGTTACGCGGACACGTCCGAAATATTCAGCTTCTTTCAAACGCAGTGAATAAGCGATTTCTTTAAACAAAAGGTTCACGAAGGTTTTCCATCAGCTTTCGAACTCGTCCGCGCCGCATCAACTTGTATAGTGTTTCAACTTCGAAACGAACCTCTTTTGTAGCGCGGAAAAGTTTCTGTTATATTTTTTTTAATATAACAGAGAATAACCTGCTTCCGCCCTTAGGTATTAAAAACGCAAAATTTCCTTCGTTGCACGTGTACAATATTTTCTATTATTATTAATGATACGTTTCACGAATTATCAGCAATAATACACTAGTTACACGACACAAAATGGGATACAATACACGAAAACTAGAAAGTTTATTCTTCAAATTTTTACAAATTTTTTGCTTTTGCTAAGCAGTCGCATCCAGCGCGATAACTGTGAAAATTGAGGTAGTTCAACCCTCTCGGGACGACGACTCCTCTCGTGTGCGCGAATATATATATATATATACATACATACATACATACATACATACATACATACATACATACATACATACATACATACATACATACATACATACATACATACATACATACATACATACATACATACATACATACATACATATACACACACACACACACACACACCTTCGACTTCGTCCCCTTTCGAATTCCAAAACGACTTTCCTCAGGTCGAATTCAGTCATGTCCCCGGAGAGTTTCGCAGAGTCTCTGATTTCCACGCGAGACTTAGATTTTTAGAAGTGGCAGAGAGACGGCCACCGCGCCGTCCCCGGATTTTATTCCCCTTTCTAAAGCTCGCACGCTCGCGCCCTTACTGCCCCTTGTTCGCATCCAGCGGACGCTTTTTATTTTCCTTTTATTTCCCTCTCGTGATCTCCTTCTATACGAGGTTCCGTTCCCCGGTCCGTCCAGGGATGAATACGTATAGGACGATGGGAAAGTCGGATCGTTCAAAGGATCCCTTTTCTGCCTCGAATCTATTCGCGTACAGATACAGGCCATTATCCAACCGCGTTACACGGCCAGCTCATAGACGTCGCGCGTCTTTCCTTGCAGATTTACACCCTAATTGTTCCTTTTCTGACAGGCGAGTTTCTTCAGCTTGACGCGTGTTTTTGTCTTCTTCTTTTTTTTTTCTTTTGCTTTCTCGCGAGATTTGGGAGGGTTGAATTTCTCTCGAGTGTCATTTATTTATTTTTATTCTTTGGAAAGCTGTTGTATCGTAAGATTAAATATTTCGTTTTGTTGTTCTTACAGACAACAAGGATGTCAGACTATTGAAATAATTTTTCCCTCTTTGGGAGGGAGTTTGCAGTTCGTTCCAGATTCAACCAGGGAGACGTGTTTTGAAGACGTTGAGAATAAACTTTTCTAATTGGCACCACGGGCCATTTCCTCTATTTCCCTAAAATTTCCAGAAAATTGCAGAGATAATGCGTTTTTTTATCCTTTGAGAAGTCCAGAAGTCAAATTTTCCACTTCCAATTATCTCGCTTTTTTTTTTTTGTTCTGGGAAGAGGAAGGTCTTATCCCTTTGCTCTTGGTTTCTCTGTCTCTTCACGGACATTCGGTTCGGAAGCTCGGAATTCACTTATCGTTAGAGTTGGGGGAAAGGTTGCCCCCCTCCCCCACCCCGGTTCGTCTAATTCTTTGGAACTTTTCACAAATCGAATTTTCCATCTTTGATTGTCCCCTTCCTTTTCCCTCGCTCTGAAATTTCGAAACGAAAAAATAATTCGATCGAGCGAAGAAATGAAATTGGCAGGAATTCCTGTCGCTGACGGATACAATTTGCCATACTCGCTTATACTACGTCAAAAAGATTCATCCGTTCTATATTTTTTTTTCTCTCTCTCTCGTCAATCTTGCTCCCAGGCAAATATCACGAAATATATTATATTCGCGCGACGAAACGTATTCCCTTTCGCGCGACTCACCGGCAAACATCAATTTCAAACTTTTGTGTGTTGTGTCCGATTGTGTGTTGCAAGCTGAAAAAATACCGGCCGCGATTCAGGCGTCGCCCGGAAACCTCGGTTAATCGAATCTATTCATCTAAAAGCGAATTCGTATTACGCGAACGGAAAATAATAGACGAATTCCCATTACAGAGAGAGTACGATTTACAGTGCAAACAGAAGCAACGATTGTTTGTGTTTTATCAAAAAAAAAAAAAAAAAAAGGAAAAAATATTCGTTCCCTTCTCGCTGAAGCGAATCTGTATCGTCTAATCAAATATATCGTTGGTAATTGACACTTTTTAAGACGGTCAGACCCTAATCTGATTCAGACGTTGACGTACGACGAAACGATTTGCCGCCAGGAACGAGGAAGTTTCGGCCAATTGCCGAGGGCCGGCTCTGTTTTTCGCGATCGCCAAATCTTTCCCGTTATTAGAGGGGGAATGGGAAGCGGAGTATTGATCCCTCACACGTTGGCAGGGAAACGTTTTCCCGAGCGATATCGGTAGCCGATGTTTTGCGTCTTTTAGGCGTGGGCCGCCAGGGAATCGCAGATGGAACGAGGAAATTGGTCAAACGCTCGGTCGAATCGATTGGAAAAAATCGACAGGTTTATAAAAATGTTTCCGTTTCTGTATTCCGCAGGAATTTCTCAAACTCTCTCTCTCTCTCTCTCTTTCTCTCTGTTTGCTCGTGACTTTATCGCGAATCCGTGCTTTTACGACATCGAAAGGTAGAACGTTTCCTGGAGAAACAGTACCGGTCGTGGCACAAAGCCTGATTACGGGATTTTCTCCGTACCGAATATCGCGTTGTCATCTCGGGTTCTTTCCCTCAAACAATTTCTTTCCCTCAAATTTTCACGAGATTATACTTTCACAAGATCAGAAATTCTGATACTCGTTATTCATTATTGCTAATTCGAGATTTTTAAATTTCTCGACAATTTCATTCTTTTGTAATTGTTTTTAGACAGTAGGTTATATCTCTCGAATATTCGTTACCGCTGTAATAAGTGGATTTCTACAAACGCGATTGAAGATGCTTGATCTTTAAATATCAGACATTGTAAAATGTTGAAAGAAAAACCTGACTATGGCACTGATGAGAATTTCGAAACTAACCCACAATCGCAATAAGCAACGTAACAAAAAAATCACTGTACACAACGTGATAGAGGAATGTTTAAATGTGCCATGAAACGATTTTCAAATGAACTATGAAACAATTGAAATTGATTATCGAGGTATGAATCACGGCAGCATGTAAATTCATAATAACATCGCAAAATTAATAAAACAAGTCGTGGCACCAAGCCACGGTGATTATGCGAATTTCACGGACGAGTAATCGACGCTCGAACGAAACGATGGATTAAAATTGGATTAGAAAGGCCAGATGGTGAAACGTGCCTTAGGAATTAGCTTGCGGGGAAACAAATGAACCGCAATTAAACCGAATCGTTTCATTTCAGGGGAGAATCCGAGCGAGTTCCTCTGAAAGCTCTTTCATTCTTAAGAAATTTTTCATTTTCCAGCGGGAGATGACGAAAGCTGTCTCGAGTCACGAAAGCTGGCTCCGAGACTTCGTATATTAAAATCCGTGTTCGACAAATACAATCCGTTCGCGTTTGAGCGCGGCAAACATTTCGCGAGAAATGTTTATGATTCGAAGGGGAAACGGGGAGGAGAAAAATTACGCAATCTCTTTGCCCCTTTCCCTCCCCCCCCCCGTACGTAGAAGTTTTTCATTTACGTTTTTCACGGTAAATGGGAGCGGTTGCTTGGTCGCGTATACTAGCTTTTCCGCTGGAAAGTACGTGGGACGATTGTTTCTACCTGACGGAATGTAATTTCGTTACGAGATTGCAAATGAAAAGGCTCGGAGCCGATTTTACTCTTTAACAAAGTTTTCGTGAAACGTTACGACAGAATGGAGTTTGTGTTTAAAAGCGGACGTACGATAAAACGATTAGTTTTTCTATTTTTTTTTCTTTTTTTCGTTTTTTCAGCAACTGGCGACTCTCAAAACGCTGTACTTTGCGCGCGATGATAAACATGTTACATGTCTTTTTTGTTGTTTAAATTCATTTTTCATCATTGGCCTTATACAGGTTTTTTTTATTGTGGTAAATACGGCCGAGTTCTGTCAATAACTTTGTTATAGTAAAACACTGCTAGTCTCGTAGTTATTATTGACGAAAATCCAACGAAGAGAATAGACAAACATTTTTAAGCGGAGAAAATGTTTTTTTTCCTCGATTTTTCTTATTCAGCGAATGAAACGCAAGGGCGTGAGAAAAATGGGAAATTTCCAGCACAGTTTGGGGTCCATTGTCTTAATATCTCTTCTCTCGAAAGTTCCTGCCGATGTTCCATTTCGCGAAACGTATTTTTCCCTCGGCAAGTCGCGACAGAGTTTTTAACAAAAAAACGTTTTTAACAAACCATCGGTTAGTTTCGACTGTCGGTGGAAATTTTTCGAGACAATCCGGCATTTCCTCTCGCGAGAACTCGCGGACGAAAGTCGAATGGACAGAAGTGGAAAGGTTCTTGTTAGGAAAAGTTACGGAGGGATTAAAGGAGCGCCGGTTCATCGTTCGGTCGTTGAAACTTTCGCGAGAACGATTCACCACGGTCGTGAGACAATTAATTTATTCAATTTGATTAATTGATTTGCGAAATTATTGTTTGATTAAATTATGGTACGATCAACTGAACTCGATGTCATTTAGACGTTAGAAACGTCGAATGATTCGAGAGTAAATTATTCAGTTTGCGCGTTGTTCGCTCAATTTCCAGGGGACCCGGAAATTTTTATTACGACGATCGGCGTAATTATTTGTGGATCATTCTCTTTCATTCGTCGCTGCATATTTCGAAATATAATTGCCAACGTGTGCATGTAAATGCTTGTATTCATTTTTTTCCCCAATGCAAAGAACGAGATCTGCGTATGAAAAATAATACCGAATACAGCTCTCAGAAACGTAAAAACCACGATGTTGCGAAATATCACGATAGAAACAGGGTCGGCGATTGACAGTTTAGGTTAACCCCCCCTCCCCCCCCCCCGCGCGAGAAAAAAGAATCGTGATCTCCATGGACAGCGACGTGAACAAGATGAAAGTGTTGTCAAGCGTATCGAACGTCAAAAACGTTCCATCCGAAGTCCCTTTATGGCACTGGTGTTGCATTTGCTGTCAAATATCGCTCGCGAGTGTGTCTTTTATTTTCCCTTCTTTCTTCTTTTTTTACGGCTGCGCTCCATCGCGCAGGAAATTCGCACGAAGACGCGCAGATCCAACTTGGTCGACTATTCAACTTTCACGCGTTTCTCACCGATAATTCTCGCCGAATCGATAGCGAACGAGATTCGGACAGAAAGAAACCCGCCACCTGTTGTGTCGTAATTACTCCGGCACCTTTGAGAATCGCCGCTTTAAATAACTCACGTGGCGTGATAGATAACATCGTTGACTCTCGCGAAATCAGTTCAACTTGTTGCGTGCCCGGTGTGTGTTTCCCCACACACGGGGTTCTTTCTCGCGTCTTCGCGTTTTCTCTCGGAACGCGTTGAGAGATTCAACGCTCTAGATAGTTACACCGGCGAATACTCGTGCGAGATTGAGCTGAGGGAAGAAGGAAGGAGTATTGTCGAGTCTCGTCGCAATGAACTCGACATGTATTTCGTACTGTGAGATGAAGAAATCTTGAAAATTCCTCGGAATTTCTTCTTGTGCCTAAGAACGATCGTCACAGCGAGTAGCGAGTTGTGATAGCGTGAGAGTCTAATGAGAGCTTAACCCAATGAGATCGTATTCAAATACCCTACTGGTTGCTGTGAAATCAGATTTAAATACCCTACCCAGTGGGGTAGGCATCATGAGAGCATGATTTAAAAAAAAAAATCATATAAAATCAACGAGTAAAGATAAATGTCCAAGATTTTGCATGCATGATACCAAAAGATTGAACTCAGCAATATACATAGCAACTAGTATGATAGTAATGATTGTTAAATGCCACAGCAACTTTGTGCGACTACAGCTCGTCGTTTGATGTGATTGGGTTAATATCTTTCGTCGGACGTTCCTCAGTATTCTTCAATTCCTGAATCAATGAACTTTATCTACATTTACTTTAAACCGTAGGTTAAGATTTGTGTTGTTTTCACCTATGGATACGGTACAATATCCTAATTGTAATTGTATCAATACTGAGAAAATATCGGGGTGGAAGCCCTCGGTACTCAACTTTGGGCGTTTTATAAATTCTCGCGCACTTTGCTTAGCCCTCGAACATCAAATATCCCAAAAATGTACGAACATCCGCTTGGTCTTCCACTCGCGCGCCACGTGACCGTACGTTCTCGAAACCGGCGAAATTCTTACGATTTCATCGCACCGGTCGAGAAATATTAACCGGTCGAAGCGCGCATTCTTTCCAAATGTGACTCGCGGCTTGCCGGTTGTCTCGTTCGAGGGGTAGAAAATAGGTTAATTAGAACGACGAGGCGGCATACCGACATACTTTAGTTGGAAATTTCTCAGAGCAACAGGTAGCCAGCTATGGAATTTGATACGGCTCGTCCGATAGGCTCTGTATTCCGTGATACGTGCCTCTACAGCCCATCGAACTCGAATTATACCGACGTCTGTTTATCCTGACCAGGTATCCGAGGATTTTCTCGCCGATTGCCTCGGATCGTTCGTTAATCGCGTCGCTAATTTGAATAAACTCATACCGGGGCCGCGGTAATCCTTTATCGTTGGTGAAACGAGCCGCGAAAGTGCAATAGAATTTCGTAACGTGGAGACGTGTATTTCGAATCTTTTTTCGTTTAATCCTTTCGCTGTCGTATGCGGAGACGCGTATGATCCACAGAGACGGTTGCCATTGCTGTCCAATGGCAATTTAAATGTCACGGAACGCCAATCTAGTCTCGAATTATTCACGTATTTGTAATTGAACTGCGAAATATAATATACTGGGATAAGAGGAATATTTGTGTCTTTAAAATTCTGGATAATTTTGGGACAAGTATTACATTAGACAACAGAGAAATTTAGAAATTTTACAAGTTCAGCCATTTCAGTTGGCATATGAATAAATTAAATATTACAATATACAACACAGAAATTTAGAAATCTTACAAGTTCAGCCATTTCAGTTGATATATGAATAAATTAAATATACAACACAGAAATTTAGAAATTTAGAAATTTCACAAGTTCAGCCATTTCAGTTGGCATATGAATAGGTTAGTCGCGGATACGGATCCGAAAATAATAATTTCCAGGAGTTTTACGAACTTACGAGGAGTTTTCTCTCTGGTGTGCTTTCGAAGGAGCTGTGCGACATACCATGTGACTAGCATTTTCGTGGCCTGCTGCAGGAATATCGATTTCCGTGAAGAAAAGAAAGAAAAAAGAAGAAAAAAATTTGTTTCAACGACTGATAAGAGAGAACAGAACGATTGTGAAAGCACGAGGTCTCGTTGAAACGTACGCCCTCTCGTACAGGTGCTTTATCGTTTCGATACGTTTCGATTTCTCGAAACTGTTTGACGCACGACACGCTTTTATTACACAGGAGGAAAGTTGAGGCGCAATTGGCTGCTTGAAAACTCTGGAAACTTGTTCAGCTGAGAACTGGCTGGTTAAAATTTTTCAGCTACACCAGCTTCTCGAATTAATCTCGGTTTCTATTGTTTCGTCTCTACGAAATAATTTGAAAAAAATATCTCATCTGCTGGAATGCTCTTTAGAATTTTTTTTCGTTAAATATCAAATATTCTAATATACTCTAATACGTTTAATATTCTAACATTACTCTGATTATTTTCTATACTTTTACGTATTGCGTTTTTTGGAAGTTCAAATTTTTGCATTTACTACGTTCGTCACTTTCCACGTAGTTTTCAGGATCACAGTGAGTCAAAAAGAATCGTGTATCGCGATGTAATTGTTGAAAATGTTCGAGAATGCGATGGGAGTCTCGAAGACACGGAACGAAATCTGCGAGACATCAGTCAATCATCGAGTTTGCCATAGAGGCGCCATATTGAATTGGTGAAACTCGTTTAATTATGCAAGCTGAGCTATCGATTTCTTCGCGCACTGAGCTGTGTCGAACAAAATATGAACGAAACTTGGTGAAAAATTGAAACCAACCTTTGACGCTCACCACCCTCGTTACAAATTCGATTCAATTAAATTTCATCATATATCTTGGTAGTGGAAAATGTGCAGACACTTTTCATGAGCAGACACCCACGATAAATAACTTTGTCTTTTTTTTTTTTTTGGATGGAATCATATAATTTTCATTGCGTTAACAAGTTCATCTCAGCATTTTCTACTTCAGAAACATTTTTTTAACAGATAGTTTAACTTTAATTTTGTAAAATCAGATACGTGTGTGTGTGTGTGTGTGTGTGTAAATATCGCCAGTAGAGACATTTTTCATGATCGAACGTTTCGCGAAATTTCTTGCAATTAGAAACGCGACAAGCATGAGACAATCATTCAGACGTCTAATATCCATTATAAATTAATATCAACTTTCCAATCGCGTGTTTCTGCGATCTAGAAAAATCCTTCACGGATCGAACACTCGCGAGAACTTCTTACCTTCTTCGATTAAACGCGACACGTTCGAAAGCATGAAATGTTCGAGACGTTTAGTCTGTTGTTATATGCTTGAAACGTTCGGAAAAGTAGCCGGCTTTTTGCCCCATTATATCTCGACAAGACACGGAAGGGTTTTTCAAACAACGTGGCATTATGCACACGCAATGAAGTTTAAGTAGACGTTGCACGAAACAACGTGCGCGCGTTGGGGGAATGGGAGTGGGAAAGAAAAAAAGGAAAGAGCGGTGAAAAAGAAAGAAGAGCGAACGAACGTGTAACAGAAGGGTGGAAAACACGGAGGGAAAAACAAAAAAAGGATTACGTGGCGTGACTGTTAAACACGGCTGTTGGATGCATTTTGGGATAGAAGAGCGACATAAATATCAAAGTTATGTGACATAATTCGCACACGCGCGTGCCCCCCCTCCCCCCGATGTATATTAATGAGCACTCGTTGGAAAGGGCTCGTTCCACTTTGCCCGAGTAATTTCGAATTTTCAGAGCTTATTCCGGCCACCGGCTGGCTCGCAGGCCCGCTAGTTTGGAAAAATTTAAGCCCGCTCGGTCACTTCGTTAATTGACTACAATTCTTCGGCACTAATAACTTGCCGGGACTTGACAAAAATTGCCACGTGACTGTACCGAGTCTACTCGCTGAAACTGTTCTTTTAATTCCCTCAACATCTGCCATGTTATTTACATTTTTTAGAAATTGTAAAATGGAAAATTGCAGGTGATGCTGGTTGCAGTTTGGTAATCTAACGGGCAATCGTGACAGATATACGATGACTATTAGCATTCATTTTTTTGCGAACACGGTTAATTTAGCTTTCGCGAGTGTTTATTTTAGTTCGAGTCTCTGCAGTTATTTTTACAATATGAGTTTTGGTAGAAAATATTTTTGTCGGAAGGTATATATATATATATATATATATATATATATATATATATATATATATATAAATTATAAAATTCCAGAAACAGTCAATCGTTTGTCTCAGCGGTTTTCATTCGTAGCACCTAGGATGCAACGTGAAAATTCGAAAAAGATTCTCCAACATGCTCTCTGCTGTGTTTAGAATAATCCAGATATAGAAATCGATAATACAAACTTACTGATCCAGAAGGTTGACCATTACGTTGACAATTACACATTTATTCACGTTGTATTTAATAATATATAATTATATGTTTATAATGTACATATATCATAGTGCAAAATTTATACCAGATATATTTATAATACATATTTTAAATACATATTATAAATTTATAATACATATTTACAATAATACATATTGCAATACGTTTTATAATACGTATTTATAATAGTATGAAACGTTCGGTTAACGATCTATTTAACAATTCTGACATTTATCGGGCAAGATGCAGCTCGCAGTAACAAGTTCCATGATACCAGTGGATTTCCAATTGCGAGTGAATTTCCAACGGAAGACGAAAAGGCGTTCGATCATCTTGCAGCATCGCGGACGTTTGATTAATCGCAGCCTCATTAAGCAATTTCCCAGCGCAGAATGTTTGCCAACCGCATAAATTACACGACCGACATGCCGGCGAGGAGGGCTGCTCGACCATAAATTCCGATTAACCACTTTCTTTAATGAACTCGCCGCGAGATTTCCTGGTCGAGTCGTTCGTCGGATTCGTTCCTTTGTTTCGTTAAAGCATTGGCAATCGACAGTTTTAAACCTGGTTCGTGACGCGAACGTGATTCTTCGGTTTGAGTTCTTCTGCGCTACCCTTCTTTCAACGTATTTCCTCTGTGGCCAAGAGAAACAATTTTTTTTTCTTTTTAGAAATAACAGCATATTCTATAGTTTTAAATTCGAAATTAACTCAGGATGTAGAGTAGTCCTTCGTCGAGCAAACTTCTGAAATTCTTTCTCGTAATCGAATGAAAAGGAGGAAATCCCAATGATGGATTTCATAATCGATCACACGAATGATTTCGACAACACAAACCGACGGGAAGGGAATTACAAATAGAATTGAAAAGAATTCTTGGCGAGTTGGTGTTCGATTTTGTCTGACCAGTTTCATGCTTCCTCTACTTGAAACTCGTTCTCCGTTTGATTACACGCTGGTACGAACTACTCGCTCGTATCGTTCCACGCGCAAAATGCTCGAGAATATTTTAAAGATTAAAGTATTTATTTTATTTCTCTGATCTTGATTTCCATCCCGCAAAATTCCAGTCAATCCCTAATAAATAAACAGGTCAAAATAGTTCGAGAGCGTCATCGAGCGTACCGAGTTGTCGAATCGTGCGAAGATTCGCGATACGACACACACACCGAGATTCTTTGTCTCGTTTAATTTCGTCGACGGTGGAGCGGGAATACTGGGTCGTGTGATCGAAGGGATGACTTTAAGTGGAAAGTTGGCACGTCGCGAGTTCGTGGATCTCGAGTTGGAGCACAGAGTTGGGGGCACGAGTCGCCGCCGATGAAAGGGTTGGCTAACGTGGCCTGCCAAGTAAGCAGCGTTTTTTTCATGCTCTTCGGCCTGGATGTCTGGAAATTGATCGGCTATTTCAAGCTGAATTTCCGAGAGGCGCGCTTTAGAATTTTCACCGGGCGAACACACTTACGTCGTCTAGAGCTATTCCCACGCGTTTTTTCGCAGCCATCGAACCTCGAAAAATTTCAATCGGCCAATACTCGATCGCTCGATTGATTCGACGACGATGCATTTACGGGGGAGAAAAAAAATGTGAAAGGTCCTTCGCGCGAAATTCGTTCTCAATATAATTCACGACAAATTGATACGAATGAATAGCGAAAAGATTCACACGTGAAAAACGTATCACCAAATATATGTAATATTAAACAGAAATAGTTTTAACAACGACCAAACTGTGAGAAAATAGTTTCAGTGTGTTGGATCACCATTTGTAAAGATTCGTTTTCATCGTGAAATCCCTCTTGAAATTTAGACTTCGGATGTGCATTTATTTGAGAAGTCCGAAGAAATTTCTCGATTTATCTAGAAGTTTGAAGAAATTTCTTTTGTAAAATTCTGTCTCTTTCCATCTTCTCCGAACTATGCTGAATTTATACAACAGTATTCCACTTGGGAGTGATCTTGCAGTTTCTTTAACCGCATGAGAGCGACCGGTTCCGAAGTCGATTGAATCGTTGATACTGCGAAACATCACAGTATGTCGAGCAACAGCAATACATACACAGGCACACATACACACACACACACGGAACGCGCACGCAGAAATTACGCAAATATCTAGACCATCTGTTTGCACTCCGATCATATTAGTTTCCTGTTTTCTTGTATATTTGCGTAGCCTCGATATTCTCTTCTCATGGTCCTACATACACACACATGTATATTATACGATAATTTCTCTTGGGAGTATCAACATCGCGAAACTCGAACGGAAAATATATTCCCAATGAGCCGATAGAGCAGAGTTGCTATCGCCTAAATTGGAAATTGACGCCTTCGATTAGCATATAATTCGCGTATCAGACTCTTTATCGAACCGAGAACTTCAATGCATCGCGTTGCATTCGCAACGATCTACAAGTTTCCGACAGTATTTTTTTTTCTCATTCAATCGATCTCACGACTGAGCTACTCGAATCTCGAGTCATCGACTCTGAGATTTCACAGATCAGAGAGATTTTCACCTCGAGACTCGTAAATTTGTCGACAAGATGTCCGGTCAGTTTTGCGTATTTCAGTTCAAGCGCGAAACGTGATGATCGAAGTGATCGAAGAAACGATTAATTCTATTAACCCATTGACTGCAAACTACGAGATATCTCGTAGTAAGCGTATGTACGAAAACTGCCGACTACGGGATATCTCGTAATTTGCGCTACAAGTTTAGTTTGATTACAATTGGTATGAAAGAAAATGTCTTTGTTTATTATAATTTTTATTGAAAAAAAACACTACGTGATATCTCGAAAGCGGCGGGCAGCACACGAGTTATCTCGTAGTGTTCTCTTTTTTTTAAAATAAAAATTACTGTAAAAATGCCAGTTTTCAATACTAAATCTGTAACTTGGTATTATTATATTTTGAAAAATTTCACGGTTTCTTTAAAATAAAATTTTGGCTCCCAGTGCAAGACGCTCTAAATTTGCTTGGCTTGTCAATGGGTTAAACACCGCGCAACAGTTCGATTTCGATTTCAGTCGACTTCGTCAGTCAGATTTCGTGGAAATTTCAGAAACTTACACGCCCCGGATGAAGGTATTAAGCAAAAGATGAGATCTCCGTTAAAAGTTCTTATCGCAGCATCGAATTTCGATTCAATCTTGAATTAACATGAACTGACTTCGAACGTGTCGTTAAGATCGTTATTGCAAGTTCATCATTTACTTCAAGATTCACTAGATCTCTGTCTATCTAACTTTTGAACTTTCGTGCGTTTCAAGTGCGGATATACAATTCTCAAGCAGAACATCGGCGCTTGTAAATCATTTTGTGAGGATAATCTCGTTTTTTTCTTTTCCTTTAGTAGCTAATTCCTAATATTTACGAGCGGCGGTGCACGCACAACGTTCGTAAAAAGTTCCGCAATAAATATCGTTGAACGATATATACTAGTGTACCGATTATACATCGGGGAATCTATAAAAATGGCAAGTGTCCGCGCACTTTCGAGCGACAGTGTACATGCTCATGCACCATGCAAATCGCGCGCTGGCCTTAAAAACGTCACACTGCGCCTTTGGAGCGCGTACGCTTCATTACACTATCGATTCGATATCGATGGCCACCGATGGCGCGGTACAGTCGGCAACTAGTTATCGGATAAATCGCGGATAAAAGTCTCGTATTCCGTTCGTGGTAATTCAATTGGCGGCTTCATTCGATCGGGCGCGAATCAACAACCAACAATAGGCTTCGCTGCCTGTTGTTTTGTTCTTTTCTCGCGAAACTTTTTTTTTTTTGGTTTTCCTTTTTTATTTATTTATTTTTTTTTTCGTTTTTTTCCGGTGTAAAAGTGAATACGCCAGTAATTTCGGGACGCAGGATCGAATTGATGAATCGAGAGACCTATTTTGCCACGGTGTTTGCCGTTACTGTACACGTCCGCCGTCGACGGCGTGTAACAAACTGGCGAGGCATCGTGAAAATAAAAAGAAAAAAAAAAAAAAGAAGAAAAGAGGAAAAAAATGGATTAAAAAAGCCACAGGCGGTGAAACGCTCGGCTTCACGATGGAGCGCGTATTTTTGTTCACGCTATTTAGGTCTCGCGGTTCGTATGCCATCGCGAGGAGGTTACATCGAATGTAAAAATCACGCCGGGCGGAACACGGGTATGGTTCTGTCGTTTTTTTTTTTTTTTTTTTTTTTAATTTTAAACACGGGCCCGTGGTAATTTGGTGGCATTCGTTTGGAAGAAATTCAACCGCAAATATCCTGTCGAAATATCCTGACTCTATTTTTTTTTTTTTAATCTTGGAATATTGGAAGAAGAACTGTTTCCGTTTCGTGACAAATTTAGTATTTTGTGAAAACTGGAAAGAAAGAGAGAGATAGAGAGAGAGAGACTGTCAATTACAATCAAAAGTAAATTACGCAGATTTTTACAGGAAAACAGCTGAAATTTCTGACTCTCGGAGTTAAAATATTTAACTTCGCAACATTTTCCATTTAATTTTCGAGAATATAATTAAAATTCGGTAGACAATTTGTTTTAAGAGAGCCAAATATAATGAAGATAAAACTTAGTACGTTTCGTGTAGTACAATGCGTGTAATTTATTTCGAGTGTAATTTTTCACTTATTCCCTCTAAATGCACGTGTATCACAGAGAACACGTGAAACACAAAGCACAGAACAAAACAAAGGATTATTTGATCTGACATTCAAATAACGAAACATAGGTCGCTGTTCGAATAAACTGACCCAAAATTATTTCGTACACAGCGTCGAAACGAACAGCGACCGCGTATTGTTTAAATAATCATTTCACCATGTAACGTGAAATTCGGAAAATCAACAAGACTATTACTCGTCGCGTGCTCTTCTTTCATTCTCGTCAAATATTATCTTACGGAAAGAGAAACAAGCAGCAAAAAGTTCAAAGCGAGAGATTTTGAAAGAATTCTCGGTGTAACTTCGTTACACTGTCAAAGAGGAGAGAGTGAGAGATAGACAGATAGATAGAGAGAGACAGGGAGGAGAGTTCGTTCGTCACTTGCATATTGCCAAACAGAAATCTCAAAAGTTGTCGAACGAGAAACAGGTTCAGAAATAATTTAGTAGCGCAGCGTGCGAAAAGCGGAATGAGCAAACGAGTTTTCTCTCTCTCTCTCTTTCTCTCTGTTCTTTCGTTGTTGGTCCGGTGGCAGTAAAAATCACTTGTTTCGATAACGAGACAAGCGAAACGTAATCAAACGCGGTAGCGAAGGTTCCGCGCCGCTTTTCACCGTTTCACGCTGGATTTTACTCGAGAACAACCCTCGTGTAACGTCATGTTTCCCGTCAGTTATGCAGTTTGACGCGGGCCGGGGGAAAATGATTCGAATGGAAATATCTCGTCGCGGCGGCAACAAATACATTCCCTTCGCTGATGCGCATGCGAATGAAAAAGCGCGTGTTGTTTGCCAAAGCGTCTGCCGAATTTGTTTAGAAAAAATTAAATTTTCCACGTCAATCATCGACGTGGAGTAGTCGACTCTTCACTTGTTCAGTCGGTCGAGTTAACCGACAAAATCCGACTAGAAGTGTCGAGTGGTCTCTCTCACTCTCTCTCTCTCTCTTTTTTATTATTTTTTCGAACAACAAAATCGCTATGGGATTCATAGTCAATTGATATTCGCTACAACGAGTTCTTTGCACTTTTGAATATGAAATTTACACTTCAAACGTGCTGCGAATTCATGGCCGATTGATATTCGTAATAATGAAACTTTTCAACAGTTCTGAATATTAAAGTTCTGCATTAGAAGCGAGGTGGATTACGATGTTCACTTTCTCTCTCTCTCTCTCTCTCTCTCTCTTCAATAGATACAGTTTGAATTATTATTTTATTTTCCGCAGAATGCCTTTCTGGATGCTGATTTGACAGTGGAAGTTGATTGAAAGTTTGACCCCTTAACGCTGCGAGGCTCGTGACACGCGAAAATACGCAGAAACATCCAATTTATACAAGCCCGCACGACAGTCACGTGTCGGACGTGTTTGCTCAGTTTGACAGAAATGGATGATACTTTCGACACGTTGTGAGCCGACGTTTTTCCTTTCTACGTTTCTTCAGTTTTTGCTGTTACATGTGTTACGGTATCTGATTTCCTCCTCAGTGTTCCCTTTCGATCGTCTTTTGGAATTTTATTTCGTCCATCTGTCCCTTGTTGTTCTTTGTCATGCAATCTCTACTAAACGAAACGCTCGTCGATAAAGCACGTAAGAAGATCAATCTTGCAGAATTAGAAATCCAATAGGAAATGACCTGAATATTTAAACACTGTACGATATTGAAAGGCGTGACATGGATTTAATATTTGAGGTTTGACGTTAAATTTGCTCGTATCGAGTCGATAAGTCTAAGGTGATCCGTTCATTAAGAGATTAATGTTTCGATGAATTCGACGGCTCGGACTCTTCCTCTTAAACTGTCAAGGTGCAACGACGATCGTCGTCCATCGAGTGACCTAAAAAATTGAACGCCCGTGGCGGTTATCTAATCCGAAATCCAGCGGGGCAAGTAGTACGAGTCAATAATCCCGGCGACCAGGAATATCGAGCAAGCAGCCACGCGCGCCGTCATCTGCCGTTGAAATTTCGTTTCCCGAAAGCAGCGAGCTTAAGCAGCGTTCACATTGAACTCACATGCAAAAGTGGCCCTTTAACGATGGAGAGGAAAGCAGTAGACGACCTTGGTAAATAAAGAAAGTTCCAAGACACTGATACGTTTCTAGGAAGTCGATCAGCAGCGTAAGAATAATTCGTCGCGTCGTGAAAGATCATTTCTGAATTGAGTGGAATCGAATCGAGTCGAGGCATGAAGAGGCTGAACAAAAATGATCATCTTTTGCGATTATCAACTGTGAGAAACTTTTTTTTTTTCTTTTCACTCGTCTGTAGAAAATCGTGGGAGAAATTTATACCTCGTACAGGGAGGTCTATCGCGATGGAACTTTTAACACGATGCAAGGGAAAAGGAAGTGAAAATAAGCGGGAAGAAAAGAAATTGCTTGTTAATTCTAGAAAGAATTCTCGAGCCAATCAATTAGAAGATATAAAAGATATTTTACGTGCTCTTTTCCTTTTTCATTATGGAAAAGTTTCGTAAAATTATTTACGGATAATATTTCCTAAAACTATTAATTTATTTGTTTTACATTAATATTTAATTGTACACGCGGAAGTATTGAAATATACCTTTTTATCTGGCGAGAGGAAGAATTGTTAAGACAGATCTTTTATTTTCAACGCAGTAATTCATCCACGAAATGAATTTTTTTCAGTCTTCGGTAAGTGAAGCACATTTCTTCTGTTAGACCCTTTTTTTTTCTTTGATTTTTTCAAACTTATGCTAAACAAAAATTCATAACGACACGGTTTCTTGAAATAAGTAGAACGCGAGTTCAGCGCCGCAAGGTTAAAAGTTAAGCTCTCAGGCAGCGTGTAATCCGCGGACACGCGTTCATTGTGCACGGGACCATCTTTGCGTCGACGACGACGACGACGACTACGACATATGTTAAGTCAATAACAGCTGCCCACTTATCTATTACACATGTCACGAGCCGACTTTGGGCTTCTGGGTCAATTGCACATTTGGGTCAAGTTAATCGGAAGTAGTAGCCAGGTCCGATTCTCTAAACGCTCGTCGGCGACGATAAATTAATTAAAGTGTGCTTTGCTAAAGTCGCCGTTGTTAACGACCGCTGCCGTTATTAAGCGTGGCAAATACACACCGACTCTCGGGAGGATCATCCTCAAATAGTCGGCGATCATTGTACCGCGGGAAACGCGTGCAAGCAACGAATAATTTCGTCGTTAAGAAGTTGGCACGATTGACCGTGGTCTATTGGATCGACAGATGATACGCTAAGAACGAAATACTCGCTCGTTGGCGAGAGGAGTTTCTCGCGTTTGTCGTTGAAAATCGTGCGCAGACGTGGCGAGGACAAGTATCAGAATACTCATCGTGCAAGAATTTCTACACGTGTAATACGTTGCAAAATAATCGTGAAGTTTCGTTGATATTGCAACGAGGCACGATTTTTCGATTCGTTTCAAAACTGATGTGATCACGATCAAGGTTGAACCTTCCTGCGTTGTTGATGAAACTTCAGATTATTTTTTACACGATTTACACGCTCTTTGCAACATATATTTGTAAAAAGTCGCAACAAATGACTTTTACGAGCAACCACACGCGGGGTTGACAATTCTTCGCGGAATATTAATATCCTTCATATTAATATCCTTGAAAATTTACATAATTTCGCACGAGGATAATTAATTAGAAAAGCAAACGAACGACAGACTATCCTGGCAAACAATTTTTCCAACGAATTTGATTTCCAACGATTTGATGATCGAGAGATGAAAATTGGCCGTGAATGCGAACGGATTAATGGGTTAAGCAGCAGAAAATAATACGATGCGATTTCACGGTATATTACGGGAATTCGAACAGTTGAATGAAAATCTCGCGTGTATGTTAAGTGTATATTGTCCTTCGCGGGGAACAATTCGAGCCAAAGTTCTTGGCAATAATTAAGAGCCCTAACAGGATGAGTCGCTCGCCAACTGTATGCACTTGCCCGCTTTCTCAACTCGAACTTTGCCGAAACTCTCTGCAAACTTTCCGCCACAGGCTTCCAAAATTTCGTTTCTCGAATCCATTCAGTACGCTAACTTTCGCGGAAACGAATTCTCAAGCTTGTAACCGCTTTTCCGTCTGTTCACGCACGCAGTGGAGACCTCGCAGACACTTGTCTCGTATTTATTTGTCACAGAGGAAATTTATTGAAACTGAAACGCCAAATAACTAACGCTACACGCTGCTACGTGCACGGTTTATAGTATTTTTATTTCGATGCGTATTTGTGTTTGTCTCGTACGTGGTACACGTTAATGCTAGAACTAGCAGGATAGTCGAAACGATAATTTTTTTTTTTTCTTCAACTTTGTAGAGCAAATTTCATGATTTTATTGGACTGACATTTTTTTTTTATTTTCTGATTTTCGTTCTAGTACTAATTTCTGTTAATTCTCTTAATTAATTTCTTGTACCGCGTAATCTTAGGCTTACTATAAATGAAATTTCACTTGCTATAATTACTCTACGTTCGATGTTGCAAGTCAATATTTCTTCGAGAGAAACATTCATTTCGGATCACTGTGAAAATAAGATTCTTCGGCAAATAAAAGATACGATACAATATATCGACGATCGTGTTATGAAATATTATGCATATAATGCATTACACTGAACGATGAATATATATTGAAAATGAAAAGTGTCGTAAAACACTTGTGAGCGTAAGTACGGCGAAACTTTCGTTCGATAACGCGGGCATATATATTATGTTCTTCTACTTGACGAAGTTAGCGTTCCGGAACGAGATAGGGAAAAGATAAAACGACCGATCGAGAAACTTAATTACAGACGGTAGAATTGGTTGACCAGCGTTTCAAATGAAACGATCTGAAGCGTGGCGCTCGCTCGCCCGTTCGTTCAAAGTTGCATTTATATCTTCGCGACTGCTCAACCGCACGAAATTTACATGATGAAGTTTCAGTAATGACAGTTTTATTGACTGTTACGAAACGCCGCTTGTAATCAAGCTGGAAAATAAATTTAAATCGAAGAAAGAAAAAAAAAAGAAGAAAGAAAGAAAGGAGAGGAAAGAAATGCCGTGTTATTCATCGCGCGAACGATGGAAATTTTTACAAAAATTTCCAAGTACGGTTGGAAAGAAATTGACACAGATCTGTATATTGAGTGTCGTTTGTATGTTGCGTCTGTTCGTGTGTGTAACGTGAAACTCGTTTTCATTAATATCGGAGATCCGAATATGTATCGCAATTACATTTTGAAACGAGTTTAAAAATACATATCGGAATTCATTAGTGTACATCGATAAAGTTAAATAGATCCAGTGCTTCGATATTCGATGAAATTAATTTAATACTTGGACAAATATTGGATAAGTACTAACTTTTACTTAATATATTCCCTATCTCATATCCCCCCCCTCCCCTTCCTACGTGTAACACATTCCAACAAATATATTTTATTTCAATTTTGTGGGGAAATCTACGATCCACGATGTTGACATTTTGTGGGATAAAAAGTTTTCGAATAATGCCCGATGGACGAATAGAAAATTTCGCTGTAGCGAAACCCATAGAATTTCTTTCTGCTATGATATTTTGCTGTAAATTCTTTCTAATCGGAGGGAAGGGATTAATGGATGAGAAAATAAGAAAAAAAAAAGAAAAAAACAGGATGTGGAACGTAGAATATTGGATAGAATATTTGGAATATGCGACGTGCACTGTGGGATCTGGGATACGGGAATGTAGGATACGGAATACGACGTATAGATAATGAGAAATGCGATGTGTAATGTGATATGCGTAGAATGTAGAACATGGGATATGGGATATGTGATATGGGAATATACGCCGGGCGTCGAGATGCGGGATGTATATCTATGGGATATGGGATGTAACGTTGAACGGTGTGTAGCACATGGAACATGGAATACAGAATATAAGACGCGGGAATATAGAATATTAAACGCGGAATGTAGAATATTGGGTATTGGCTAACGGAATATGGGATGAAGAATGTGGGATATTGGTTACGCGATATTGTACATAGGATATGAAATACGAGGTATGGGGACGTGGGATACGCGATATGGAACGATAATCTGTTTCACTATCGCAAGTATTCGCGAATAATTTCCGCACTTTCATCGCTGTACTTTGGATGCAATGATGAATTACTATTATCTCTTGACAAGTTTCGGGAATGTCCCGAATTCGTTCCTCCTCCGCTGCAAAATTAACGAACACTTGATAACGAGCGAAATACGAAATTCATTTATTCATTATTTGGAATCTGCTCGAAAAATATCGCTCAATCGCTCGCGCGAATACGCGCCGTAAGTGAACGATATTAATTCGACTAGAGCATGTTAAATAATTAAATATCGCCGTTTGCTACTTGTTATTTCATTCGCCCGTCATCGTGGTGTTCGGTGTATTTTCCACGCAGCTTTCGTCGTCGATTCCGACAATTTTATAAATGAAATCGCCCGAAGGCGATCGAAAATATTTTAGAACCCGTATATATTTGGAATGCCGTCGATTGCGTGAAAAATTCATTCCCGCGTCTAAATGCGATTGCATTCGCTTCGATTACTGCCTGATTCGACGACAAATAATGATAAAGCGGCGCAGATCATCACGCCGCCAATTGAATTAAAACTTCAAAGGACGATGCTTTGACTGCCGCTAGATAAACAAATGCGAAAAAGTAACTTTCGCGCGAAGATATTCTAAATTTTGGACAGTGTTGAAATTAGTTTTGCAATTAACGTTAAAGCGAGATTCGTGAAATTGTGAAATCTGAGAAATATTCGAATGTTCGTTGAACTTCTGTCTCGCAGTCGCAACGTTAAAGAACATCGAAGTATTTTAATGAAATATTTAATTTTATTTTGAAATGTCGTCTCGAAGCAGCGTTGGTCTTCGGCGAGTTAAGCTTAAGAGTGCACTCTCGTTTTCTTTGAAATTTCCTTCCTTCATCGAAAGGGGACCACCTCGTTCTTCTCCTGTCTTTCACTGCTTTCCGCAGGTGTCGGCGAAACTTGAGGAATTCGTCGCGAGTTAAGAAAAGTGGTGTGTGTTTTGTTTCTTTCGACAGTCAAAAATTAGGTTAGTCCCTGCCCCGTTTGCTAACTGCTTCTTCTGTCACATCGCTCTGGCAGATCCAGGAATTCTGGGAGGGCTGGAGTGACTCAAGGTCAAATTTTTCATTTCTCTACCAGGCGAATATTTTTCATTCTCGCCCTCATTTCACCCTTTCCTTTCTTTTTTTCTTTGCCTCTTACTCGAAGGGTGTGCAGGTTGGGAGAACTCAGGGTTGAACCCCCTTCAATTCCCAATTTAGGTGGGAGAAGGTATTAGGTTCTCCCCCGTTTCGCTGCCCTCTTTAATCCTCTTTAGTTCTTCCTCGGGAGTTTACGCCCGTGGAAAATTATTGCGCGATAGATTTTTATTTACAAGCGTCTGTCGATAGAAGACGAACGTTGTTTGATAGCGAACGACCAGTGAACGCGAGTTAATAGAAAATGAAATATTGCAGCGTATTGTGCCGTAACGTTTCGAATATTTTCGATTCTGATTCCTATAGGGCGGTGTATAAAATTTCCAAGAATCGTTCTCTGGCGATTCAATATTGCAGGTACAGAGACCGAGTCCCTTTTGTATCGAGTGAAAAATTTTCCTACTTTAGACGGTGGAATTAAACCCCAGTTCGACAGACTGATAACACCGTTTATTTATGCTTTGTAAATTCTAAGAATTGTCATATTTTCTCCGTGTATTTATCAGAGCGATCAGTGCATATTGCATTGTCTTTCGCGCGTTGGTTCGTGAAAAGACAACTGCAATATTTATAGAACTTGCCATATAGTTCCGTTGTTCTTTCTCCGTTAAATTTTTCCAATATCGAGTCCAGTTTCATTTCGAATGAATTATCGTAGTTATTGCAACTCTTTTATCGCATTTGCGTGCCGACCCGTCTGGATTGATCATATTCTTTTATTCGCGCGTGTATTAACTCTCGTTAATATTCGACACATTAAATGTATAAACTGTTGCGATTTTATAGGGGGAAAAAAAAGAAAAACATCTAACAGTAAGTTTGGACTCCGTTTGAAGTTTCTACATTCAAAGTGCGCTGGTCATTTTCTACAATGTTATACTATGTAGAAATATTGAAAAATTTCCTTCTTCGACCGAGTATGATAATGGATTTGAAGATTGAAGTCTTTACAATAACCTCTCGAAACACGCTGCACGATTTCTTTTTTCGCTATTTTGTTGAACTTTGTTTCTTCGACGACAAAAATGTCATAAAATTTTAAATTTTTGCCTCGTACTCAGAGTTCGATCAATTGGCGAAAGAAAATCGCACAGCAAGTTTCGAGAGATCGTTGTAACGGGGATGGCTTCAATATCTTCATATCCATTCGTAGATTCAATTACGAAACAAAATATTTCAGTGTCTCCACACCTGTAGTGAGGATTTTCAAGAAGAGAAGTGGCATTTTCTGCACAATGTGAAAACATGTTAAGCTAAAATAAACTACGTATATCGAAAGCAGAGATTTCGAAAAGCTTTAAAACGACCTCTCGAGCTCGTTTTCGTTACGATTTTACAAAATTTCACAATATTTCAGTATTTTTTATGTCGTGTTTGTTGCCACGCTATGCGAAAAGTTTCCCTCCGATGGAGTGAAATTTTCATCGTGTTGTCAAGCACATATCAATCGTCTCGTGATGCATCAGTCTCCTCCAGTTTGTCGAGTACATTGATTAGATCGTGTTTCGAGTATTCGAAGCTGTTTCGCACGAGCTGTTTGCCCTCGATGGCGTTTAATTGTCTCCTCTGAAGACTCGGCGTGTCGTTGCTAAAGTTTCGCTCTGATCCCTGTAACGTTTGCCGAGTTTCACGTCCTTTGTTCCTGATGGCCTTTCACTGTGATGTCCGGTGCCCTTTGTAGCCCAGCCTACCATCAGAGATTCACCTGATTCAAAAATCACCTACCGCGAAGGTGACTAACGAATCGACTGTAATTCAAACTTCCTCGGTGCTTTGCTTTATTGGTCGAATCTTTTTGACTTCAGATCCAGTTACATGGCTTGAAACTAACTTGAAATGAATTTATTCTCGTTTATATTGGTAGAGGTGTACAGAAATTGGTGAAGTTACGAAGAACAGAAATTGAAAAGCAGATAGCAGAAAAGTATCCATTTCTTTCTCACTTCGTGTAACTTCAACGCTTCTTCAATAAGTATTTCGTCTTTAACCTCTTGACCGCCGCATTTTTTTAAGGACTGCGCATTTTCAATTTTAAGAAAAATGTACTTTTACTAATAAACAAATAATTTAAATATTTTTTACTTATATAATTGGTGAACCACGATCAATTAGGATATAACTTGATTTTCACTAGGGTTGCCACACAATACATCAAATACTAAATATTTAAAAAATTAAAAAAGTTATATGCATGTTTGTTAAATTTGAAATGTTATAAATTTATAGTCTAAAAAATACACATATATATGTTATACACAATGAAACTAATATTTATTTATGGTGTGGTATGCTTTGAAGTAAATAGTTGGGCAGAGTGGAATTTCACAGTTTTCACACGCGAATTTTGTTTCTTGCCTTTTCCTCGAATAAATCCAAAATCGAAAAAGAATATATATATTTTTCGATTTTTTTAGTGATAGGAAATGATTCTATATGTCACTGTTAAGAAATCGAAATTAATTTCGCTTTTATTTAGAGTATAGGTATTGGCGCGTATGATGCGCGCACGGCGATCAAGAAGTTAAATGTCGTATAAATTACTTGTTCAAATCAATGTAGGCTGTGACATTTAATGAGCTTAACAGACCGTATAATTAACGAGACCTTATAAAGTTGATAAATTTTCAAAATTTTGAATTGAATATCGTGCGTCACACGGCTGATATAAAATAGTCTAAAAAATATTGTTTTCAGAAGCGAACGATCCATAAAGGATTCCAAAAACTTTCGCTGCATCAGAAACGAGCAGCAATCGAACTGGTATCGACAAAAGAATAATCTGCGAAGTGTACTAATGATGTCGTAGATAAATAAAGACTGGTCAAAAGCTGCGAACGAAACCGAAACGAAAAGTAATCGAATTATGTATTCACCGACTGTACAGCTGTGCCGGAAATTGCGAAATGCTAGCGAGACGAGGGGGAAGAACGGGGTTGTCCGCGTGCTGCGGTTTATAATGCTGTCGTATTACAACCGATTTCCGATACGCTGACACGCCTGAGACTGAAACTTTCCCATGCCGGGTTCCGAATACTCTTGGAGGCTTGTCGTTCGAATATCACCAGCCTTGTTCCTATCTCTCGGTGGAATTGAAATCAGACACCGACGTACGCTCGGATATATATATATACTAGCCGAGGTCGAATTAAATTGTCGAGTTCACGCCGAAAACTCGCGTTTCTATCTCGTTCGTCGAATTTCCGTCGAATCGTTTCCGCATTATCGCGGCGTTGCCTCGATAGCACGTTACTTTAATGACATTTAGAAAACGATCGGACGGACTGCTCGTTGAATCGTTCGAACAGAGAAAGAGAGAGATAGATAGATAGAGAGAGAGAGAGAGAGAACTTGTTGCTCGTTGAATTTCTCCAACGGGCGCAGAGAATTTTTTTATCGACAGGGCGAGAGAATTTCGTTTGCATTATATACAAGGTGTGTTGGTAATTAAATTAAACATCAAATTAAAATTTGAATAATTTAAATTAAATTGAAAATTATGGTAATTTTGGTAATCATGGTAAGGTGATGAGAATGAAATATGAAGTACGATATTCCTTCGTGTTCGACGCTCGGTTCTCCCTTGAATTCGAATTGATTATAGAATAAGATTACGTGCAAAAATACGTGAATTAATATTTTCTCGCTGTCGAACGAAGATGTTTCTTCCCTCGGAGAACTGAAAAAATTTTTGTCAACTATCACTGTTTTAAAGATTGAAGTCTTCCTTTCACAAGTTTGTTGTCGAATTTGTTTTTTTCACGAAGTTACAGAAGTTTAAAATATTCACTACAGGTACTTTAAATTATTGCAACTCCGTGGGAAAAAATCGTAGAACAGTCAGTACAACTGGGCTCATTTCGAAGCGTGAAGATTCTAGTTTCACAATACTCTGCTATGCAAGGCTGTCATTTTGAAAGGTGTTAAACAAAGATACTACTTGTTCTCGAAAATTTTTCAACATCAAACATGTCGACTGCATGGGACTAGAAAAATTTTCTTCACAACTAATTCTCTTCATTGTCTGAAAGATTGAGGTTTCTCCTTTGTAATACGATCTCTCAAAATTCATCGTACGATTTTCTTCTTCCTTTCCTGCGAGCTTTAATCATCGACAATTTTCCATCGAATATGCACGAGTAATTCCTCTTAACCTTACTCTACCCGGCTCTCAATTTACTGTCTGGAGTGAGTGCAATTACTTGTACCGTAATTACTGAAACACCCTGTAGAACCCTGGACGACAGTTGTCGTCTGCACGATCGAATTGATATTGACAAGGACCGGTCGATAGCAGAGCATTTTCTTGCGTTGCCAAGAAAACCACGAACAACACAGAGATATAAAGGCAAAGAGAGAGAGAGAGAGAGAGCGTGAGTGGCAGCCAGTGTTCTGTATCAGATGGAAAACAACGGGAGACGGTCGGCTCTCTGTTGCAGTCGCAGAACGACGCGGCTCGTTCATTGATATTCAGCAGTGAATTTACGAGGACGATAAACGTTAGTGGTCCTGCCGGGCTTCTTCCACGACCACCGTGTCTTTTGCGTTTCGCTGTTACGCGTTATCAAGCGTTCGCGGCTGTTTAAATAAATATTAAATTACGCTCAACCGTCGCTCGGACTCGTTACCTCGCTATCTGTCCCCGCCTATCGATGGCATAAATCACGCGGTTTACATCGCGCGTTTCACCCGCGAAGACTGTTTTCGCATTGTTCGCTTGCGCCTTCGTTTTGCGCCGCTTTTATAGCGGAAATTACGCGAAAACCGCGTGTTTTTTAATAACCGCATTTCGAAAAATACGCGTGGAATACACTTTTCCGTGAAAAATTCGCGCTCGGTGAGAAGTCGTGTGAAGAAAAAAAAAAAAGAAAGAAAGAAACAAAAACGAAAACTGTACAACAAATTTTGAGAAATCTTTCTTACAAGATTACAATCTTGTAAAAATACTGCGTGGATTCAGTTACTTCAGCGTACGTAGAGACGCTTGAATTTGCAGAATTTTTCAGAAAAGTAGCATCCTTATTTGACAGCTCTCAGAATGACGAGAGACATTCTCGAATGAAGCTAACTCTGTGAAGTGGCACTGTGAAGCTTCACGCTTTAAAATGAGCTCAGTTTGAGAGTTCTAGGATCCCTCCTCGCGAAGTTACAGCGGTTTAACTAATTTTTCGTCGACAGAGTTACCGAGACAGACGGAAAGATGCTTCAAATTGTCGCAATTCTGTGAAAAAGAATCGTGACGACAATTCAATTACGCTCGTTTTAAAGCGCGATGCCTCTACGTTGTCACACCTGAGTTTGCTCTTTTTTTTTTTGAAGAGACGTTCTTACGTTATGCAACGGATGGGAAAGCAAGAAGGGTACTATGCTTCTTGAAAATCGCAAACACTCGTGCGTCCTTAAAGATCTTTGAAAAATCTGCCTCGTAACTTGTAAATCTACCGTTATCTTGAAGATTGAAGTCTCCCCTTTGCACGCGATCTCTTAAAACTCGCGGTACGTGTTCCTTTTCCCACCGCGAAGTTACGAGAGTTTAAAGCGCCGAGAATCTCTCATCGAGTGTACGAACACACTCCGCGGAAGCAAGTGGAGTGAAATGAAATATTCGCGACATCCGTCGAAAAATTAATGGGACGAATATAATAGAAGGCAATTTGGGTGTCGTTTCGCGACAAGTTGGATGGTTAACTAAACGTTTCGATTTCTCTTCATATCCTTATTTACAGAGATTAATTTACTGGGATCACAGAAGAAGAGAGAGAGAGAGAGAGAGAGAGAGAGAGAAGAGTAATTTTTCAAAACGAAATTACACAACACTATCGATTCAATTTCTTTACGCTTTTTGAACAAAATATACTCTCGAATTTAATTAATTAATTTAATTACTCGATTACGCTTACGCAAGTACGATAACGTGAATATGAAATACAATATATAAACAATGGCATTAAAATTCGCTCGAATTTTTAAATTTCTCTCTTCCAGAAGACAATTCGACCTCTGATTAAGAAAAAAAAAGAAGAAGGAAAGGAGAGACTTTTGATAGCAGACGTTGCAAGTGTTCGACGGTGCATTGTGCCTGGAAATCATCTCGGAAGAGGACGTGACGTAAGGGGGCGAGAATTACGTTTTCAAGGGAGGACCTCGCTTTATTTCCAAGCCACGTGTCTCCCGTATTAAAATCCAACGCAAGAGTTACGCGGCACAGCGGCAGCGGTGTAAAATTCATGAAGTGCAACGCGAGGGGAAGGGGGGGAGGGGTGGGAGCATGCACGCGATACACCGGGCCGTATTTCTTTGCCGTTCCCCACGTTGTTAGGGATAACCCGTGAAATGAATATCACACCAGCGTGCGAATTATTATCGACGTTGCGCGATATCTCTTGGAAATCGCGCGCGCCGGTCGTACACGTTTTTGAAATGAAATTCCAAAAGGGTCGCACGCCATTTTTCTTTTGACTTAGTTTATGTGGAATATATCTAGTAATTGATTTATTATCTACTAGTATGACGTTTGTAATTTACTGTTAATTGCTAAGAGATTGAAACTAAACATTTATAATCGCCATTCTCGATTGATTTGTGAAAATCGATTGCCATTTGAAAACAAATGGTCACCCTCGATATTACATTTCTTCGTCTCGAGAATTTTCTCGCAATTGCAAATCCAACTTTCTTGAAATATTGTGCGTAGGGTTTCCTCTCTCTTTCTGCAAGAATTCCGCAATACATTACATAATGGACTCCGAGTTTGCCGAGTGAATACGAGCATTTTTCCATTTTAAACGTTTCAATTTTCGCCGAGAGGTATCGATAACGGTGGCAACGGAAGAGGTTTACGTATGTATTCTGTAATATTATTCTTTCGGGGAAAAAAATTGGAAAATACAGCCTGAGAGCCATCGCCGAGAGAAACTTGACCCGAGCTTCAACAATATTCCGAACGCACGGAATGTATACGCAAACTTTGCTCATTGTAATTTTATATTTGCAGAAATATAATTGGAACCTACGTTGGAAATTGTTTTACCTATCGAATGTTGCAAGGAGTATTATATTTTGTACTAATATTTATGTGCAATTCTCAGTAGACGCAAGGGAAATCAGAAGATTTCTTACAGAGAAAAATTAGAAATCATCATATTCCCCCTCTCTCATATTAAATGTTGCAGAAATACAAGAATATTTCGTATATTCCATGCGACTCTACGTTATCAATTTTCTCACAAATGTCCAGGAATCCTCGAGTTCCACTGTTTGCAACTCAGTGGAAGAGTTTCGTCATCGAAATCCCGTGTTCGCGCGAGGGAACCGAATTCGCTATAAGCTTCGAATCTCAAGACGACGGGGACGTGAGCGAGATCGGCGAGGAATCGTTCCCCTTCGTTGAAGAAACACTCCCGGCTTCCAACTGTAGTAATTTCCAGTGGCCGGGCCGGATTTCCCGGTCCCGAGAGTTTGCAACTGGCGGCAACCAGTCAAAACCGAAAAGTTAAACCGTGCGAATCTAGTTTAAGTTTCGCCGGTAATAGGTGGCTAAGTCGGGGAAAATAGACGATGGCACCGGGTATACTTGGCCCGACGAGTTTTACCGAAGTCGCGTGTCGGGCCACGCGCACAGGGGTTCGCGAACGTGCCTAAACTTGGTGAACGTCGTCGTTTGCCTCTGGATGCTAATTAAATCGGCGAGCAATCGCTCTTCCCGTGCCACTGAACGGCATCCTTTCTTCCTATCGAAAGTCGTTCGGAATATATAATCAACAATCGCTGGCGAAATTTTCTCCGCAGCTTTCTTCCCTCAATTTCGGAATTTGGAAGTTTCATTGACTCTCTAATATTTGTTGGATGTCTGCGAGACGTCTCGTTATATTTTACGTACGTTGAAATTTTTCCACGAATGTCTGACAATATGTCTTGGAATTTTATGGAATTATGAATGAAACTGTCAAACGAACGACGTCGGTGAAATTTCGAAAAATGTCTGGAAACGATGGAACAGTATTTTCTTCGAGCGTAACACTTGACATTTTTTGATGTGTTTGACATCGAATCGAATCATTAGCTGCTTCGCCTGACTGAACCGCTGTTTTCGTGGAATTCATCGTGCAGGTTTCCACCACGAGGCAAATTTTGAAGATTTCCATGTTATTTCCATGTTCGTGCCGGGAAATAAGGGCGCCGCATCCAACTGGCGACAAGCGGCGAGTTTTCAATTTGTCGAACAATCTGAAAACTGATTATGCTTCTCCCCTTTCCCCTCCCTCCCCCCACCCCTCACAGCGAACGTTGCGTTTCTGTCTGTCTTGTTCGGACGAAATACAGTTAGGAGAATCTAGCGAAAGCTAGCGAACTCGTAATGCTCGTCGAAAGCACGCGATACTAGCAGCCGGTCGAATTAAGGAGAATAGGCTAGCAGATGGAGGACGATGTCTGACAAATGCGGGCCTCGTACCACTGCCACACGTCGTCCAAGTTTCGCTCCCCCCGTTTTCTCCCCGTCTTCCAGTCACGCTAAAAGTGATAGAAACGGTGAACGTCTGTTTTTACGCTATTATATGTCCCCGAGATATGTCCGCGAAATTGCAACCGTCCTTAATTAGGGGACAAATGTGTACGTGCAACACTCTCCAACTCTCACTCGTGTTGCGTGAGTTTATTTTTTTGTCAGGAGTGAAATATTTCCGCGGTTCTTTTTTCTTGGTTTCTTTTTTTTTTTTAATCTTCGTGGCACGCTCCTCTCGCGGGTTTTATTATTCCTAATTTACATAGTTTCTAATTTTGCGCGAAGGTGGAGAAAGAGACAAAACGGTGGATTTAATAACCCGGAGAACGGGAGTTTCAGTCGTCATTTTTCACTGTTGATTACGTTCGAGCGAACAAATACGAAGCTCGCGCGAAGAATGCTCGATCATTTGCTTCTAATTGTTTAACTCTCAAGAATTGTAATCTCGGTTTCGCGCGTTCTGACGTTAAAAGTAGAGCAATCACGCAAACTTTTGAAAATTAATCTTTCAACGAGTGAAAGAAAATTCATCGTTCCCTTTCTTCCTTTCCGCAGTTTCATGTTATAATAATAACCCTGCTATTATTTTCACTCTTCCGAGGGGATGAATCCAAATTTTGTGCGGATCGAATTATCTGACTATGGAAAATACTACAATAGTATCTTGCTGCGATTGTTTGGAACGTATAATAAACACAACCGTGGAAGGGAAGAAAGCTAACATAATTTGCGGATTGTTCGGTGTTCCAGCTAGGGGTGGCGAGCTGGTAGCAACAGACCAAGGCGTGTTTCCTCGGTAAGCAAAACTTTCGAATTCAATGGACGCAGTTTCGAGTTGCGACCGTGCTAAATCAGCTCTTTACGAATCATAGTGCGCTGCTATTAACCTGTTAACTGGAGCGTAATCGAGTTTCCACGACTCTAACGTTCTAACACTCTCGATTTAGACGATTTTTGAGGACCAGCTAGCGAAACTGCGACGTCGCTCGCGTAATCGTGTCGCCAATGCGCTCGAGAACACCACTGTTTGAACACTGTTACGACATATCTTTGGACAAGACTCAATCTCAACTATATTGGCATATTGAACCAGAAGCATTCTCAGTGTTGAACGTTTTTTGGCAAAACATATGCAATCTCGACTGCAACTTAATGATACAAGTTTTGTCATTCACCAAAGATTATGTCGCGTAAATGTACAGCGTACACATTAATTGTTCGTGTTTTTCTTTTTCGGAAGAAGAGAGAATTACACTTGACGAGAGTAAATGTAAGTCGTGCTTTAGAGATAGAAATTTAACAAAACGATCAATTTAGTAGTTTCGTAAATACAATGACACTTACTACGATATATATTCGAGAGAGCATTTGGCTAATTTCTGTCGAATCTCTAACTTGTATATTATATCATAAATTCCAATTTGTGCGATTTTTATACCACAGTCATAGGTCTAGCGCGGTATTCAAAACGCTTGGCATCTTCTTAGTCCTGTTCCCTTGTAAACACGCGAAATTAGTCCATTTATGAAACTTGTGAAGAGGTTTGCGAAAATAACGATCTCGGATATATATTCGCGGTGTTCTTTTAATAAAAGTCAGCGAAAATTGCCGGCGAAAGGTTGTAAAGATTTTTTTAAATTTCGCTCGTAAAATCAGAAACTCGTCAAATCGACGAGTGCCGTAAACTTGAGCGTTAAGAGTACTTTGAGAAAAACGCGAGCAATGTTGGGAAAAACGATAATCCCTGGCATCATGGAACAAGTGAGGCACGAGTAATAAGGGAAAGAAAGTTCGTTCGCGCAGCGGGTTGCAACAACTGCGCGCAAAGTAAAAAAAAAAAAAAAAAAAGAAGAAGAAGAAAAGGGAAAGAAAATGCCGAGTAAGTTCCGAGGGAATCGTTGAATTGTGCGAGTTGTTCACTCACGCAAGAGATTTCGTCAGGTAGAAATGGATGTAAAGTTCTGTAATTATGTTTGTCGTCGTCCATCATTCCCTTTAAGTGAACGATCTCTACGAGCTACTTACTTCTATATTGCCATTTCTGAAACAATATTACGGCAGAGACGATCTTTTCAGAGTCTTCTGACAGGAATCTGCGAGGAATTCGATTGGCGTAATTGATGTCAAAGTGTTACATTATTCAAAGTGTTACATTATTTAGATTTTCGACAAAACGAAAAAAACGTGAGAATTTCTGTATAGAGTTTGAAACTATCCCTTTGTGCAAACTGTGCCGCTTATGTTACTTCAGTGTCGTAACAATTACTCGAAAACACGAAAAAGATATATGAAATGAACGTTCTTGATTTTCATATGGAATTTAAAAATATCTCCTCTTGTACAAAATGTGCCATTTGCATTATATTATTTCAACGTTATGATAATTGTCGATATAATAATTATCAGTTCGAGATAATAATTATTCAGAAACGCAAAAAAGATAGGAAATGAACATTCTTACATTTCATGTAGAATTTAAAAATATCCCGTCTCGTGCGAAACGTGCCATTTATTATTACTTCAACGTCGTAATAATTCGTCGATAATAATTACCGAGAAACTAAAAAAAAAATGTGAGACATTCTTACTTCACATAGTAATATCAAAGTCGTACAATGCTACAGTAGGCAAAACAAATTAGATCATTATAAAATCTATTATCCTTCCACCTACATTTACAACATTCCAAAAATCAATCTCGTGACATAAGAATTCGACGAACAGAGTAAATAACTCAAAGAACGAATGACCGATTAATTATTCGCCAAAATTTAGTCAAAACAAATTAGATCATTGTAAAATCTATTTCCCTTTTACCTACATTTACAGCGTTCCAAAAATCAATCTCGTGACATAATAATTCGACGAATAGAGTAAATAGCTCGAAGAATGAATGACCGATTAATTATTCGCCATGCTACATTTTTCACGATTCCATCCGCGGAACTCGATTTCTGGAAACTACTCCATTTCCAGATATCCCTTCGCTCGCCAATGGAATCGATATAACCGTAATAAAAAAAAAAGGTGTCGATACCGGTGCGATCGAAGCGGCAGCTAAAAAACGTACCCTCCTCTCGTGGGATGAAATCTAGCAGCCGGACGACGATAAGGATCTCGCGATCCGAAATTGAATCTGATATTTCAATTCGTCGTGCGTTATCTGTATCGGCAGCGCGAAGAAAAATTTGTCGGGACGAGGGGACGAGGTTTTCTCTGAACAATGGCGCGGGCGAACGAGATCGCGTAGAGCGTGAGGGTAGTTTGGCGCCAGTTTAAAATTGCAAACTGGTTTAGCGAGCAAAGGAGATCGAAAGCCGCGTTACAAAAAAAAGAAGAGAAAAGAAGAGCGCACTGCTGTTATAAATATATTATCGACGAACGCGATTAATTCGTTCACGTGCACGTGCGGCGTGTGTTTGTACGTGCAGCTTTTCCAGTTTGGTGGGAAATAAATCGTCGTGAAATCACGGTGGCCAGCTCTCGGTTTAGGTGAAAATAAATCGTGCCAACTTTGCCACCAGCCGTCGGCTGTCTTCATTCAATTCCGCGCTGGGAGAAGGAGCACGAACGGAACGCCTTCCAGCTATACCTCTTTCTTCCCGGCGAAATAATACTTCCGTTCGGATTTAAGCGAGCATCCCCGCGCTGCATCCTCGCCGGGGCAACGTTAAATTGAAACGTAGATTTCCAGCTTTTTTCTCTCGATCGGGGCTTCGTGATTCATTTCGACGTCACGTCGGGTCTTCCCTTTTTTCCTTCCTTTTTTTTTTCTTTTTATTTCTTTTTTCTCCCCCCGTGGTAATTTTTGGCAAATTGTCGCCATATGTTCGAATTTACATTGCTTCACGTGTCATTAAGCATCGTTGCGGGCATTTATGGGAACACGTGTTTCTTTATTGATAGAATTACACGCGAGAAGCGGAAACTAGTTATACTCGTTTCATCTAGTGAATATTCTAACGGATGTGGTACCGTAGTTTTGATAATCCGGTTAAATCTACGAACGCAACAGCGATCGTTCGCCGCGTCGAACGCGTACGCGGTAAACTATGAAATTTCTGATTCTAAATGGTGACGTCTGTTCATTCGCGGTTCGACCTTTTCATTCTGGTTTCAGTTTCGGTCTCGTTCGTTTTCGCTGGAAATCAGTGACCTGTAAATGAGGCAGAATTGAACGACTGTTGGACCGCGACACGCCGTTGATATTCGTTCGAAATCAATTAATTCCCTGCGGTCGCAGCGTCGCGTTGCATAGATCTCCTCGCAAACGATCCCACCTGGATCGCCGTTATTGTTACGCGATTATTCGATCAAAATTCACGACGTTGTCTGCTTTACTAAACGCGCAATGATAAAAAAGATAAAATGAAATTGTGGATATTTCAAATTTTTTATAACTTCGCGAAGAAAAAATCGATACGTACGACAATCTGTTTTAAAGGGTAAAACTTTTGCACTGACTGTCTTAAGACATTTTCGCATCGTGCAGGATTTTACTTTCGAAAATTGCAAAAATTCAAGCACCGTTGAAAATTTTTTCTCGCGACTCGCGGAGCCAACATGGTCTTGAAAATTGAAATTCTTCCTCGAGTTCGGAAATTCTTGTTCTGCGACCTCCTGTTTGCCATTTTATTGCACTTTGAACGTTTAGGATTAGACGACGAAATATTAGGCTTTCTCGAGTGAATGTTCAAAGTTCAACAAAAATTGCAGTACGTGCCTTCAAAGTGTCCAGACTCTCATCTCGAAATTGAACGCAGAGATGTTCAATAAATTACTCGGTGTTTCTCTTTCGTCCCATGGCGAATTTTTCCCCCCTTTTAAAATTGAATCAACCACCAAGCAGTGGAGTCGCGAGCGCAATTACACCTGCCGGGGCAGTCTCTCGTGAAAAATTAACGTTGCACCGTTCGTAAATCCGGCTTCGAAAAAATCCACCAAATATCCAGCCGCGATATTTCCCGCGTGACCGTCCAGTCGATTTGCCGCGAATTTAAATTTAAACCGTAGAATCGATCATTCTCGATCCACACAACGTGTTTATTACTCACGACGTGCACGTGCACCACACTCAGCCTGTCAATGTACGAATTTTTAGACATTGTTTTCCATCCTTCAAGTGTACACTGCTTGGAGAATGTACAACCAGGCTCCCCATAAATCTCAGTTAGTTTCGAGTGCGAGGAATTTCCCGTGCAATAGCAATTGCCGTCACAAACACGCAATTGAGTGTCAGAAGTATCTCGCAGGCGACGAAGACGGGATCGTTTCTCAGATCTGTGACCCCATTGTGTGTGTGGTAATGAGAAATTCTTCAGAATCCTTTGAAAAGGGCAGACTTATGTATGATCTTCTTACATAAGTGGACTCTGAGGATATCATTAGTTTATTGACTGGTATTTCAAGGAATTCGTGAGGATCGAATTCAAGTTTCAATGACGAGTCAAGTGTGTTCAAGTTTCGGTAATCAAGTCAAATTCAATCAAGTTCGTTGAATCAGTATTCAACTAATAATGAGCAATTCATTTGTCGATCGATCGGTACCTTAGTCATTCAAACAGATCTGACTTATCGATGCAACGAAGACAGTATCAATTCAAGTGAAAATCATTTATTTCGATGTCATTCATTTATTGATCGATCGGTACCTTAGTCATTCAAACAGATCTAACTTATCGATGCAATATCAATTCAAGTGAAAATCATTTATCTCGATGTCATTCATTTGTCGATCGATCGGTACCTTAGTCATTCAAACAGATCTGACTTATCGATGCAACGAAGACAGTATCAATTCAAGTGAAAATCATTTATTTCTACATCATCGGCACCATCTTCGTGTCCTTAACACCTTAAAACCGAATGTGTCGTCAGCTTTTCCAATCGAATGCTTATCTCGATTCGCCGATGACAGTGGACGATGCAAACCACGGACAAGTGATTTTTCCTCGCTCCTCGTACACGTGACTCCTTCGAATCTCTAAAGTCAAAACTTAATGGATACTTTGGTCGCATAATTTTTCCGCGGCCCGACTCATAGAATCGCCTCACGCCACGGATTTATTCTCTCGCTGTCTCATTCGCGCCCGTCAAGGCGCGAAATAAATCAATCCCTGTCGACCAATAATTTTCTACCGAGGAGAACCCGCTGTTCATCACGGCGCGGCCCGTTTAAATCTTCCGCAACGAAGGTTCATTTCCGTTAGTATTACTTAACGTTTAATTCGTTCTGTCTTGCGATTAGACGCGCAGAAAAATG
The DNA here is from genome assembly GCA_032399595.1 of Tetragonula carbonaria. Taxonomy (NCBI): domain Eukaryota; kingdom Metazoa; phylum Arthropoda; class Insecta; order Hymenoptera; family Apidae; genus Tetragonula; species Tetragonula carbonaria. Next base: position 6,859,022 of record JAUCRC010000014.1, read on the forward strand.
TCGAAAGACGTGGAGCTTGCAGCTGACGTTTCAATTTGCAATTTCGATTCTGTAATGATTGTACGGTTTTTTATTTTCACTCGAAGCCTGGTTATGAGACTTTACCAGACTTTCATGCAGACTTTTTATGCATTTGTATTTCAAAAGTGCATGAAGTTGCACGCGATGCATGAAATATCGAAAGTATAGTGCTCTTTGCAGTATTTGGCACGCAGAATGATTCTCTATCAAGACACTGCCTTTTTTCATTATATTCTTAAAAGTATGAATTTGCATAAAAGTCTAGTGACGACTATCTTTCATCTTTCGTCTGGAAACATTGAAAAGATCTTCAGATTTTACTTTGCGACGTGACTATATTGAAATCAATTCTTTCCTGCAGTATGAAAAATACAATGAAATTTTGAATTTTATTTAGTACGAAGAATATAATAAAATGACGAATGATCGCCACACGGTATAATTTAAAAAAATTAATATAATTCACTTAATAACACCACCGTGAGGAAAGAAGATCCGAGGTTGATTCTGTGTTTTAGAATCGCATTGAGAACGTGTTCCGTTGCTCGACGGCATAACGGCATCGCCTAATTGATTAGCTTCGTGTTACGTTGCAGAAACTATTTAGAGCGATGGGAAAATGGATGTTTCCCAGCGCGAGATCCGAAGTTGAGGGAACTCTCCTCTCCACTCTTTGAAAGGTGAAACCATAGAAAGTTGATCTGCCAGTTTGATATTTCGTTTCCCATATTAAACATTCTACGCTCGACGCGGCTAGATCCTCGAGGGATCTTTTATATATACGATCCTTGTGCCGCTGCACGTTTAATCTGTATCGTGTTCGTCCATTAGAAAATGATTCGCGGATCTCGGCGTTGTAATGGATGAATCGTGTAATTCAAGATGGCGCGGCGGTTTGGAGGCTAGGCTTCGCCTAAATTACGTTTCTCTCTTTACCTGTTGTTCGCGATGGAAATTCTATGCGAAAAATAAAAAAAAAAAGAAATCCTGGCGCCCGATACTGGCGCGCGCAACTATGATCGACGACGATCGAGCGTTGTAAAATTCCAACGCTTGTAATTCTTATCGAGATCGATCGATCGCTCAGGATCAATTTTTCACTAACTGTAAATTTGATGTATGTACGCGCGATAAATTTTAACGTGTTGGAAATAAAACGAAGAAAAAAAAAAAGAAAAAAAAGCAGAGGATGAATCGCTTTAATCCATCTACGAAGAATGTCCGTCCGCGTGCCGTGCCCGGAGATTGAATGCAACGGCTCAAGACTTTGATCAATAATAGATTTGATGCATGTGTACGATGAATTTTGACGCGTTGAAAAAAAAAAAAGAAAATGAAGAACGTGCATTTATCGGATAACATTGAATCTTCGTTCGTTAAATTATTAAAATTTCTTTGAGAAACGATTCTTCGTTCCAAGGAATCTAAATAAAGATCTCGAACTTCTCTCTTTTGCCTAACCATTTGGCTGCTGAATTTCACTCAGCAATCTGAAAGTCTGATTCGCAACACTTGAAAGGAATTTTTGAGAGAACTTCGTTCGAGACATCTTCAGGTACCATTCTCCGCTCAGGAATCGAAAACAAATCCAAATGCTTGAAATTTCACTCTCGACACTTTTCTTACGTATGATCCATACGTTTAAAAGGATAAAGCAAAACAGAGGAAAGTGCGACGATATTCGTGAACGTTGGCATTTCATATCACTCATCAGCGTTTGCCCGGATGAGGTTAACACGTTGACTGCCATATTTTTGCAGCTACGATGAAATTCGTAGACGTATCAGTCTAAAAATGAATAGACAGCCTCAGAGAAGAGAACAAAAAATCATTATTGGCTTACATGAACAGAAAATATAATAATACAAAGTTTATTCAAAATCAACGAGCAACAGAATATTTTTACTTGTGATAATTTTTCAAACAATCTTCCATACAAGGGACTGGTTTTTTCTGGTTTTTTAATTCGGATACTCTGTAAATAATGAAACTCTTGCAATATTATTTTTTTTGAACATGGTTGAATCTCTTCTCCAATCAACGCGTCAACGAATGCTTCTCTAAACTTTAGAAGTTTCATTTTAGAAGAAGTTGCTTTATGAAAAAGTTTGTGCGTATTGTGTGTGTGTGTGTGTGTGTGTGTGTATAGTGCAACTTTTTTGGGCCATCTAATAGTCTTTCTTTACATAAGCCAACTACGAGATAATTCGCAAGATCTTTTTCTTAAAAAAAAAACAAACACATTCTATATGCTTCTTGATGATTACTATGTACTATGATATGAGTTTTTATTAATATAATATGATTAAATTAAATTGGCTTCTCAGACCGGGATCCTGAAAACCGTACCATGGCAGTCAACGTGTTAAATGTGTTCATAACGCAGCCGGGGATCGGACGACGGTAACGAACATTAATTGAGGAGAAAAAAATCGATTGGAACGCGGCGGTATTATTGGTGGCGTGGTCAGTGCCACGATGTGTTTTCGAGAGGGAATCATTAATACGCGTTTTAGGTAATTGCGATCAATCTTTTAATTAACGCCGATTATTTCGTCGAGAGAGATGACCACCCGGCGTACGAATTAATTCGCGATGTTGGATGGACTCGTGTCGCATGTTACCATTTTCCATTGGGAAGAATTTGACACATCGGCGTGGCGTGTCTGCGTTTTTCCAGTATCGTGGACGGCTAGCGGAAACGAAATTTCCAGCATTTCACTGTTGCATACTCTATCTGTCCTATCTGTTTCTATTCTTGCAAGGATATTCCCCGTTTCAAGGAGAAATTACAGTCGGTTTCGTTAACAGAGTCACGAGGATGGAAGTGAGAACAGAGGATCGGCCGCGAGAAAGAGGAGGAGGACAAATATTTTCGTGGAAAATTATTGGAAAAATTGGAAATGTAGGCCATCCGTCTAGGGAAACTGCTTTTCTTTCATCGCGGCGCCAAAGCTCGTAGTCTCTGCACACAGTGTGTGTCAGGAAAGAAGGAATCCAATGCCTCGCGAAAATAAAGGAAACTAATTTCAACGTTGAAATTACGGCACAACGGAACTTTTCAAACTAACTTGGCAGACAAAATTTATTTCGATTTCTCGGACAATCAAATTTGTAATCTTCTTATTAAAAGGATCTACGTGTCTATAATCGATAGATTATCACTGTGTAGCTGTGAAATTCTCATCGTCTCTTCATCTGGTATGCTATTCAAGATTCTTTCTTTTGAATTGACGCAAGATTCCATTTCCATCCGCACAGTTCGATCTATTTATCATCGTTTGCTATTTTCTTCAGCCTTTGTATAGATGAAAATTCCCCTTGTTATCCGAGTTCTTGGAATTTGGAAATACCAATAAAACACCGATTTCTAACATTATATTCTACGAATCGTTTTTCGCTTTTCTTTAGACGTCAAGCGTTCGGCACTCGTTTTCTATTAACAATATTCATCGTGATGTAAATGTAAAGCGGTTTAAACGTGTACGCACGTAATTAAACTTAGTCGGAATTCGAATGATTCGGATGTTTCAGCGCCGAAATCACGGTGTTCAAAATGTTCGACGCTCGAATCACTGTCTGCAAAAAATCCTGTCTACGAGAAGTATTTTTCTTTCGTCTCGGACGGCGCCAACGATCCATTCCTTGAAACTCTGCCGAGAGCTATACACCAGTCCTGTAATATTAACGAAATAATAAATCATCGCGGATAATTAAATGAGAGGCAAGCTGTGTTTCGTAGTATATAAAAACGGAATGGATGTGCGTCATCGAAGAAGAAGTTCTCGCGAAGAAGTTCTGGCTGCGGAGGGAAACTTTCCATTGTAAACGACTGCGATTGTAGACGATGAGAGACGTCGCGACGCCTCGGACACACACATATTTCGCGCCTATGGACGAGCGAGATGTTAACCTTCTACGAGGCTAAACAGAGCGTTTCGCAGAATTTCCAACTTGTCGTTCGACTCTCGCCGAATCTCTCGAATGGATTTCGGGCGCGAGAAGTTTTCCGCAGTAACGCGAGTAACACCCACACTTACTATCATCTCTGTTGTTTATCTTCGACATAGAAAAAGATTTAGACACAGATGACGAGCCGCGAAATTTCTCTCTCTCTCTCTCGTCGCGTATCGATGAAATTTAAAATATCGTACCTTGCAGATGTCGCTTAAACTAAATCAATTGCAACGTGTTGTATTCAAATAAATTTCAATGTGAAATAAACTTGATTGATGATATCGAGTCGGATGATTGAGGATGTGCAGGGAATTTGAACGAAGGCTGTTCAATTGCAGAATTTTGTACCCACACTATTATAATTACTTTCACACTGTGTTCCATCTGAAAAGTGTACGAGTGAATTATTTATACGTCCGTATATCTTGCAGCTCTACGTACGAACTTGTGAACAATACTTGTCTGAAACACTGTATTCCGACTTCTTGAAGTCGCGGGACACACCATTGTACGCTTCGCGAAAGCGTAAGAGGAGCTTAACGATTCTGCAACGTCCGCGCGTTGTACGCGAGCCTTCGCGACGAATTAAACCATGAAAAAGTGTATCTTTTATGGAAAGAAGGGAACTTTATCGCAGAATGTTTGTGTCACACTATAACTCAGGAAAAGGGAGGGGTGGGGAGGGGGTTTAACCGGCAGAAAAGGTTCATTAACATCGAAATTTCCGGCTTGTCGGTTTCTTTGCGCGGCTTCAAAGAACCATTTCCACAAACGTTTCGATCGAGAGAGGGAAGAGAAACGCGACGTGGGATGGGTATTCGAGAATCGTAAATAATAAATTTGCCGAAGTGCTTGGCGAGGGGAGATGAAAATGGTTTCACATTGGGGCGAAACAGGGGGCGAGAGACGTACGGCAGAGAGAAATAAACTCAAAAAGAGATCCCTGTCGACTTTCCCCCTCTGCCACGTTGAATCTTTCCTTCTCTTTGCGAGGTTTTTCCGCGAGGACAGCAACGACGATTCTAATCCTTTGTAACGCCGCGAACCCTCTCGCTGGCAACCGGCTGATTTATTTTTATTGCCGCTGTCTGTCAACTATGACCTCCCCTTTCTGTCTGCTGGCGTGCAGGACCCGTGAAAAAAAAAAGAATGGCTGGGAACGTCACGACGAACGAGTTGAATGTTTAATGGGACGTTTTACATCCAACGTAAAGCGAGCCATCCTTGATTGCTCGCGAAGCCGGGCGTTTTTCAATATCAAGCCGCGACGAAAAGAAGTATAATACAGGTATAACCCTCCTATAACACGGTAGATAAGTTTCTAGAAAATGCCGTGTTGTGTGAGACCCAGAGCCAGTACAAAAAGGGGGCTTACGTTCCGAAAACTTATTAAAAACAAACATTTTTGTTTTAATTTCATACAAGCAACTTAATTTTTATTAAAAATATAAATGTATGTATAACACAAAACGAAAAGAAACGAAAAATATTATTTTCATTTAATGCGACCTTAATAAATTTCTTCCTCACCACTGCTCGGTACAATCAAACGAGAAATGTTTTTTGCACTTTATCCTTTTAGATACGGCAAGCATCGCCGCGGATGGCGTGTAAACCGTGCATGACGCTTTCCTCTATAACATCGGAATAGAGTTATAAATGAATAAATTATAATTTGTTTATACATTCTCATGTAAATCAACTACAGTCCATTATTCCTTCCCGTCATTGTTTTAAGGTAATTTAGTTTTTAAATGTGTTAAACGAAAATCATGTTGTCTAGTGCTGTAGAAGTACAGTGTTGTACAAAGGTTTTCGAAATTTTTTTTATCGTGTTAGAGCGAAACCGTGCTGTAAGATGTCGTGCTGTAGGAAGGCTACCTGTATTTCCATCGTCGTTTCGCGAGTTGCACGTACAGACGAAGATATCAGCTGGCATTTTTGGAAAATTAGCCGACGCGTGTCACTGTTTTGCCTTGGCGGGCTGATCGGTTACTCGCGAAATTGTGATTATAGCAGAACAATTTTAACAGCTTGTTAAAATAACTTTTTCGAACGAAGAATCTTAAATACCCTTCCTCCACTGTGCTATGAAATTTTCACGATGCCTGAATTTTTTTTCTTTTTTCATTAAAAGAACGTAACGAAGAAATTTTTCATCTTCTCCTTTCCGAATTTTGTAGCATAGTCTTCCAAATGTACGAGTAGAATAAAGTATTGACGAAGCAATTCGAAATCGGAGGGTTCTGGATTGGCTCGAGGAATAAGATGAAAAACAAGATCGCAATAGTTTTGAATTTTGCAGGATTCCCCGGTAACGTGAATTCCGAAAAGATACGAGTTCCGCGATCGTTATATCGGATTCCCGTTGCGACGTGTGTCAATCCATTTTTCCTTTTTTTTTTCTTTTTTTCTTTCTTTTTCAAACGATATCAGACAGATGCTCCCGTGTTTTCTCAATTCAGAAACCATCGATTGCGTCGACTCGAATTTCGATTCGCAAATGAAAAAAACGTGCACTTTCGATTTAAAAAATTTCGTTTATTCGTTAAGTACGACGGTAGTAGAAAGTTAAATTAAACAAGTGGCGAGAAATTTACTTTGGTTATTAATTAAACGGCTAAAGAAAATTACGTCAAAAGTATTAGTGGAAAAATTTATTTATTTATTTATTTCTCGCAAGCTGTTTTCTGCTTTCTGTCTCGCCCCGTGAAAATCACTGTAATAGAGGGGAACAAAAAAAGAAAAGAAGAGAAAAGAAAAGAAAGAATTCTCTGAAAAGTTGAAACTAGCGCTGTAAGTTGGAAGCGGGAGAATTTGTAGTTCAGCCGGCTGGTCGAATCGGTACGGATCGAAACGTTCCCAAAACCGTCCGAAATTTACTCGCGTGGAAAGTTCCCGTCGAGAAACGATCGAGATCCCGCTGGGTAATGCGCTCGCGACAGTTAAGTACTTACATATGCTGATTTATTTAAAACGGTTGAACGCTTCGCCACACCTTCTGGAAGTTTCGCAACATAAAATAAGCAGGAAGTCACGAGCTGTTCCCAAGTTGTTGGCAATCGAAATGTTTCCCCATACAAGGGAAACTTCCTTCCCCTATTATCGTTTGTTCTAACGAGTTCTGTAGTTGTAGTTCTGTCTAATTTCCATTTCAGCGTGCACGATGAAACGGCATCTCTGTATTTCTGTTCCACGTTTCTACCATTGTGAACGCGGAAAGTGACGTAAAAATTGCTTGAAAATTGCGTGTTTGCAGACGGCTGTTGATTCTTCACGTTGCATCTTTGATTGGAGCTAAAGTAAATAGCAACAGAGAAAATTAACAAATTGACAAGTGGAGAACGCTCGTCGGTGTGCTTCGATCGATTGTCCTTCTTTTACATACCGGTTTACAATACTTCGAAAAAAAATAATTTCAATGTCTGCTATATCCGGTAGCTTCTTTGAAACATTAAATCATATCGCTACAACGCGGCACTGGTGTTTGCCGTCGATCGACAAGCACAAAAATATGGAAAAATTCTCACTCTCGCCTGTCGTTGAAGTTCGAAATTAATATTAATTTCCCGGGATTTCTCTCTCAGTGAAACGTAATATTCCTTCGAAATGTTGTAGTTGCATAAACAAACACTAACCCCCGCAATATACACGGGATATAATTTCTCATTTACAGTGCCAGCCTGGAAATTTGTAATTTTAATGGACTATCGATCAATTTCTCGCCATACACAGACAGGAAGGAGTATGTTCGAAAAACAGTGGGGCACCGGGGCGTGTTGCGCGAGCTTGAAACGAAGCCAGGGAGTGTAAAATTACGTAGGTGGTTTACCTTTATCAGGGACAATGGGATGAACGAGCAGACCACCAAAGTAAATTTAACTAGCGAATATCCGGATGAGGTGTGTTCTCTCTCTCTCTCTTTCTGTGTGTGTGTGTGTGTGTGGCCTGATATCTTGCATGGCAAAACGAATCGATTCCGCGCGAGGAAAATTGTGTTCATTATGCCGCGAATCGGATTAGCCTCGATAATGAGAGTTTCCCTCCTTGGGAAATCGAATTTCTAGTTTTCACCGATCGCAGCCACTCGAATTGCTTATCCAGTCATTTCCCGTTTGTTCCCCCTTCGATCGTAAAACAGAATGAATTTCAAGTGATTCGCTCGACAAACTGTCGCGTTCCTTCAAGTGATACGTTCGCCACTGTTCTATAATTTTGAACTGTTCTGCTACGTCAAGTCTTTGATATTCCTTGTCTTCTTCTTCTCTTTACAATTTAAATGTCATTTCGTGTGGCTTTTACTTAACGTAACTAATGAAACGTTGGATATGAAAGTGGAAAACGAATTTGAAATATTCAATGTGAAACATAATAGATGTTTAGCAAGTGGAGTGCCGGTTATTGATTTTCATGCAAATTTATATTTTCAAGAATGTAATTTGAAAAACAGAATATTGAGAGAGAACTGTATTTCGGACGTTTAACATGATCAATTCCTCGCAATTTTGCAATTTTTGAAATTTCTTAAATTTATCTGGGATGGACGTGCGATCTCTTTTTTTTTTTTAAATCATTTCGCTATTTAAATTGGAGGAGAACCAGAGTGAATTTGGCAGGCTAAAGGAAAATCTGGAAAAAACTGGAAATACAAAATTATGACGTACGGGAATTTTAACGTTTTAAATTTTAACATCGAGATTATGATTATTCGAAAATTTCACCCTCCTCACACAGTCGTAAAAAGTATTGAAAAATTGAAACGCAAGCCATCTGGCTTATTTATTTTTTAAAACTTTCCAGAGATTTTTCCAGCAACTAAAAATACTAAAAAAAAAAAAAAAAAAGAAAGAAAGGGAAATGTTAGACGATCGATTCATTCAAATCTTCAGTCTCCAAAATATTGTTCCATCGTGGAACACGCTTCGAATCAACGACGTTACTTTCCACGATGGTAGCTGAATAGATTTCGTCAGAGTTGCTTTAATCAAAGTTGCACAAGCAATGAGAAACAAGCTCGTTGCATCGTACAATATGGGGCACGTATTGTCGCGTAAGTTGCCCCTTAAAGTTATCAGGGGGATTGCTGCTATCCAACAAGTGTTCCACGTCGACGTGGCCCATAGGGAGCCTATCTATTGATCGTCTATACAGCCGGAACTATCAGATCGTCTGTGCATGAAATGCAGTAATCGTATTTTGTCGATTACCAGGCGAGATCGATGGTAAAACTAACGTCGACCCTTAGAACGGTACAATGGCTCTTTGTGTCGGGCACTGTGCCGCAGCATTGTTCGCGAAGATCGATCTTCTCGATAGCCAGACGAGGAATGGGAGGGTGGTTCACTGACATTTCTCATTGGTTACAAATAACTGCCGGAGAACGGGAAGACGAACCGCACAAAATCAATTCTTCTTTCGACTGATGTGAATTGGCAGAAATAGTCATCGATTGTCATCGTGATTGTCTACGAAAGGAATTTCGAACTGAAGAACTGGAGGAAATTGAGAGGAAGAGTGAGGGCGAGCAATACGAGTCGTACGTAAACAGCCTCTAGATCTGTTTCTTCCTTGTTGCAGTATATTTCTCGAGTATATTTCAGACGAATTCAGAGATCAGATCGTCGCCGTGTGATAATTAATTTTGCAGAGTTTCTTTGAATTCAATGCTCGTCGCTGTAGAAAAGTTTAAAAGACGTAGAAACTGAAAACAAAAAAATGTACAAACGAAGGGGAGCAAGTAGTACAAATCGTACATAGGCAGCCATTCGTTAAGTATTAGAATTACAACATGTTTGGTTTTGCGTGAGATACTGTTGCAATTAATTTAATAGAGAGAACTGTCGTAGTTCATAGTTTTCGAAGAATTTAAGTCATGCTTGGCTTAGTGGATTTGAAAGAATGTTGAATGAGTCGAAGTAGTACAAGTCTATGTATACACGTCTATGTATACCATTCATGTCCTGATTTCATACAGCGTGTAATCATTGTTTCACCATTGTAATTCATAATTTTTATAGAAGTTTTAAGAACGATTCTTTCATACATTCTCATTTCTTCGGTAACAAGTTTTACATTTTCTAGTTTTCACGCAAGCTAAAGCTAATTTCCACTAAAAGTGGCGGAAATCTGAAAACTTTGTTGAAAAAAATTTGCAACTTCCGCGAGAAGATTGAAATTCGAAACGACGCAGGTAGCGAAATTGATTGAAATAACGATCGTGGAACTTGGTGAATATAAACGAGGAGATATTTAACATAAATATCCCTCAAAAGTCTACAATGTCTGTCTATTTTCAAACAAAATAACTCTCATAGCTGTTTCTATAATTTCTCAATTATTCATTAGGTTGTCCTCACGTCCTCCGGGTATTTTAACAGTGGGCAAGAGAGGTGAGTGTATTTATGGTGTTAAAGTGGTTTCAATAATTTTCTAATTACACGCAAGGTTAACCTCGCATTCACTAGAGTGTTCTGATAGCAGTGAAGTGTACGTCGCTTATCAATGTTGACGATCTTGCACACGAACTCTTAAATATCATCTTTTTCTTGAGCTCGATGTCGGAAAGTTCTACTATTCTCTTTCTCGCGAAGGTTCTCAACATGTTCAAAGAATTTGCCGTTGATCATTCATTGAACGTGCACCGCTCATATTATCCTAAAAGCTCCATGGTAAAAATGAGATCTCCGTTGCTCCGGAGCAGCATTTTAATCTCGCCTATGTTTTATCAAATCCCATTTTACACCCACGCCTATCTCTTCGACCATTCTTATCTCTCGGACTTATCTAAATTTCCTCGTTCTCGTGATTGCTTGTATTCATATTTATATAGGATCAATCTGTATTGAGGGGCTGAAGGAACCAGTTGATTATAAACTTTATAATTTTAATGTAGCTGACTCTCGACGATCGATAACTTTTATCAATATTTTACGTAGATTACACTTTATTATTAACATCTTGCGTATTTTATTATTAATATTTTCCGCAGATACGTAGAGCAGATTTTTGTTCGTTTGTTAGGAAATTGGAAGTGAGTTTCTTTTCGACAAATTTTCCGGATTTCCCTGATTAATAATTTCACCATTTTTTGCAACAATGCACGACGATGCGAGAAAAAAGACGAAGATATGAGAAAAAAAATCGAACACATTCGCGAGCTGCTGAAAGTTTCCTTATTCTTTTTAATCTCAACATATTCGCAGCCTGTGGCGTGTTTTCGAGCAAATTTTAATGCCCTTCCTGAAGATGAATTCCTCGTCATCTTTATCTCCGTATTACGAAAGAATCGCGTTAAAGAATCCGAGGATTATCTTCAAGTCAGATCACTCGTTCTGATTCGAAACGAAGAGGAAACAGAAGAACGTGTTATATACAGGATGATTCGCATAGCTTGCACGCCTAAAAAGTTGTAAGCTTTTAAGGAAAACAAAATATGGCATATCTAACGCAGTGTTTTCATTCTCGAGACAAATTATCGCAAAATATCTCCTATACCACCATTAAGTTTAGGACCAATTGTGGTTTAACACTTTTTCCCCTTGGAATTTAGTATTCTCCCAATTTACGATGAAAAAAGATATACGGTCCGAATCAAAAGAAATAAAGATGACGAAATTGAAATTTCGAGGCCCGCGAAAAAATTGACAACGTTTTTGTATCGCACAATGTCTCATCGTAAAGTATAATTTAAAAGTTAGTTCAGTCATGCGAACTGTCGTGAATCACCCTGTATATCTGTTCGATGAAGCCGCCGAGACAGCCGAGGTTGAAAAAAAAGTAACGCGACGTATTTGCGCGGCGTTGCAGCGAAGGTACGCCGCTTAGAAATGGGACACCCACGGTCCCGCGAGCAGCTTTTGTTCGTCGCACGCGTACCAACGCGTCGCAATGGAATTAAATGGGAAAAAGGGTCTAGCTGCGCGCTTCCGCTGCTGGCTCCTTTCGTCGCGCCGTTATTCTTTTTCCTCCGCGCCGCGCCGGGGCCAAATGGTCGGTCGTCCACGTCAACACGCTTGTAATTATTCCGTTTGTTCCGCGGCGTAATCAGGTTCCTTTTCACCGGCGCCATTGTGAAGCGGAAACGGACGGGACACGAGCGCCGGCTGTCTGGCGCTATTAAAATACTGGAAAATATTTAACCTCGCTCGAAATTTTCAGAAAAACGTGCTTTCGCGCCCGTAATTTGACCCCCCCTCCCTCCTCCCTTTCAAAATTTGCAAATAGCGATCGGGGAATGGAATTGTTTCGAAAGTTGCGCCGATCAACCGCTGAGGTTCGATTCGAGAAAATCGAGAAACGAGAAGCGAAATTGAGAGAAGAAACGCGAAGCAACGAGCTACTAGGCCCTTTTGGCCATTTTTAAGGCCGGGCTCATTCTAATTCTCGAGCCCAAAGCACGAGTACCATCCGTCCATTTCTTTTTTTCTTCTTCTTCTTTTTACGCGAGTCGTACGAAATATTATTTTGCAACTCAGTTAGAACCGTAACGCGAATATCTGTGCCATTTTAAACGGACACCTAACCTAAGCAGAGATTTGTTCCGCTCGCTGAACTTTAGAACGAACGTAGCTCTGCCACGTTTCGTGCAGTTTTTACGTTTTCATGCAGTTTTTTACACAACTTTTCCTTGTGAAAACCGGCAGTCTATTAACGAAGGACGGCCGTCGTAATTACATCGGTCAAGTTACGCTGGTTCTTTGTTATCACAGCGAAAACTAACCGTGGAAAGAATGGAAACGTTGTGACAACGTTCTGCGTTCGCAGGAATGAGAAATCCTCGGAGTATTTGGGAAAAAAACAAACCTACCTTCATTAGGACGAAATATTTTCTTCTTTTCGTCGCGAATATACGAACGAGATCCTTCGCGGTGGATGTGCCGCGCGTTTTCGTTTAGAATCTCTTCAATTAATGTAACTCGAGGTTGGTTTCATTCGATCGAGAGATCAGTCCGTAGTAATCAGAGATGAAGCAAGGATACGTAACTTGCCCGTCCACGTCGGGTGACTTCTGGTCCATTGAGATAAGATAGTTAGAAGAGCTTGGAATCGACCTGAACAGGGTCGATTAAGCCAGGGAGAGCCGCTAGAATGAGACACAATTTGCCGGAGATCCTTCCTGCCGTCGTCTCTCTGGAACCGGCTGCTTATCGCAGGCCAGAAATAATATTCCTGCAGGAAATTATATCGTCAATGTTCTACGTGTTGCGGCTTTAATACGGTTCTTGGATGTAGCGTGTACCATTTCTTTGGGATTATTGGCCTCCTTTTCTTTGGTCATGGAGATCGGTTCGACAGTGACTTCAACATGATCTTCCACGGCCGGCGTTAAGATTCTTCGTTGAGATAAGTTTGTTACTCAGGAGAGTTTTGTTCTTAAAAAAAAAAAAAAAACAAAAACAAAAGGAGATTCTTTCTTGAGGAACTTTCGTTCGCGGCGAACGAGTCTCATCTCCACCAGTTGTTATAAAATTTTAAAAAGTATCGGAATTTCGAATGATGCGAATCTCCACTGAGCGAGGATTTTAACAAGCATTGTTACGGATTTTTGTCTCTTTCCTCGGCCCTTATAAACTCTCGACGACGAGAAACGACGAGGTCGTTTCAACTCGATCTCCACGAACGATTCTCGAAAGAATCGCGCGGTGAAGTCGAAGCCCGAGAGAGAGAGAGAGAGAGAGAGAATGATCGATAACTCGCGGACGATGGGCACCTTCCATTTCGATTTCCATCGAACAAGAAGTAGCGATTACGGGGAAGGAAGAATTGCGAGGGCACGTTGACTGAATTTAATCGAACCGAGGGAGGCGATATGAATTTAAGGAAAGCTACTTCTGTGGTGCAGAAACTGCAGAGAAATAGATATGCGATGACGAAGATAAGACGAAGAAATCTTGGTGAAATGTATCTTTCAGAAGCGAATTATTTTATTTTTTATTTCAATTATTAGTATAATTAAGTATTTAAGGTTGTAGTTATTAATGATAAACCACGGTAAAGTTTACGATAGGGTAGATGTGACAATAAAAAATTGGTGTAGTCCTGCAAGTTTCAGAAATTCTGAGATCTTCTTTTTGCAGTTGTGTTGTTTCCTTTGATCTTGAGACTTTGTATTTGGAACAAGCGATTAATATACATTCAATGGAGTTTGGTAGACAATTGTTTGCAACTGAACAGATGGAAGAAGAAAAAGAAGATTTGAACGACGCAAAATTGAGAACAGTGAATCAGAAATTAACGATGTGATGAAAGTTTAGCAGAATAATAATAGACTTTCATGTACAATTCATCTTTTCCAGTGTGTGATAAAGAATCTTGCCGGAACCTTGCTAGGAAATGTGTTACGTATCAAATATTGCAAAAACTACTGTTCTTTGGATATTTTTACAAATTATATTAAATTGAAATTTCTTACAAACGTGTATAAGAGTCCGCAGTATGTTTACGATCGATCACAAAGATAGAACAAAGAAAGGAAAAAAATACACGAAATGATCAATCTTCCTAAAATAATATCGAGAAGACGACTGATTTTTACAGTCGAATACCTGGCTGTCTGAAATTATAAAAATTAAAACAAGCAGTTTCTTTTTCAAGCAATTTCTACAAACTTTTAATCATTTAACCACACTTTCCACCGAAAGAGAAACCGCGAGTTTCCTCTCCTAACGAAACTTAAAAGTTGTTGTTCCACCTTCAAAATTCGTTCTTTACTTTCCAGTTTTCCGTACGTTTTTTATCGTTGTCTGTGATCTTTCCAATCATTCGTTGTTTTTCTTTTCTCCCGCTCATTTGTAAGTACACTCGGTGGTTTTTACGACTTTTCAATCGAAACGCGTGCACACGCGCGCCAGCAGAAATACAAGAAAATGTTGGAAATACAAGAACGTTTTCCGGAGGGAACGTATCATTTCGCGCAGCGATCAACTCGCTGGCAAATCGCGCTTGTCGATGACAGGCAGCTCCTTTTTTCTCCGTTTCATTTCCCCGCTCCCTCCGTCGAACAACACTTTTGTGGGGCAGATTGTTTCGTCGACAGGTAGTTCCCGAGTTTCAACGTCGTGGATCGTTTCGACGTGATGCATCGATTGATAGATCGGTTCCCAATCGAACGTTTCCTTTCCGAACGATCACTGTCGCGATACACTGCGTTATACAATGTACGAAGCTTCTCAAAGCTTCTCAAAGTTCGATGAAAAGACTCGAAAACTTTCTCCAGAGAGAGAGAGGGAGAGAGAAATTTAGAAACTAGAAAAGATAGAAATTTAGAAATTTCGACTCTGAATTGAATGATGGGTAAAACTTGCAAAGTTCAACCTACTGATAATTTGGATCGTTCGCGGTTGCGAGAGAAATTTTATTTTTTATTCTCTCTGGATTGGAGTTGAAAAGTGATTCAATAAGCGTAAATGAATGAAAGTTCGTGTTTTTTTATAAAGCTTCGAAAGGAACGTTGAGACAATATTTTAAGTCGACAGATATTCAGAGGCTAGGAAAGATAGAAATTTAAAAATTTAGAGTCTAAATTGTCTAAAGAAGAAGACGGGCAAAACTTGGACAAAGTTAAACCTCCTTTGTGGGAAATTTGGATCGTTCACAGAGATCGTTGCGAGAGAAATTTTATTCTCCCTGAATTTAACTTGAAAAGTGATTATGTGTAAATGTATGAGAGCACGTGATTTTTTTTTATTACGTTACAAACCATACGCAATACGTGTTTCGTCGAGGCAAAAATCTCTGATTTCTCACGTCAAGAACTGTCCATCTCTATCGTTGGTGAATTCCCCGAATCAAAACGTATATATTATCAATCGCTTTTCGACATTATCTTCGCTATTGATCGTCGGTATTCCAATCGTCTAGTAAACTGAAAAATGCGATAAGGCGAGGCAACAAATGAAAGAACGAGAACTCGCGACGTTTCATCAATAATAAGGGAGGAATTTCAAAGAGAAATTGCGAGAACGGCGATTAAAGTTTTCATTTCTGAAAATGAAACGGTGGAAATACCTTGCACCTACTAGTTGGCAAATGAAGAAGCAACAGGATGAAAAGAGAATTACAGAGATCCATACGTGGGTGGGGAAGAAGAAAAAGAAAAGAAATACGCATTAAATTCTTAAAGGAGGACCGAGTCTAACGAAAACTAAAAAAAAAGTCATTTTTTCGGTTGTCAGTGTTTCTCCGAACGCAGTCTCTCCACTTCATAATCTAATTCATCGAAAGTCGAAAAAAGAAGAAAGAAAAAGAAAGGTGGAAACTACATTCCCATTTTCTTCGCTGTTACGTTTACCTGTTCCATTTTATTAACTTACCTCTTCACGACTTCTCTTGAATCGATGCGTTGAACGATTCTATCCATTCGTTCCCGGAAAGGGAAAAGAAAAACGTCACGTTTTGGTTGTCGAATGAATGATCGAGTCGACTCGACTAACTTAACAGTGACTCTCTGATTTTGTTTAGTTATCTCTTGACGAGAAGATACGAGTTTAGAGAGTTTTAACGTTAGTTACAAAAATGTAGAATTTCGTTAAAAATAGGTAACGACGAGTTTGAAATGTCGAGTAGTATAAGAGTTGTTCAACGATTGGAATTCATCAGTTTTTTTTTTTTTTTTCTATTCTAAGGAAGGATGGGAAAATTGAGTCGTTCGACGACCAATTTTTTCGCTGTTCCGGACTTCCAAAGATTTTTAGAATTACGTGGAAAAAATTTTGGATTAATTTTTGACTCAACGCTAGAACTACCAACTGCAAAGTTTAAATTTATAGCTTGCTACGGAAATTTTACATGTTTATAACAGCGTATTTTTGGATACTCGAGTTTTAATAAAATATATTAATAGAAGCTTGTGCTCTTCGTTGTATTGTGAACTTTTTCTTGCACTTTCAATTTCTTTGCTGCAGATACCACACTTTAGTCGTCGGTGGTTCCAGCGTCTAAACTAAAGCCTTTACTACGTCATATCAGCTTTACGCCAGCTTTTCTATTTAGATCATTAAAGGTTATTCAAACGTCCATAAAATTAATTTCCATTTCTCCAGTTGTTCTAGCCAGTTTGGAGTCTAATCTAATCTTAGTCCGCTGAAACATCTAGCGACCGTGGAATCTGCATTTAGCAAATAAATTAGAGAGAAAGAGAGAGACGTTTTTCTCTCCTGCAGCTGCAACGATAACGCCAGACGTGTTGGCCGTGTCCCGAGGGTTCTATCGCCGAGGAAAACTGGTAGTTGCAGCGACAAGAATACAAGAGAAATTAAGTAGTCGTTCTACGCCGTGAGAAACGTGGTGTTCTACAACAAAAGATGAAATATTCATGGCCGTCTATATGGGAGAGCAACGTTTTACATACGGTGTGCCTTCGTCGGTTCTGACTTGACGCGGGTGGCGAGAGTTGCTTTTTGTCTCTTCCGAAGTGCGAGTGCGAAATCTTCGCGTGGGTCCGACTGTTACATTTTTCATCGGTGGCGACCGTGGTGATAACAAATTGCGCCTTGGTTCGACGACGTTTCGCCGCGTGACGTCCACCGCGTCGAGAGGAAATTTTCTCAGCGTTAAATTTCCTCGCGACTCGGAGCTTCTTCTTTTCAATTGGTCGCTCACTGCCCGCTGTGCGTGTACACACCATCTGAAAGAGAAGCAGTGAGAAAGAGAGAGAGAGAGAGTGACGAGGGGAGGAGGAGAAAACAAGGTGAACAGGTCGATGGCAAAAAGAATTGGCGATCGATCGTTTAGCAGTGATTATTGGCCGCGGAAGGGAAACGATCGAGTTTGCTCGTGGCAAATAGAGGCTCGAATCGTTCGTGTTCTTTGTTATCATCAACCGAACGACAATCGAAGGGACTCGTGATGGGGATCAACTTTGTCCGTGTTTGCCTTTTATCAATTAAAGGTAAAGAACACGCAAGTATTATGAAATGAATGTCTCTTGACGAAAAATTTTAACAACGTGAGATACAACACGAACGCAGTGTTTTTTTTTTCTATCAGCGATGTTGAAGCTGATGCCGTTCGATCCATTTCAATTCTCGAAACATTCACGCATTTAATCAAATCGTGAAATTCGACGAAAGTGTTTTTTCTTTTTATTTATCTTCGACGACTGTGTTAATTTTCGTCCAGTAAATCGAAACGCGTGCCATTTTTCAGAGCGATCTCACGTGTAAAACGTGAACTTTCTTCTTTTTCGCGCAAACGAGGAAACAAGAAAGAGTTGGAAACGAATACTCCAAACACTTTCGAGTGTGTTTCATTCGTCTTGCCTTTATGCCTTCGATCTCGCGTAAATGCACGAAGATCCGCCGTTCGCTTATGGTTTCTCGTTATTCCGCGCGAAAGGCGAGGATTTCAATTTAAAAAAGAACTAGTCGCAGCTAGCTCGAGCTAGCTTAAATAACTGCGCGTTGCTGCACGCGACCCAGCATATTCCGACTTGTTCAACCAAGCGTTTTTCTCCCGTTTGTCCCCGCAAAATTCGTATATACGCCGCTGAGTTTTCTATTCAGAGCCCGTTTCGGGCACCCTTCCACCTCTTCCCGCATTGTCTGTCGGTCGCACGACGCTGCGAATTTATGAAATTTAATTGCGCCCTTTTGTTCATCCCCGTTTTAACGCTGATCTTACACACACGGTCCACGGTTAGTTTTAAGTACGAACGCGCGAGCGTGAATTCATTTGAAACAGAGCGTGCACAAGATCGTGAAGATGTGAACGTGAATCGATCGTGGGATATAAACAGAGTGTTCGTTCGTTGATTCGTAAGACGAAGCGACGTGAAAATTCAGTTTGAAACGTGAAAGATTCAGTCTGCTGAGTTCGAAGGGATAACACGTCTGGCCGTAACCACGGTCTGCATTTTTCACTTGAACATCTCCCGGAATCTGTCCTCTGTTCTCTGTCCTCTCTGTGCCCGAGCCTGCAAAACGGGAAGCGCAGCCGAGAGAGGAGCCGCATTTTCTCCGCTTGATTGATATTTCGAGCACGTACCACGCGCCGGACCGTCTCGAGTCGAATAATAATTTCCCCCAAGGTTGATCGACGTTGCTTTGACCACACACACACACACACACACACACACACACACACACACACACACACACATACACACACACAATTCGCCGTCTACGAATCTTTTCCCTCGAGCCTTTGTGTTCAGATTACGTACGTTAATCCCATAATTTTCCATTGGAAACTCGAGGAAGATTCTTCAAGGTTCGCTGACAACGAAAAACTTGGAGAGTTTAGCCCACGTGAATCGAACTTGAATGATAATTTGCATAGTGTGCGATAAGATTTCGAACGACAATTCATACTGGGCGCTTGTAATTAAACGTGGGCCGTTAAATTTGTCTGAAATTTTCCAACAGCTTTCGACTCTCGGGCGACTTTTCACCTTCGGGCGAACAACAGGCGGATCGCGCGCTAATTTCCTCCGAAAACTCGCGGAAGTAGTTGATGAAATGGCGTAACAATGCCGAAAATCCTGATCCATTTTCAGTCCGGAGTCGCAGACAATGGAAAGCTCGGGGAATTAATCCATAACATCGCCTTGTAGTTGGAGTACAATGCGTGAAACCTATTTCCACCACCTCGGGTCCGCCCCTCTTGTTCACCCCTCTGTACGTCGCGCTGTTACTCTCGGAGTAAATCCGCTTCAATTGTCGACAATCCCCTTTCATTAGCATCCGTAACGAAGTCACCACTTTTTCCCTTCCTCGTAGCAGGGAACTATTGGCTGGTGTCGACACAGCAGCCGTCGATACGGGAAGAAAAGCAACGTTCACCGTCGAGAGCCGGCTTTTCAAGCTTTCCTCTCTCGGCCCCTCTCTGTATCGCGGCTTAAACGCTCGTTTCTTCGTTCGCGAACGGAAGAAACGTTTCGATTCCACGTGACCGCAGAAACGGAATACACGTCCCATTTCCGTGATTTTTCCCGCTCCAAGGAGACGCGAGGATTGGTATTTTAGAGAAATAATCCAGAGGAATGACCGGTAGTTTATCGATTCGAAGAGATAAATCAGTTGCGTTCCTTTCGATCGCTCGGGTTAGTAAAATCAGGTGAAAATCATCGATTGAGAATTTTTCGTGGGCTAAAATTCACTAAAAAAAAAAAAAACAAAGAAAAATGGTACAAATTTACGAACGGTCTGACGACCGAGATTTGGAAGAAATAATTTTTAAGACATAATGAGAAAATCAGGTTTGAACTGAATTTGTTATATTTTGATGTTTCATTTAAAAAGAAAGAGAAAAGAAACGGGTGGAAAGAAACTTTTGGTCCATTCTATAGATCTTCATTGAGAGGATTTTAATATACTTTACTATGAGATTTTAATTCTTATAGTAAAAATTTCGTGTATTAATGGATCTAGTGTTACGAATGTTCAGGATTGTGACTTCTCTTTGGCAACTCAAGAGCGGAAATAAAAAATTGTCTCCGAATTCTGTGGAAGTTTCAGGCTGGCGGAATATTATACAAAAGCAGTTTATCAAGGTTTAAACTCCTGATAAAGTTGCATGGACAAATATGCGAGAAATTTATTAGGGAGGGAACGTTCTGTTGAAACTTCTTCACTGTGATATCAAATTTTCTATAAATTTTCAGGAATGTAATCCCTGTAACTTTTCATCTTTCTTCTCGGTATCTCGCTTCGTAGCGATTCCTCGGAAACGTTCAAGGTTCCGATTCGTTTCCCGGAAAAGGAATTCCCTTCTGTAAAAAATTCCACGTCATATTTTGCGCGATAGACTCGAAAAGAATTTTTTATTTTAAATGGTCCATTACACGCCGTGAGTGGCTTTCGATGTTCTAGCAAAAGAGGTTTCGGACGCAGCGAATAATTTCAGCATTTTGTAATACTTTCCTTCAGGAGAAAAACAGAAAAAAGAAAGAAAGAAACAAAAATACGGAAATAAAGCTGAAAGCTTTGTGCAAACAGGTCTGAATTTTTCATGCCTGTATTTATTTATGAAAAATATTCCCAAACTTCGTCCCACTCATAGTATTCTCCAATGTTGAAGAATACTAAACCTTGTTGCAGAATTATGATTGAACATTATCACGAGCGCAACACAACTAATAAATAAAATATTATTTCACGGGTATTCATTGGTATTCGCTAGCTTTTGACCCAAAGAATTTACGTTACTACCGTACGAATTTTCGTGCTCGCTGATTTTAGACCACGCTGCAAAACACGAGCAATTTTTCTCGAAAGGAAGGAGCTATATAATCCAGCAGTATTTTTATTAAAAGCCAGGGGATTAAATGCAAGCAACATCGTTGCAGTTACTTTCATCGTATTAACTCGGCGACTTACAACGATGGAATTTCATTAATTTCGTTGGCAGATCTAATTAACGAAATTTCTCAAAGCCTCGAATGCCTTTGCAGTTTGTTGCAACGAAAGGTAATTAAAGAAGAAAAAACAAAAACTGTTCGCAAAGAAAATAACAAGGAGCAGTGTTTCGATATTGGCGAACTTTCGAAGATTTTATCTTTTCCGAGCTGAATCGTCGGGTCCACGAATTTCCAAAGCGGCAAGAGAAAATTGAATTACACGCGGCGCCTGCGGACCGCGATAACAACGATGCATCGAGTAGCATCGTTTCGACAGGGGCTACCTTGTGTGCTTTCGTGCACGCGTTAAGGTCCGATCGTTCGATATTTACCACCATCGAGGTTAAAAAGTAGAGTCACACCCGATGAAATGATCAACCAAACGAAATCGTCGTGTTTTCACCTGAAACTGTCACGAATCGTGGTTTAAGACGAGAGCGTGGTTCTTTTATAGCTGCCACAACGTTTTACGTCGCTGGAAGATTTCTGACAATTTTCATCGTTGTTCTAGCATCCACGGTCCGCTAATTGACACGCGTTCACAACTGCGGATTTGTCGCTAGAAACGTTGTGACACGAGGAAACGATTGTCTCGTTTTTTCTTCCATTGCTTCATTTTTTTTTTTTTTACGCGAGATTGTTTCTTTTCTTAGCCATAAAATGACAAAGGGTACAATCAGGAATTAGGTAGAAACAACTTAGCGAGACTGGCGCGTGACTCTTTCAAAAAATAAATTGGTTAATTCCATCCCTTTTTAATTCAAACGTGATTGGCGTTCAATTCTAGATAATAAATTGAGAAAAACAGTGGCTGCGGATTTTCATGTATTTATCGAGGGTGTGGGAATTCAGAGGAATCGTCACAAATTGTCACGATTATTTGTAATTTTCGTGACGAAACAGATTTCAACTAGTTCGTGTTATCAAGAGTTTAATATCGCGCGGCTGTTTTCAAAGCAAGTAAATGCTCTCTCTAGGACTCTTTTCAATCCCAAATATTCATGCAAAATTCAATTTGACTCTCTGCGAATTTGCAATTTCAAATTCGAAGGTAAATGCAGCCGTCTGAAACTGAAATTGTGGCCGTCCACTTTGGGATATATTTTCGCGGCTTTAAATCTCCCTTTCCCCCTCTGCCAGTTAAAATGGATAAAAATGCAATGTCTGCTCATCGTTACCTCTCTTCGGCCGAAAGACTTCGTCCTAGAAGGAAACCGCCGCGGAAGAAAAACACCGCGCCTCATGAATAACACATGGAACAAAAGTGTTTAATTACTTTTAGGAAAATTCGAGGAGCAACGAGGCGCGTCTCGTCGGATCGGTTTGCCGCGCAGACAGTTGGAAAGTTGATGAAACACAGGCGGCTGCCTGAAGATGTCGTCGTTCAAATAAAATATTCGCTCCTTTCTGTCAGCTTTCTGGCTCTCGCAACACCGCGATGCTTCATAATTCGGTCACGTAGCCGTAGGTAAAAACTGGCGATAGAAACTACGTGCCTGCAGTGTCGCGTGATATTTGGATGGAATCACTGGGAGGGTTGGTTCTTTTACCGCGAGATATTCGAACACGGTAAGAGACGAGGCAGATAACGGAGCTGGAAATTCTTTATCGTCGGCGCTGGCTCGTGCATTTCACGTTTTGCTCTTGATCGTACACTGGATAAAAACCGGGGGCCTCTTAATCGAATTACATGCAGCTCGAATCGTCGCCCGAATGTAACATTCGTTGTAGAAATTCTCTCGTTGAGAAACTTCATCGAGAAGTATTTTCCTCGAATTAATATGACACATTCCGAGGCTGATAAATTTGGAAAACGCTGCTCCCCAATATTCTTTCGGTCGTGGTAGAATTAGTAGCAATTAAACTGGTGTTGAAACAAGATAAGAGTATCTCCTCTTCAGTAAGTAAATACTGTACTTTCACACTAATAAATTCTTAATTCATTAATTCGGAGATCGAATGTAACAATCGCATTATTCATTCACGTACGAAGAATTCATGTTTCTTATAATGCTTCATAAAAAATACAAAAACAGACGATTCGTTTACGTCGGATTCTAAATTGAAAAGAAAAATTGATCAGTCATCTCTCCTTCCTTCTTTGAAACTAAGAAATTCTGCTCGTAAAGAGTTAAATGATACAAAAATATGGCGTCATCGATCTCGAACTCGTGTCAACTTCCTCCACGTCTCTTCTCTGTTTCGCGAACGAATAAAGTAACTGCACCGTTACGTTCGTTTTTTTCCCCTTAATCTTCTTCTCTTCTGCCCGGATTATCGACAGAAGGCTGCTGCCGGATGAAATTTTTCTCGGGGGCAAGCACGGCAGGATGAAAATTATTAAACGATCCGTTCGCGTAACGCGTGCAGTCTCCCCCGAGCGAACGAAGTTTGTGTTTCGGGGCCGAGCATCGACCGTTGCTACTTTTTAATTACATAATGCAACGGTAACAAGGCAGCCTCTCCGCGCAACCGTGTGTCCGCGTGGTTCATCGTGGTCACGGGCTAATGCAAAGACGAGCTTCTTCCCCCTCGTCCTTAATATTTTTTTTTCTTTTTTTTTTTCATCGCTGAAGCCAAGCCACGAAGAGGGGAAAAAGCCAGCCAGCCAGGGTTTTTTCTTCGCCTGGTTTCATTAGACAGGATCCAGGCCATTTCCTCCTGTCGTGCAGCCGTTCCGGCGGTCGGTATAGACCCGCGTTGCTCTCTTGATTAAGGGGCTCGAGCAGGTATTAAAAATTCCACGGCTTAGGGTTAAGCGTGGACCGCGGGACAGGCGAAACGCCCCCGCTGAAAAGAAGGGAGAAAACCTCTGCCTCGGAGATTTTTTCTCGCCTGAGAACAATCGCGGGGCCAACTCGACGCCAGAAACTCGCCAGGGATTCGTTCGCTGCATTTTTGAAAGAAAATGCAACGCCATCCTTCTGGAAATGATTCTACAAATATTTTTACCCTCTGCTTCTTTCTTTTTAAGTCCCAGCGTTTTAATTCGGATTTCTTTAAAAAAATTGTTTAAAGATAGTTCGTTGCTTTATCGTTTGTGTAACTTTTTTTTGACTGTAAGTCGAGAAGAATTAATCGACGATCAGCCTTTTTGGAAATTTTGTCAGAGGTGATGAAGTAGGTCCGAGTGAAGTACGACCCATTCAGAACACAGCGTTATCAGAAAACACACGTCGGATAAATTACGAACGTAATCTCTTTTGCAAGTTTCACTGGTTTATGCAAAAACTGGCGGGAACTCCGGGCTAACTTCCGCGAAGTGAGTTTGTCTCCGCGGCAGCGAATGTCATTTGCAAAGAGTCGCTGGAAAAACCGTGTGAATCGGACGGATGACGTTTGTCACAAGACGCCAGTCTTCCTGCTAATTTACTTTACTGTAAAGTAGATCGGTTGATTTTCATCAATGGCTACTTGAAAGATTTTGTTTTAACGATGTTCGAACGTACGAAAGTATATAGAATTGCATTGATCTGACATGCTGAATTAGAGGACAATTTTTATATCGAGTACTTTTTTCGTTCGAATATAGAACCCACGTCGAATTAAGAGATCCATAGATCACCGATCCAATTTCTTCATGAAAAGTAACCGAAATTCACGACTCGAACATGAAATTAATGGGTCAGTGAGTTTCATAAATATGAAGAGAAGAAGGAAAAAAACACAAGAAAAAGAAGGACACGAAACGACATCGGAGAATATGAGAAGAAATATGAAATTCGCGAATTAAAATGTATCTGGCACGTCGAATTAATAGATCTGTACGCCGTTGTTTAATTTCGCGTTACAGGGAAAGTTATATAAATTTCCTCTTTAAAGTATGCAGGAACACGGGACACTACGCCGGAGATATAAAAGAATATAGAATTCGTGGATTGCATTTATGTATCTGGGCGCGTGGAATTAAGGGAGACCCGCGCTTCCCTTTCCATAGAAAGCCCCATTCGGCAAACTTTGATCATTTAAATGCAGATCAACCTGTGTGCATCTTTGTTTGTACAGTCACAATTCAGCCGGTGTGTCGCGGCGGGAAGTACGAGCGTATCCATTCATTCACGGTTACGAGGCGGCACGAACGAAGTTTAACCCTCGCTGAGAAGCAGCAAGAAAGGCTAATGTTGTCGTTCGTCTGACAAAGAACGCGATAACCGTGTGATGCCGCGTGTAATCCCGGCGTCATTTGATTATCTCTGATTATTCGGTGCCTCCCCTTCTTACGGGGGTTCTCCCTCTCCCCCTCCCCCCGGTCTATTCATTGTCTACCACGATGAAATACAAATTGAAAGAGGGCAAGTAACACTAACGTCCAATTACGGATTAGTTTCGAGGCTTATCTCGAATCTTTCGAGTTTGCAGTTCATCTGGCAAACGCCTCGGGTGCTTCTGCGACTTTCAATTCGTGCCTGGCGAACTGTTCGGGTTAGAATTTCGTTGTTGCTTCGCACTGAATTTCACTTTGCTTTAATTGCCATCCAAGATTATTGCTTGATTATTGTTCCAAGCAGTAATTATTACTCGGTAATGATAATTACTGTTTGAAATTAACACTCGTTCAGAGTGTTTTGAACTCGTTTCATTAAATACGCAACGAAAGAGGAACTACGACTTTTTTCTGTAAAATATAAGGAGTATATTTATAAAATATAATTTAAAATCATTCGTCTGTCTCTAGACGTGATTGACATTTCAATCACTCGATGTAATCAATCATCAAATTCTTCTCGCGTTAAATTTATTCGAAAGAAAAACCGCCTTTCTTGTTCAATCATCTCGTTTCTACGTAACATCTGTCAACTCTCGAGGTTCAATTTTTTGCTCCAAATTATTCGAAACTTGAAAATCCTCCGGTCGTTGAAAAAGTCTTTCAAGTCTTCTACTACTCATTCCGTCGATGGAGATATTAATTATTCAAAAATAATCTCGATCGATCTGCAAAATTCAGACCTCAATCTTCCAGCCTAAATGATTCAATTAATCGAGATGCGTTGCGATCTGGCGAGAATCGGCCGCATCCTTCCTGCAGAATCGAGGGTGGCGGAGGGAAATTTGAACGAGTTCAAGGCTTGTGCCGTTCCTCGGGCAATCGATTATTAATTAACGCTAATGCAGTGTATCTTCGCGTCAGATATCCAATATATCCTACAATAAATTCAACCTCCGGTGACGTCGTTCCGATCCTCTCTCTCTTTCTCTCTCTCACTCGTCGCTCTCCACTTGACGTTACGGAAAGAGAGCGAGCGCCGAGCAGGAAGTCTAAGGCTCTCTGTTTACTTAACCGTTGAGATTATGTGCATAAATTAAACGACACACGCCACCATTACCCGCCACTATCACATCGATGCAATAAGGGCGTTAACGTCGGTAATAGAGCAGCCTAAGTACATCGTGCGGCTGCAGCTTGGCAAGCGTCGTACGAAAATTGCCTTCATATTCGCACAGGGGGATATGGTGCGCACAGTTTGTGGGGATACCTTCGAGTGACAGGTGAACGTTCGATACCGACTGACTCGGCGACTTCCCTTTAATTTCGCAGCTATTGCTCTGAAACGCCGCCGACTCGATTCTGTCATACGTTATATACACCTGCCATCGGAAGTTTTACGTTTAGGTTTAGGTTATATATGACGCTAGTTTCAAAACTGGATGATAATGAAGATAACAATACGTTACAATAGATTGGTTACTCTTTCCGTATGCAAATGAGAAGCGAATTTCGAAAAATTCGGATAACAACAATTTGTTGGACAATATATCATTTCGCTTGATTGTCGTTTGCTATCATTCACGCAACTTTATGATTCCACGTTCGAGAAAGTTTTCGTCATTCTCGAGGGAACTTTCGAAATTTATCAAATCAATTCTAACGTGTGCGAGCTTCTTCGTTGTACACGTTGTTAGATCATTTTTCATGAACTTGCGCAGCAAGGTTTTTTTCCTTCTCAGAAAATACGACGGAAGTGCTCGTTTTTGGTTGTCCAATTCGGTAATCGATGCTGAGCATACAATTGCGTTCTTTTTGTTGAGCGATCAGCTGTTAAAATGAATTTACATTTTTTTAGTTTAAAATGAAGTTACATTTTAAGATATACATATATGTCCATTTATGAAAAATTACTTTTTAGTTAATGCAGTATATCTCATAGAATATATTAGGTCGCGCAATAAGTTCCACTGTCAACGATAAAATTAATGCGTGTTGTATAATTGATTATTCTTTACAAACGAATCTTGAAGCTTTCGTTTTTTTATCAAAAAATTCTACATACGTAATACGTGTGTTTCTAGCTTTGAATTATTCTTTCATCCTTTGAATTATATAATTCTTACTCAAACATGAACGGTGTCTTTCTCGTATTGAAACGATCGAATATTCCAATGCTGATACTAATATCTGATACTAATATCTGCAGTAAATATTTCAATAAACTCAAGTCGATTTAATATCGATTACAAGTCCAATATTTTCTGCAATGACAAATGATTCTATTAATATTTCAAATGTTACATATCATTACATTACATTTCGAGATATTTATAGTGCTCGTTCTCCTTCTATTTACAGTTATGA
The DNA here is from genome assembly GCA_032399595.1 of Tetragonula carbonaria. NCBI lineage: Eukaryota > Metazoa > Arthropoda > Insecta > Hymenoptera > Apidae > Tetragonula > Tetragonula carbonaria. Next base: position 6,886,906 of record JAUCRC010000014.1, read on the forward strand.
CATTATTTATCTATTCATACGGTGACTGGTTTTATTCAGTGCGGATGGTTTCGTGTATTTTCTACGATGTATATTTTTAATAACCAACGAATTTATCACGCAACCTGATAGAATATTTATTACAGTAAAGAATCTATAATGTTCAACTAGTAACCGTAACGTGACACGCTATTAATTTAATGAAAAGGTGAGCGTAATAATGGACAGTTTTCATAGTCGATAACCAAACGTGTAGTAAAAAGGAATTTATGGTAAGGATATCTTATCACGAGAGTGATGTCTGGGGCGCAATTTCCTCCTGCATATCGGACGCATTACCCGCGGACATAATTTCTCCAGTTTTTCCTCCCCCGTTCCTCCCCGCACCAACGTCTCTTCTTTCTTATCTCTGCCAAAATCACTTCCATCCTCGATGAGTAACACTCGCATTACGCGAGCATAACGCACAGCCCCATACAAGCAACGTGTCCCAAGTTTCTGACGAATAGGGACGAGCCACTATTTTGCGTGCGAATAAATTTCGCAGCCGGCAGAGAGTGCATTATTATAATCGTATTAACACGATTTTACGGCCTCGTCGCGGAGGGGATAAATTGAATCGAATAAATCGCGTTCTCGCGTTAGACGCGGGAAATGGAAAGGTTTGCCGGAACTATATCCCGCCGCGATAAACGCCGAAAACGGGCAAAAACGAGGGTGTAGATACGCTCGTGAAATATTAGCGAAAACGACAGAATGGTCAAACTTCGTTTTTATCGAAATTGACCGGTTCCAAATTTTTTCTCTCGTTTCTTGGCGAAGAAGCTCTTGTAATCTCAGATTTGTGCCGATGCGGACTTGTTCTAATCATCAGATTTCGAATTAATTTTACAAAATCATAAACATCCACGGACTTGCAGACGTTTTTTTTTCTTTTCGACGAAATTACACGTTGAATTTTGTTAAGGCGAAATTTTGAACGAGGATGCATGTTTTTCGTTGAAACGGTATTTCACTGAATAAGGCATGGTTTGTTTGTTGAGCTTCTTCAAGAACATTATTTTTTCAACAACGAGCTCAAGCTCTCAAGTCTTAGAACTATTCTATTTTTCATCGTTGAAAATATTTAATGGGAACGAGTATGAATGATTACGTGAAGTCTGCTACATTGGATGAACGTAGCGAATGATATTGAAAATTTTAGTCAACGTGCAATATCATCTTGCTGTGAAACGAATTCTTATCAATTAATAAAATACGGTTTTTTTTTCTCGGTTCTGGTACAATATAATAATGATTTTTTCCCAGTCATATCACACATAATACATAAAGACGCTACAAATTTTTCAAACAACTCGCTCGATATATATATATATTAAATTCTTGCAGATGAAATGCTAACAAAAGTTTCAATTCTCATAGCTCGATAAAAAAAGTCAATAGACGGAAAATTTTTGTGCGTTTGTGGATAATTATAGGATACACACAGTGCACGAAAATATATAAAACATCAAAAATACACTCATTTATTATTACATTTAATGGACAAATTCTTCTATCTGGATCCTGTTCTCTTAATCATTTTTACAAAAATACGAAGCTACATAAACACAAAAAATCCACACAAATTAATCAATTCAGGTGTGGTAACGATTTTACAATTATTGCCATTAAAACATTCGAGCTTCACTTTCTATTCTCTGGCATGGAACATATAAATCGAACAGAATACGACCATCTGAGAGTGTTTTTTGTATTTTGCAACGAATCGCGTTGCAAGCGCAAACTGGCGTATTAACTGAATTTCCAAGGATCGATCGGCGTTTAGTTGGTGAAAAATCACCGTGTATCAGCGGCACGTATCGTTGGATTAAGGCACGATAAATCACGGCGGGCCTCGATTTGTTTCGTTATCTGCAACGTATCCTTTTTTTCTTTATGGCGATTAAGGAAACGTAGCTGTAACCTGGCTGGCTGCGAGAATAAATCATCGACGGTACGTAGAATGTAAAAACGTGCCACGTACAACGCGAGCGAATTTTGAGCGATCCTTTCGTGCTTGGACGAATTCCAAACGAGGCTGGAAGATTCATTGCTCTCGCGATCGGCGCGATTCCGCTGCAGCTTTCGTCGAGAATGCTTGAAAAATAATATCATTGTTGCTGCCCGTGCAAATCGGAACGAACGTATGTACGTACAGTTCTCTGATCTGCAGTTAAGTGTTTCATCATTGCACGTGAAATGGCTGATTTCGCAAAATCGAACTTGAAACTCAGTGGCTGGATACGTGCCGTTGAATGATATTTGTCAAAGATGAAAACAACAAGTTTGGATTAATTTTCGTAATTTAGTTGCATTGTTGCTGCTGAATAGATCTCTCTCGTAAATTTCAAATTTCAAATCTCCCTGTAGATACATAAAAATCCACTGTCGGCGTGCAACACTGTCGATCGTCTCGTATAATGAAAAAAACTTGACGAAAAAACTCGAGCGCACTTTAAACTTTGATCCGACGCAACAAACACTTCACCGTGAAATACAATATTTTTCAGTATTCACGATCGGAATTGCGCGAAAAACGGTAATTAAAGAGAAAAGAGAAAGATCTGGCGACGCTTGTTTCTCCTGAAATGAGAAGACACACTGACGTCATCGTTGAAATGGATTTCACGGGAACGACGAGCTTCCCTTTGCCACAGGCGATCTTAGCTCCGCATATTTGCGTCCGGTTGCATCTCTCGATCATCCGGATTTCTTAAAACGTCTCGCCTAACAAATACCAAGCACCGTCGTTGTCGCGTGTAATCTCGCCGACAAATTTCGGCGAATCTCGCAATTCTCCGCTTTCACTGTTCCCTCCAAGATTCGCAAGATTTGAGACTGTCCCCCCCGTAAAATTTTATATATATATATATATGTATAACGCCACGTAACATAACGTGGAAACTTGAAAACTGTCGGGCGTAAGTCTAAATAACCGTGACAGCAATACGTAATCCAGCTAATTTGACCGCGTTTACACCGTAAGACCGCAAAGTTTGTCGTTAAATCATAGGGCAGACGTTCGGCGTGGGGCAAGCCAGCGCCGAGACAAGACTCGTGGTTGTTAAGCGCATTCACCGAGAACTTAGTTAAGCGAACAACTTCGGTATCAGGAGAACGAGAGAAGACGTGCACACACACACACACACACACACACAGACACGTGCACCGTACACGCACAGAGAGTGAAGATTGGGGGACACGAGTCTCTCTGTCAATAAGGGCGACCAGTCTTCTTCCCTCCCTCTCACCTGTTCGTACCACGCTTGGATATTTGGATTAGGAGATTGAGACAGTTTGCTTGTTCCGTGTACCACTGATACTGATATATCCCCGTCAAAGATTTATCACATTTGTCCTGGAATAGTTTGAAATGTCCAACGAGGAGCCTCGAGCTCACCAGGAAATTGAACAACCGCAACAACGTCATCGCCATCGTGTATCGTGCGTTTTTTCTTAACGATGAACGATCTCTCTCCTCATCTCTCTTTCTCTTTCTTCGAGCGGATTTCGATGAGAAAGTGGCTCGCCGAGAGAAATTTGGAGAAAATTATCAGGAAGAGGCATTTACGATGACTCCGGAATTTCGAAAAAAAAAAAATTGCAAAAATACTTGAATAGACTGATGAGTTTTCGAAGGTGGAATAAGGAAGAGAGACTCGAGGTGGTTTTAACCCCCGAGAAACCCGTCTTACGTATTTGCCGGAGAATATATGAGGGAAAGACGATCTATTGTCTCACGGTCCCCTGCTGTGTGTATTTTCTGTATTCTACCCTCATTTCTCCCCCTTGCCAGCTCTCTCTCCCCTCGTTTCCCGGTCGCGTCATAAATCTAATCTCTAAACGAATCGTTCTTCATCCAAAGTTTTAACTACTAGAATTGACAAAGTTTTACAAACACCGGAGATATAATGCAAGCGATATTTCAGTGTTGTAATATCCTTTTTATTGTCTAACTTCACTCCCCCCCCCGCCAGTAACAGATTATCCTTTCTCTTCGTAAATCTACACTCTCCACTGAAATTTTTTTGTACCGAGGAACTTGTATTAGTATGTTAACGATTGTGCTGCAAGGTACACGAATTTCTGATCAAATAAATTCATTCAATAACGTTGACAACTCTGTTTGGTGAACGTTGAAAAATTCTCTGACAAGAAATTCCGCACACTGGCAGTGGACAGTGTTTAAAAATTGTTGACCAGAAGTAACACGCGAAACGATTAACGATCCCGTTTCTCTCCTTTGTCGGCCTCACAACTGAGAATTATCGCTCGTGTTAAGGATCGTACGCGCTTGCGTATTGGCCTTTATTGCGTTCGCGCGGCCGAATGAAAAATTACGCGTTGCCTGTTACACGAAATGAAAACCCGCCCTTGCCACGAGTGCTGCGTTTCATTCGCTAAAAACATAGCCGGTTGATTCATATTTTATTCATGGGACGCGCAACCGGTATTGCTTCTCTTCCGATTTCTCGCGAGCCTTTCTCTCTCACTCTCTCTCTCTCTCTTTCTCTCTCTCTCTCTCTCTCTCTCTGTCTGTCTCTCTTTGTTTCGTTCTCCGAGGCTTTTTCGCCCGTGGGAAGGGTGGCAATATTGCGGCCGGTTGTAATGTTTCGCGACAATGACGTTGCTCTAACGTTGCACGGCCCTTTTAGAAGCCCAGATTTCCCGCTGTTATCGTAAGTCAAATCGAATGCCGCTCCCGGCGAAACTTGGAAACGCAGCTTCAATAGTTTTAATGGTTTTAACAGTTTTAATGGATCCGGGCTGGGCAGGGAAAAAGAAAAAAAAAAGAAAAATAACACTTTCCTGGTATGCGTTACGCGCGGAGAAAGATTATTGTGTTTGTTAAAAAAATTTGTTTGGCGGACATTCGCGCAAGAATTTTCGACGCCATTAGGTTTTTTTTTTTTTTTTAGGCGGCGGTGATCGTTTGCCCGCGTCACTTTGACTTTTATTTCCACTCGCGCGTTTCGGTTTAATTGTTATATCGAAATTCATTTAGTTTTATGAACCGCAAGTTACAAAGTGGTACAGTTACCGCATTTCGTCCGAGAACGTGCCTTTTTTTTTTTCTCACGAAAATTTCGGACGCGACTCGATAGCGGAGACGTGTCTTTCACGCGCCTGAAAGAACGCTGTTTTTGCAGTGAAATCTCAAGTTGTTGAATAAATTCAAGGTAAAATACATCTGCTGGATTCTCCTTTCGTTGAATATTTTAGTCTCTCGGATCGTGATAGTTTCTTACAATTGTAACTTGAGAAATCTGTTTTATAATTTTGCAATTATCTATTCTGTTCTCTCTGAGGGTTAAAAACAATTTCCTCAGAATCTGAATAATATCTAGACGAATCTAGAATTCTTGCAATTAGCAACGAGACTCGGTCAGTTTACCAGGATTGCTCTCTCTCTCTCTCTCTCTCTCTCTCTCGAAAATTATCGCTGGATCACGTGCCTTTAGAGCCGAGCCAGGAAATTTTCGCAAAATCCAGATTAAGGCGTAACGTAGTGGCCGCGATTTAGTAGTTTCTCGTTTAATTAAAAGTTGCGCCACGATGGCGGTGGATGCAGCAGGGCGGAGAATTTGTTATTCTGGCTGTTCAAGAGCGCGGAAAATAAAGTTTCATCGTTTATGACCGGTTCCTTCGGATAACGAACATCCTCCGGGCTTCGGGGGCTATTAACGCGATTACTTTCATTGACCCGATACGTCGGCCGAGTGTTCTTACATTAATCTGTATTAGCCTACAGCCGTGCGCCCGACGTTTTGCTTAATTAGAAACAGTTGGCCCCGAGAAGAAGAAGAACGCTTAGCGTGATATATACCGCACCGCGAGTTTTGCAACGCTGCTCGCGGAACAATTAGAGGACGATCGTTTTGGTTTTTGTTGTCGTTGTTACTTGCGAGTGCGCGTTTCATTTTTTTCATTTTCTGCTCGCAGCGAAGTATTAAGCTTCGTTTCTTTCGTAACTGCGCCTGAGTCCCTTCACGGATATCACACCGTTTAATCACGATTACGCTACATCGTCACGATACATTTCAACGAGTGTGCGAGCAGACAGCTACATTTTAGACGTTCCATGCAGAAAATTGATAGTATAAAAAATTCATCGTTCAGTTGGTGTATTGAATTTCAAAATTGTTCCCCCTCTTGTTTCAAAAATAGCAAAGTGGCGATCTCTATAGAGGTGAAGCGTATTTTAAACGTGCAACAATAAATGTTTTTTAGACCTTTTCCAACAATGTCATAATTTTTCGTCACGCTGAAGCACATTGGTATCACAAATTATCACAAGCAGAAGAACGAATAGTACCTTTCAAATGGCATTCTAACGTACGGAGACTGCCACTGTTTCGTTCAACGAATATTCCTTCTGTACAGGATGAACAGTTCGGGCCACGTCTAATGGCGTACGACATGACATCGAATTGATTTACAGACGATTCCCATCCTCTCCAGTCAGACTGAGCCGTGCGCGCTTTCCAGCCGAAGCCGAACACGGCTCGGGTAATTCGGGTAATTTCCAAATTAACTTAACTTCTGGATGCCTTAATTACGTTTTCTTGGCCAACTTTGTTACCGTGTCGCTGTCCATATTGTTTTGCTGTGCCGCCGCTGGCTTCCATTAGCCTCCGTGTAACTAACTTCCCTCCTCTTCGCAGCACTTGCCGCTCACAGAAGCTTGCGAGATCCGCGGATTACCGGCTGACTCAGGCTCTTAGTTTTCGAAGGACATTCGAAGAGCTGCTTAGAAACACCCTCTCTCGCCACCTTGCCCTTTGCCCAGGCTCCGCCTGAACCATCGGCGATTCCCAATTCCAAAGAAGAAGTTTCCTCGTTCGTATAGCGTTGACGACAATTTCTCCATTGTCGCGAACTAGAGATTTTCATGAATTTCGAGGGAGGACGGGGGGGGAGGGAAGATTTGAAGACGAAGAAATGAGAGTAAAATAGTTTTCTAAGTTCTAGTTTCTTCGATATGAATTTGCACAAATATCTGTAGGCGACTGTGGTTTTTATTTACATTCGATTCTATTTCTGATCTTTTTCTTTATATATTTTATATAGATTCTACTTTTTTTTTTTAAATTCTAGTCAATTTATTTGTATCTGATTATTGAAATTTAGAGTGTCTGATCCTGTCTCGCATGCTTCGTGACGAAGGTTAGCAATAAGATGAAATAAAACTAAGTGGACAGCAAACGTTCGTATATTTTTCAGTACACTTGTTATACTTTCTTTTCGACTTGCTCTGCTTTCCTTCAATCGATTGTACCACAATTTTCGATGTAACCTATGTATCTATCGTTGTGTAATGATTGCAAGATCTGCTCGATAAATTATATTTTACACTTTCGCGTTCAAAGCGTTCATCTTGTCCAATTTGTTTCCACGTTTCTATGACGCGTGTCTAATCTTCGTCACGAAGCATGTGAGACAGAGTCCGACACTATAAATTTCAATAATCAGATAAATAAATTGACTAGAATTTTTTAAAAAAAGCAGAATCTATATAAAATATATAAAGAAAAAGACCAGAAATCGAATCGAATATAAATCACCACGATCGCGGTTTTGCAGACTGCGGATATCTATGCAAATTCATATCGATGAAACTAGAACTTAGGCAACTATTTTGCTCTCATTTCTCGCGAGTGCAGAGAGGTTCCGCGTGAATCACGAACGAAACAAAAAAAGGTTTAGGTTCTACGAAATCGAACGGTAGCAAAGCGCACGGTTGTCCCAGCGGCGGGGCCTTAATTGCACCATTGTTTCGGACGATGTCGTTAATCGAATAAAGTAACAACTCGGCTGTAGGAGCCGAGCATTAATTAGTTTATTCCGCGAGCTATCGAGCCTGAGAGCCTTTCATCTCGTCTAACGAGTCGGATCCACTAACGGAAATGAACGTCGTCGCGTGAAACGATCATTCTTTCTCCCGCTTTGAGCATCGTCGAACACCCCGAACGTAGTATTAATCGACTGCTCGCGTGAAATTATTATTGAAATATCTGGTGATTGGTGCCATTACCCACACCGTTTCACCTAATTTCAGGGCGAAGCTCTGCTGCCACCGGTCGCAACAGGCGTGTATATTATTTCACGCACGGCTGAAACGTTCGAGAAATCTTGGAACAGAGATGAATCGATTTTTGACGGAGAACGATGATTGAACGATGATTGGTTTTCGAGGATGAAGAATTCGGATTGAGAACGCGAACTGGTACGATGACCTCAAGGTTCTTCTGCAACCCATTCTGGATTATCAGGAGAAGAATCTCGGGGATTTTGACAAACAGATTTTCGAATTTTTCACTTTAATCCCATTTTATTGCTATTTTTTTATTTCACTCTGAAACGAAAGCTGAACATTGTTTTTCTATTTTTTTACTATATTTGTGCGTATAGAATCACCATTTTCGGTTTATTTTTGTGTAGATAAATGAACACACACACACACACACACACACACGCGCACGCAGAAATGTTCGCTTCGAAGGAAAACTGGCACAAATGATCCATGAACTGGCAGGTTCGTTGAAACGGCGCTGGTCGTTAAAGGAGATCTTCTTGGTCATTAATGGCAGAAGACGAAGTTCGAGAAAGCTCCTCGAGCGTTGTACCTCGTAAAATTGATGCGAGGAAACGAACGCCGGTTGTTTGACGAACGTCCTCGAAACGAATTTTAACTGAAGCTACTTTCTCGTCCCGTCCATACAGTCGTTAATAATAACGAATATATATCGTTAATAATAACGCAGGCGTTAATATTATTTTACCACGTGGAGTTTCGACTCTCGTCGTTGTTTCCAACGTATCATTTCACTCGAACTCGGAGTGAAAAAAAAAGAGAGAATAAAGTAAAAGAAAAGAAGAACGGAATAGAAAAATAGAAAAACTACAAGGAAGAAAAACTAAAAGAAAGTTAACGTATGATGAAGAAAGGATGGAGGCTAAGAATGAGAACAGATTGAGGATGTGGAACATGAATATATAATTGTACGAATGAATAAAAGATGTGCGAATGCGTGTATGAGCGAAGACTGTAAAAAATTTGACGCAGAAAAATAGATTGAGACGGGGGAAAAGAAAATCGGAGAAAGTGAACAGAGAGCAGAAAGAACGAGAGAAAAAAAAAGAAGGTAGTAAAGAAACGCGTCAACGCTCATTAAGATAAAATGGAAATGAAGGAGGTATACTTTTCCGTGTAACGTGTTGCGAGGTCGCTCGCGCGGCGCGAATCGCCATGAAATTTATTTAATAACCCGCGAAAGTAGCTGCGCTATCTGGCACATCTTTACGAGTTCTTCTCCTTCGTTCTCTCCTCCTCTCTTACGCCTCTTAACTTTTTTAATGGCCTCGAAGGAGTGGAAATTTCTCCACGCGAAACGATTCTCGTCCCGATGTTTCTACAGGGCACGCGCGTTCGCGTTTTACCTGGTCGACCGACAAATGGACGACGGATATCTGATGAAGTATTTAAAAGTGTCATTGTTCGTGGACGAGGATCCACGGTAATTCGAGAGGATGGAGGGAAGGGGTGGGGGAGAACGTCAATTCGATTCCGCGCGACAATTGAATCTAGACAGCGAGCCAGCATCATTTCAACCCAGCCCCAGAGAGAGAGAGAGAGAAAGAGAGAGAGAGAGTTAATGAAACGTGTCTATCGAAAAATTAAATATAGCGCACGTGACCTCGACAAGCAATTTTTATGATGCTCGTTCATCGTGGACACCACCTCTCTGCCTCCAACTTTTTATACAATTTTCTTTTTTTTTTTTTCGCCTCTTCTATATTCTGCTCCTCCGCATCGTTTCTCTTTCACCCCGTATTTATAACCTGAAGCCGGTTCACCGGCAGTCAGCGTTTCAATTCCAATAATTGTCGATCGATTACTCCAATTTCTGTTGGCTCTGCGTGCCACCGTGAAGGTGATACTTCTCGTTCATTTCCTTCCATCTCTTTCGCCGAAAGAGATTCCGGCCGATACGGTTAATTCGATCAGAGGTTGCACAGATTTCTGCTCAAGAGGCGGAGAAAATTTTTAATCGTGTAATTTTCAGCGGGTTTGAGGGATAATCGTGTTGAAGTAGAAATCTATTGGATTTGGAGTGCATGTGTGTATGCCAATAGACGAGAAATTAGAACATTTGTATTTTATTCTCGAATCTCGAGGAACGTTCCGTCGAGAAGTGTGAAACTAGAAGTTTCAATACTTGGAATGTCGACAATATTTCGGTGAAAGTGCTTTCCCAATTTTGTAGACAATCAAAATTTTACTTGCACAGTATTCGCGTCTCTTTCGCCATTATATCTCCAACTCCAATCTATAATTTCGTAAAATTCAAAGACACTGAATTTACAATGTTCAGAAAACGTACAGTTAAAAATTAGTCTCTAGTTTCCATTAATTTCGAGCCAGCTTCTCCATTACTCCATTCAAATTACACCGACTTCGTCAGTCGACTCCCCTCGTCTTTTAAATCTCGACTTACGTAGTACTTACGATCCTCATGCGCTCCAATTAAAACTTCGTCTCTCTGCTACTTGTTACAGACCTGATCGCCAATTCGAGAGAAAGGAAAGAAGTGGCAACTCGAGGAACAGGGGTCGCGTCAGTCCGTGAAATATGGAGAACGTCGAGAAGTGCGTACAACGAGCGAGAATATCACCGGACGATACTTGCGTGAAGATTTCAACGAACAGACATTAACTCGGTGACGGTGAACGATACGCGCCTCGCGACAGAGGATTCCATATCTCGCGGATCTAACCGTGACGGCGGACCATGGTACATTATTTAAGGAGATGATAACCGACCGACACTGAAGAGTCTGCTACGGGCTGAGATAATATATCTGGTGCGTCATGGAGGAACACGTGAACCAGGCTGCAAACTTGTCCACCGACGGGTTGGCGTTCACGGATGCCTCGATCATCCTCAGGGCTCTGGTACTCGGTCTCCTGATACTCGTCACCGTTGTTGGTATGTATCGAGCGTGACTGAAATGTGTGTGATTTGTTTTATCAGCATTATTCGATAATAATTTTTATCGAAATTATTCGGTTATTTGTTGGGCTGTCGAATGAAATAATTTTTCATCTTGTATTCCACAGATTCTGATTCTATAGTTGCATGGACTTCTGCATATTTGTGACTTTATTCCGGCGAGTTTGGCCCGAGTAAGAAATTCGTTTCGAATTGTTACCCTTTTTTTTCTTCGTCTTTATTTCAAATAAAATTTTCCAGCCCTGTTCCACTTTCTCTCTTTGATCGTCTCTAACGCTTGCACGAAGAAATTCGATAGGTTGTTACGAACGATCGGCCGAAGTTTTATTTGTTTCGCGGCCCTCGCTTATCGACCAACTTCCAACTGGAAAAATAAAAGTTGTCGAACAAGGTCAAACTACAAAGGTGTGCGCAGAGTGACACGTTAAAAAGTATCGGGTACAAACGAGGTAACTTACTCACGATCCTGATAGTCCACGTAGACTTTTGCATTAAATTTATCGTCGTGAATATTCGGGGACGGGGAGGGGGGGGGGAAGTATGTTCCGACGTTGGCTAAAAGGAAATGATTTTCTGCTAATTCGCACGATGAATTCGCAGAATGAATTTTAAAGTTTTCGATACGTAGTATAAATAGAGTAAGTTTTTGTATCGAATTCACTATCAAAATTTGCTTTATAAATAATCCCAATTTTTTAAATACCACGTGTCTTTCTAGACATCCCAATCTAATTACGTAGGAAATTGTTTGTAACCTAAAATTCATCTTCCTTTCGTTCAGCTTCTAGCTCCATCTGTGGCGAGTTAACTTTTCGTCTGATTCAAATTGTCGAGTCTTTGTATCAAACTTGCTATCAAAATTTTACACATATAAATATCCCAATTTAATTACGGATAAAACATACATAACCTAAAGTCCAGCTTCGAGCCTCCATCCAACATTAATTGTTTTCGAATTTCTTCTCAAGAATTTGTCTCTCTCTCTCTCTCTCTTTCTCTCTCTCTCTCTCACTCGATTGAATCAAATCATCGAGATGAAAACTCACTGAGTGCGTTCGATTGGAAATCGTCGTAGCGAAAACCATCGAACATTCAGTAAACCAACGTATGGTAACATTGCGATCGGACTAATAGTGTCTAATCAATTAATTGTTCTCCCTCCGACCATTATATCAGCGAGTTACGACGCGTAAGCTCTGTCTCTATGTCTCGGCTGGTGTAATGGGTTTGTCAGGGTGTAGTTTCGCGGATCGCGTGAACGCTGCGGCACAATGGGAGATTAATCTAAAGCCGACGCGTATCTATGCCGCGTGATGTATCATCGGGGATGACGAGGGTAACCGCGTGACGTCTGCATGCGTGCGCGTCAGGATCGGCAGAATCGGCAGAAGCACTTGGAAAAGCAACGTGCGCGAGAGAGAGAGAGAGAAAGAGAGCTGAGAGAGGGAATATTCGATCCGATCCGACGACGAAACGAGCTGCGAAAGTTATCGGGCGGTCGCGTCGCGCCGGCGAGTTAATGGTTCGATTAGAATTTCATGAGACCTTCGCCTGGATAGCGAACTCTTGTTTAATGTCTCCGAAAAAAAAGAGTGCCAATAAAAATCTATTATTCGCCGCCGTAGAGCTGCCTCCATGATATTTGCAGAAGCATTTAGAGCGGACGCCGTTCCATTTCTAACATCTGTGGAATTAAGTGTCACGTAATCGGTAACATTTCAGCCAGACCCGGACCTCGAAGATTTTACAACGTGTTGAATTGCGTTTTAAATGTGCTTAAATTCTGTGTCGTTTAACTCGATTCTCTCCGGCTGTGAGAAATTTTGACGTCCCGATTAATTCCGGACTAATCGAATTCATTATACCGCGTAGGAATTGCAAAAGTATTTAACCGGGGTGTATTATTCCGTGCAGATTACAGAAGCATTTAATAAACCACAATATTCAGCGGGATCGTATTTAACGCTCGTACCGAAAACGGTCGATAATACACCAGGGCCCCGTTGCAGAATTGAACTAGCATTATTAGTGAAATTTTACGAGCCACAAGTCACGAATTTCCAGAGTGAATGTGTTTGCATATTCTCTCTCTCTTTCTCTCTCTCTCTCTCTCTCTCTCTCTCGTACTGTGATAACAAGTTTTGCCAGCGAAACGAGAATCTACAATTGAACGTTGCAACTCAATTCGTTCTCAAGGAATGTTGTTATTAATTAGTAAATTAACTCGTTCTATTGCACAAATAAAAATTCCAGCCGCTAAAAATCACCTAACGTGAGATTAAAATTCTGGTAATTAAGAGACGAACCTGCTTCCTTCGACTTAATCGTTCGTCGAAAACGATCGTTTAAACTTCATTACAAACGCTACGTTTAATAAATTCCAAATTCTATGATTTCTTTTTTACGCTCTTCCATGAAATTTATCGATTTATAGATCGTTTTTATAAAGATGCAGCGCGTCGTTCCCTGACAATGTTCCATTCTAAACAATTCAACGAATCGATAGAACTAAAATTGCAGAAGATAAAGATTAACGACAGTTCATTTCATAATCTGTAAAGTGCAACGCAGATTACTTGAAATTTTCCGTTTCTTGAAAATCGAACCTTGAAATGATTCTTAATTATATATTTTTTACCAGTGAATCTGCAATCTTCTGATAACCTTTTTCCTACTCTCGATCGAGAAAGGGAGAGAGAGAAAGAGAAAAAGAAGTTGTAGAAGGGAGTCAAAGATTAAAAGAAAATTCGATTAAAAGGGAACGACGTTATCGAAATTGGTGAAAAACTGAGCCACCGAACCAGATGGCAATTCGCTCGTTAAATGGTTGCCGCAGTTGTTTTCAAATTCGCTTTCATTTCGTTTCGTTTCGCCGGTCTGTAATCTGTTTACGAAACTCCTCTACCGCGAAAATTCGCGTGACATTTGCTTTTAACGAGATATTTTCTTTTTTTTTTCTTTTTTTCCTTTGTTCTTTTTTTTTCTTTTTTTCTTCAATTTCCAGCTCGAACTGGCACCTTCGGACAATGCTATGGAGATTTGATTATTGCACCGGCATCGCCCAGCATCGGGTGAAAGAAATTCTTTTGCAAATGTATCACGCGTGTATTTCACTGCGGTGTATTTTGAAATTCCATTAGCGCACCGTGACATACGATCGTAATTATTATTTAAACTATTCTACTACTCAATTATAAATCTCATTGTTCCCTCTGCTAAATGTATAAACATATGTATATACATTTTGTTATTTTTTTTTTTATACAAATTTAGTTTTAAATCTCGTTAATAAAAGTAGTGATGAAATGTCGAGTTTCGCGCAACGTGTTAATGTCTTCGCAAGTTCTTCTACGATAAATAAAAATTGGAAAAACTTGTCACAGGCTTTATTTCCCAGCAAGATTCTTCAACTAGAAAAAGAACTATTGAAATTATAAAATTCAAACTTATTGGAAATTAGATTTCATTTCAATTAATATCATTACAAAATTAAGACGGAGGTATAACGCGTGTTTCGTTCGATAACATTCATCACCTGGTACAGAAACGATCAAACAACACTAACTACGTCAGCATCGCTTGCATGTCGAAACCGAATAGTTATTAATTAATTCATTTCGTAAGCGAATTCCTCTCGTCATTAGCAGATTGTTACGATCAAATATTGGACATCATAGGGCACCTAATTGAAACACGAACCGACGATCGATTCATCGATTTCTCTCTGCCGAATATAAATAAAGCACTCGTTATCGAGAAAGCGAGCGAAGCTGATGAAAGATCACATTGCGAAACTCTTCGTCCAAAAATCGCGCTAATTGCAAATGAAATTTTTACTCCCTTCGACGCCAGTTCGATCTCTGATTTCCTCTAATTCCTGAGATTCCTTTCCGAAGACGGGATGTTCTTTCGGCGAGGATAATAGCAAAGAAACGACATTAACGGTTTCCGTTTCGCGGGCCGGAAACGTCGCTTATCGCATCGCCTCAACAGAAGAACGTCCTTCTTCTTTAATCCCGTTCCCAAATCGTACAATTTTTCTGCTTCCAAGCGACAGATTCGATTTCGCCGAGTCAGAGACCGATATAGACGAAATCACGAGTTTTCTTTAATTCCTATATATATATATATATATATATATATATCCTTTAACAATATCACGCAGTTCTCATCCTCGAGATAAATTATCGCAAAATATCTCCTTAACTGTTAGGTTTAATACATTTCTTTTACTTGTAATTTAATATTCTTTCGATTTACGATGAAAAAAAAAATATATATATATATAGTTTAATTCAAAAAAATAATTTTGAAAATTTCGAAACCTCTTGGCACACACGCAAAAAATTGATACACGCCATATTTTGCCTCCCTTAAAAACCGTACAACAATTTTTCATTAGACGCGTGATTAAAAAGTTACTTCAGGTGTGCAAGTTACGTGAATCTCACACTGTATATATATACGTAGATGACGTACTCTGAGGATGGTTTTTTTCCACGTCAAGGATAGCGCGGAGGAACGTTCTGCCTATATCGACCGTTGTCTTCTTTATACGTCCGCGATGGTTAAGTCTAGAGAAGGTAGTTTAATCGTCCAGCACGTTGTATGGCCTATTTACGCCTGTATAGAAAGGGATCGTAAACCATTATGCTCGCTCCATGCTGCTTTGTCGTTGCCCTCGCGTATTATCGTTCAATGTTGGCCAGATTCCAATCTGCGCGTTCTCTCTCTCTCTCTCTCTCTCTCTTTCTCTCTCTCGGTGTCCCGACGCTGTTAAGTTGAACGCAACGCGTTAAATTCGCTCGGTTAATGTAAGTGATCAAACTCCATACTCCCGCCTCGATATTAAAAAAAACTCCGACGACTCGATCGATAACTAAGTAGCCTGTCGCAACATCGAATCATTCAATCTTTCAATCAAATAATAATAATTTGTCTCGTCGAAAGTACAGTTGAATTACGTGACGATCGTGATGTCGCACAAATCAGATAAACTGACGTTCACGAACTAGAGGAACGATAATTCCCCATTCGGCGAGGAGAAAAATCCGAAATTGGCGCTCGAAGCGTAAATATTGTTTCGCTCGTGGAGAGAGTTGGAGAATGGGAGAAAAATCTTCTGTCTCCTCGCGGCGGACAACGAACGTTCCCACTAAACGAGCGGCCACTCTGATTAACGCCTGGATTTATCAACGCCTGGCTGGACAGGATTTTTCATCTGTGCGGGGGTAGAGCGCGACGCGCGAGCTTTGGTTTTCGCCGCGAATCGGCGATACGCTTGCTGAAATGAACATCCAGGGCGTAGGAGGAGGCCGCGCGCAATGTGCGTTGGAGCGTTCGCCGGTAACTGCCAACCGGAAACTTACTGTCGTATTTATTTCCGGCTCCGTGGAACGTTCACTGGCGCGTTACAACTTCCCTGCTCGAACATGATAGTCAGATTGAAGCATGCAGCTCTGAATTCTCGCTGTTCTTCTCTCCCCGCATTCCCATCTCTCCCAGCGCCGACTTAAATAAACGTCCCGGAAAAAGGTCTTCGTTTCGCTTCTCGGCGGAATATTTACCTCTTATTCTCGAAAAGGCACGTCGAAGTTCCTTCGCTCAGGAACACATTCCCGTTTGGCTGTACGCGAATTTCACGATCGATCCTCGACACTCGAGGTCCATCTAATTTGAAGCTGGATCGCGGTTGCAACTCAGATCACCGAAGAAACTTTCCTTCTTCATTCTCTGTTCTGTTGCTCTCCCGCGGGCATTCCACCGTATCATCCCGCATCGTTTCTTGTTCTTCTTCTTCTTCTTGCTCGCTGTTATCCGCTCGCGCCGAATTAAATTGCGCCGCGACGTGCAAGACGCTCGTTTGCAAAGAAATTGATGAGAGAGTGGAATTCAATATTTGCAAGCCAGGAGGTTTCAAGTGAGTCAGATTAAAAAATTTGGTCTCTGGAAGCTTTTTAACAGTGCGGAGCCAGCGTGGCTGGAAGAAATTCTGTCAAACGTTGCTCCCTTTGAAGTGAACGATTGGAATTTTATATATAATTAATGTAGAATTGTTAGATATACTGAAACGGTATTAATATATAATTATTATATTAATCATTAAATCGATCATTATATCAATTCATATATGTATATATATAATATATAATATATAATTAATATATAATTCCATTTCTATGTTTCTAACAATTCTACATTAATTACAGGGAATTCAAGTTATTTATTTCTGGGAATTGAACTGGAATTAATATTAATATACAATAGAGATAGTTTTGTACAAATGAAAATCGCAATTGAGGGGAAATTTTATAAAAGTTCGTTAGTATGAAAGAAGTTGTTCGGACGATAAGAATCTCTGCAAAAATTCCAATTTTGCAATTTGGAAGTTGAATGTAGTTCCCCTTTCAATTTTGTTTTTCGCAACGTTGAAAAATCTCGATGAATGCAGCGAACGGAAATGACTTTTTTCAAGTTACTTTCGCGAAATTAAGAAATTTAAATTTCCTGAATTTTGCAACGAAGTGAGTTGTATTGTTGGTAATTAAGCTGCCTGCCTCAAAGAACGCTGCGCAAAGCAAGGAAGGCAAAGGAAAGGAAGAGGGCATGATTGAAAAAAGGAACAACACTGCACTGTTCCAAGTAATGGTCCGTGCAGTGGTTAAAGGAGATAAAATAATTCCTGAAACTTTCCGAAAGTATTATTAAAGATTACAACGGAATAAAAAGTTCCTGCTTGATACCCGCCCGTTCAAAGAAGTTGCAAAGAAAAAAAAATCCGAAATGTCTGCTATCCAAGGAAGTACCATTAAGAGAAAATGTTGCATAAAGACAGGATTAAATAAAAAGGCAAGACAAGAACGTTATTAAATGGAACGACTCTTAAACGAAGCTACTGGAACTAGTAACTATGGCACGAGTGTCCACTATTTCAGATCTTCTGGGCCTCATTGGCCAACGAAAAAATTTTCTTATCAATTCAATGTAACCTACATTATTTGTGAGGATATTACAAACAACTTTCATAACGAAACAATACATTGATTAGAAAAATATATTTACATTAATTAAAATAATGTGAAATTTTTTAATAAGAACACTCAGAACGTTTGTTTTTCTTTTAGATATCAATTCAGTGGCAAATGCTCGTCTAACATTATTTTATTTTTTGTGCTCATATAAGAAACATTCATGGTTAAAATTATTCAAACGATGAAATTCTTTACTTCCAATTTCGGCTGTACAGCGCAAAAGATGATATAAACTGTGGACACTGCTCTATTCAAACTGAACGAGGAAACACTTGTCAATTTATCGAACGAAATATCCCTTTGATTTACTAATAATTGAACGAAATAATATTTAAAACCTTTATACCTTTCGAGTGAAGATTAGACCGCAGCCTGATTTGTTCGAATTTCACCCGGGCGATTAAGTTGTCAGAATTAACTTGAAGTTCGTTTCGGTTTGAAAACTTCAGTTGGCCAAGTTTCGGTTATTTACAATCGGCGATTGTTGACCGGCTTTTGCATTGTTGATGATCCCGTTTTGAATCCCGATTGAATCGGACCGCAGGGACGAAGTTTCCTAGTCCTGGCTAATTCGCAAAGCTCGCCAGTCCAGTCTCTGTGTCGGGAACGTCAAATGCGATTAAATTCGAAGCAGAAAAGTGTCTCGATTAGCCAAGAGGGCCAGCAGACGAGTGTCTAAAAGAGACGTTGCTTGTCGTTGCTTGACCGGCATACATATTCATGTGTAAACCATAGTGTCTAGCCCCCTTCCCTTCGGTCTTTCTCCGAGTCGTCTGTCTGTAAATTCTGTTATTAGTACAGTTCACTGCGTAACCAACAGCCCGTTGAACATTGCCCAGGTGTCCGTGTGTTGTCGGAATTAGCGTAATTTTACGGACGCTTGACGATCATGGAAACGCTTCGCGCAATTTTCACACGACGAATTTCCTTTCATTCGCCTGTGATCGTCCTCCGTGATTTCTTAATAACGTGAATTTTTCTTAACACATCTTATGCGGGTATAATAATAATTGCACATACCTTCATAAACTCCTAATTTTTTTGAAAGAAATATTTGCGCTCATCATTATTTTCACCTCCGATACGTTTTTCGAGGTCATTTCATTTAGTTTTAGTCACCATATACACATAAAAATATACACAATATACGTAAAAGAAATCAATATTTTGCTAAAGAATAATATCTTGAAAAACATTCTCCTTTATGAAGTGATGCTTGACAAAATGCACGTATGTGTCGTGTTTCACCCCGTTTTTCCTGAACACTATTATGAAAAAATTTTAAACGTAACGCGAAACGAAATATCGATGTTCAGGACAAAAATTCAAACGTTTTAATAAAGAAGACTCTAAGACTGTGATCTCAGTTTCCCGCATACAACGCCCAGTATTTTCAAAAACGTAATCACAGTCTCCGGCACTCAACAATTGGCCGTAGTAAGACTGTGATTCCCGTTACCCGCAAACAATGTGTTAATAATCTCATAAATTTCCGGAGGGATTTTTCGAGGTGGTGAAGGAGAGTGACGAGCGAACGTGGAAAATTTTTTTCACAGTACACGCGATGAAATTTTACTGATATCTCGAGACTCTACTCTGTCTAGAAAAGTCTAAAAGTTCTGTGCTGTGAAATTCTTTCAATTCGTACTATTTGGATTTTATTAACGTTTCATCGAGTTTTTATCGAATTCCCTTTTGTTTACGTTCTACTGAAATTCTGACAATTGTTTCATGGAATTTTTTGGAACTGTGCAAGCTGCACTATTTGAAGTCTATTCCACCTCTATTGAATATTTCGTTATTCCTTTCCATTCTATCGAGACGCTAATCACTGATTTATAGAATCTCTCTATAACGTTTCATTGAGATTCTATTGAACGCTGTTCTTCTATAATTTATTGTCGCTCTGATTACCGTTCCGCGGAATATTTTCAAGCTCCGCGAATCAATACATTGTTCAAACCTCGAAAACTTTGTCGCATTTTCTGTCGTATAATTTTGTCATCCCTCTGAAAACTATTAATCTACACAGTTTCAAACTGTGTCGCAAACTTTACGCACCCTGGCATACAGAGGGACGTTTATCGCTTCGCTCGTTACAACTGCTAGTAAAAATCAATCGATGATCGATCAATCGAATATCAGCTATATCAGCTGTTGCCAGAAAATTGCGTTCGTTTTTGTTTTCGACACGATTATCACGTCGAGCCTTTATACTTGAGTAATTGTCCATTAAACTGCTTAAACTGTTCAACCATAGTTGTATATACTGCTATAAACTGCGCGTTATTGTCCAATAAATATTGAATATCGGCTATTCGATACCTCGCCGTATTATTTACGCGATTAATTGCTCTTATGGTAATCGATAGCCGCTCGCTTTCCGCTCCATTAAAAGATACTTATCTTTTTTTCGAATCGAATTTCAGCCAATCACCATTTCAGTATATCTTCGGAGAACTGTTACAATTTTACAATACAGCTGCTCTGTGAATTTCTGACAAAACGATTGAGGGTTTTGTCCTCGTTTTGTCCCGAGTGTCGTCTTGATCTTAAACAATGGCGGTGTATCTTTCATACCGCTGAATTTGCTCGCCTCGACTCGGCGCCTTCACAAAAACGACAATGAACGAAACTTCGATTTCCCCATCGAACAATCCCCAACCTTTCATCTCGCGATTTCTGAATCGTTTCTCTAACGATCGTTTCTCCCTTTCTCCCGAGAGTTGATCGACTCGCGGAGCTTTATTTAACTGCGAAGCTTGGCGACGAGAGTTATCTCCGACGAGTCGATTGGGGAAAGTCGATGCGTATTCCACGTGGCGGGAAAAATTGAATAATTTAAGAGGAACGTCGCGGCTCGACCGCCGTTTGCTGTTTTACGTATTCCGCCTGCATCCGTGCAGTTCGCCTTGAAAGCGGAAACAGCAACATCTCGTTTAAACTCGTGCATGTGTATGTGTATCGTGCTCCAGCGTTCAGCTTTCACGTCACGAATTTTTAGTATTCCCGTGCGTGGAACGCGTCGTCGTCGTCGTCTCGTTTATTCATTTATAATATAATTCATTTGTAAAAAAAAACAAAAATGTCGCCGCGCGATTAACGACCGTGGTTCAATGCGCCTAACGAACGAAAAGGAGGCTACGTCGATAGAGAAAAAAAAATAGGCTACGTCGAGTATGAATGCGAACGGACGCTCATAACGGGGATAAAGGATGGAAAGTGTGTGTTTCAGGTTTATCTAGGAAGCTACGAGCAAAGAGGCGAAATCTTTGAATCAGTTGGATGGTTTCTTTTCGGCTCGCGAGCCGAGTAAATTGAGATCCGAATGTCATTTTGGACAATACTTGCAGTTGTTTGTCTTTCGAGTCGGTGCAACCAGCAAGAGTTCAAACACTCTCCGTTGTTTCAATAAAACCTTTTCAAACACGCTCTCTTGGAGGACCGAGAATCTTGTAACTTTTATTTCCTTTTTTTATTTTCTATTACAAATTAAATGTATTACTGTGTAAAATATTTATTTCGATCGAGAATCGTCACTTTCGAAATCCAATTAGTTTTTATTGGTTAACTTATTGTCATTTCTACGTCTGAAAAATTTCTTCGTCTGTAAAAACAAATTTAAAGGACATTCGCGAGTTTATTCTTCTCTCTAAATTCGTCATTCATTACCTCAAGTGATTTATTGAAGAAATCTTTGAATAAATTAAACGTACAATTTCTTTCAGTTCACAGACTTATTCACAGAATTAACAGAAATTTATATTAAAATTCCCTCCACACCGTTTATTTTTTCTTTTTTTTTAATTCTAATAACATATTGTTTTCTTTTTCTTTGAATATGTATATTATTGCTACGCGCTGGATCTATGAATTATTACTTGACAAATTATTACTTGAATATTCGTTTAACATTCGACAGAACTCACCGGAGATCAGCGGAGTCTACATTTCCCTGATTACACATAGAGATCTCTCGCAACACGAAAAAGCTAAAGCACTGGTTCAGAATCTTCGAGATGGCTTTAACTTTAATCTCGTGATCTTCCAGCGATCTGTAGGTTTAAATGAATTTGCAACCCTCGCAGAATTATCTTTCATCGACTTTATTACCGAGCTTACGCCACGTCATAAGTTCTAGAAGAAAGAAAAAAAGAAAGAAGGAAGAAAGAAAAGAAAAATAGTGCTTTGTTACTCGGATTCGACTGAAATTTTCTTCTGGCGGAGAAGCGTACATGTTCGAAACGAAGAATAATTTTAATACCGTCCTCGGGGAAAACGAAGAGAAACGCAAGCGTTAATTTGAAAATCGCTTGGCCAAGCACCGTTCATTTATTCGCATTAAACGTTTTACGCGTTTTCCTCGAGTTTACGCTGTAAAATGCTCGTGATGGCTTCGATTTCCCGGTCGCTCGAACGATTTAGTTCGCCAAGTCGACGAGCGAAATAGAGAAAAGTGCACGTGGAAACGGAAAAAAAAGAACGCGCACGATAAAACTGCGTTCCATTCGATCCACGGATTCAACGAGACTTTTCCAGCACGCCTGTGACAGATCGACGATTCGTTGTTACAGAGTGACTATAAAATCGTGATACAACTGACTCGAGAGTAATTCTACGTGGCAAAACTATACATATTACTGTAGTTTAAATTATTCTTATCTTGTTGATTTCGTTGTATTCGTCAATATTTCGTATTTAATATTATTTCGTCGTGTATTTTATTTGATTTTAATTTTAATTCTGCAGCGCGTACATGTACATATGTACACAGTACATAATGTTATGTTTTTTTTTTAATACTCTGCTTTCGAAAAAACATCGAGAAATTTAAATGTCAGATTATTTATCTACTGCTTGTCGTAGACTAAATGCTAAAAATATACAGAAAAATTACACGAAGTTGATTAAATGAAAATTGAAAGAAATGTAACGAAGTGATACCATGTCAATTACTATTAGACGTTCTTCAATAGTGTTTTGGTGAAGCTAGTGTTTTCTAAACAGGAGCCGCAGTTAATTTTTTTTAAGTCTACATACTAAATCCAATCGATATAATTCTTTCTCTGGGATCAAATTTCTTCATTAGAAGAAAATATCCTCATTTCTGGGAGAAATGATAATTGAAAAACACGTGTACGTAGATCGATTCCTATTCAAGTTCATCGTCGATTCTCCATGAAATTCCAGTTAGACTTTGCCGGAATCGCGATCCCAGCGACAGCCAATGCGAACCTCCAAGTTTATATTTTACATCGGCCCATTAAGGCGGAGAGATCGACGATCGTAAAAAAGAGATTGAAACCGTGGCACCGTGTAAAAATTATTGCGTTAGAACGCGGGAAGCGCCGGTGCCACGTCATTAGCCAACGCCGATCGCCTAAATGGAGTAGAAAAAATCACGTAACGCAACGTGAACGCCGATGAACCGTCACAAACAAATTTCAACCACGGTCGATTCATACCACGGTAGAAACTAGTTTGCCTACCTATTTCACCGATAACCGAACGCGGATCGTGGACGAATATCGAACCTCTCGATGAATTATCCCATTGACTGCCAACTACGAGATATTTCGTAGTAAGCGTATGTACCAAAACTGCCGACTACGGGATATCTCGTAGTTTGCGCTACAAGTTTAGATTGATTACAATTGGTATAAAAGAAAATGTCTTTGTTTATTACAATTTTTCTTGAAAAAAACACACTACGTGATATCTCGTAAGCGGCGGGCAGCACAGGAATTGTAGGTACGATGATCGATAAATGATAAAGTCACCGTACTTCAAAAGGAAATTTTTATAATTTAATTTAATGTTTTACATGTTACAGAATTTAATAGATTAATTACTACTGACGACAGATGACTAATGACTATTAATTTCTTATTTACTGTTATATATATTATCGCCAATTTGTTTGTAACTTAGTAACTAATAATTTGTTGATATCTCCATGGTAATTTTTGTAAGACTGAATAGATGACGCTACAGAATCTTATTCAGTGGCGCCAGCTACGAGTTAACTCGTAGTGTCTTTTTTTCAATAAAAATTACTGTAAACGCCATTTCAATACTAAATCTGTAACTCAGTATTATTGTATTTTGGAAAATTTCATGTTTTCTTTAAAATAAAATTTTGGCTCCCAGAGCAAGACGCTTTAAATTTGCCGGGCAATCAATGGATTATGAACCGCGTGCATTGGTTATATAATACAGTTTCAAAAGTTCTCGCGCGTTTCGGCGCGCAGAATTCGAACGGGAAGGCTTGCGGAATTCAAGCGACAAGTTGAACTCGCCTCTCGCGCCGATTTACATGTTAAAGTTTCACGAAACGACGCCCGAGCTCTCGATTCTTGGATACATTGGTGAATTTTCAATGGAAAAACACACGCGAACCACCCGTGCGCGTCGTTTCGCATCGAGCGCCAGAATTTATTCCGCGGGCGAGTGTTTACGTCAATTGTTCGTCGTACGTTCGCTCGGACAGAGATCGACACGCGTCGTGCCGTGTTTTAAATTAATTTTTCTGCAAAAAAACGAAAGAGAGAGAAGAAAAACGTTTGAACAGATAGACAGGCGGAAAATGAACATGTTCGGCCGGATGTGGTTGTTCGGCGAATCTGCCTGCTGGCATGCCTATGCTTCTATTTGCATGTGTGTGTGTGTGCGTGTGTGCATCTGCCTTGTTTGAAGGTGCAGTTCCTGGCGGACGAATAAACTGATTACGCGATTGTCAAAACGTTTGCTAAGCCTTCAAAGCGGCGACAGCGTCGAAAGACTAATTACGCCGGGATGGAGCAAGCCAGCTTGCCCTAGCTTCAACGTCCCACGTTTGCTGACAAATGAAAGCTATACCTGCAATACCTTCGCCACTGGCTGCGGATAATTAGCTCAAGTGTAACCGCTATCCGCCCGGTGGAACAGAAATTCAAAGGATAACGAAGATTGATGAAGTTGACTGCGGGGCAATTCAGCCTGAAAATTGTCGAGTATTTTGCTCGCTGCTGCGCGCGAGCAGGACGACGAGTCGGTGATGACGAATAGCGTCGATGATTCTTCGACCTTGGCGATATTTAACTTTCCGACTTGTCGATTTTGCTTCTTGCATCCGATACATTATAGTTAATAATTAGAATCTTCCAGTTCGATAAATACGCGAATGTTTATTGGCGAACGATTTCTGGCCTGTGTGAGAAATTTTTCACTTGACAAAAAAGCGCGTCCTGTTTCTCAGAGGTGTAAGACTATAATGTATCATTTCTTATCACGTCTCGTTCTATCATATCTCATGTAACATCGCTGCATCGTTGTAATATAATATCATTGTATACGTGTATCGACTCATTCTCTGTTAAAACAAGAGGAAGAGCGTTGACGTACATTTCGTGTTACTTTACATACTTTAATCGTAATTTACGGATTTCATATTTTCTATTTATTTATTTATTTTTTTTTTTTTTATTTAGAACACCCTGACAAAATTCAGGACACTCCTGACTTATTACGCGTGCGATTCTCTGCAATTTCGTACATGAAAATATCCAACGAATCCTTAGGAATCCGCATCCACGACTTCCATTTTGGGTATTAATTCAACTCGAGAAATAATTCGCCGGCGGAAATCGATCGCCATTGACGATGATCCAGGAGGGAGCCAGTGATCGAGAGACACGCATCCGCCGCGGTTTCGGGAATTACTAACCCGAAGAAAGTAATATGCGGAATTTTCGGCGAGAAGTGGAACGCAATGGGATCGGTCCGGCCTAGGATCGTGCTTTTCGGGAATCCTCGGTAATCAGCTTATGAATTATTTACGCGAGCCTCGGGGACAGCGAGGCGTATCTAACCTGATCAGTGATTAAAACAGCGGCTGCCTGCGAGCCTAAAAGTTGCGACGAACCACGTGAAAGCAAGCGCCGGAATCGCGTGGATAGGCAACCTTGTGTCTATTTCATCCGTGAAATGCTCCGTTTCGAACAGCCTGTTTCCGGTTTACAGTTTCCCAACGAACGGTGGGAAACGATTTCCGCGCGATTCCTCCATATATATATATATATATATATATATATATTCGCTTTCTAAGATCGATCTTCCTCTGTTTTCAGGGAACCTGTTCGTGATTGCAGCGATCTTGCTGGAGAAGAATCTGCAATCGGTGGCGAATTATCTGATCGTCAGTTTGGCCGTCGCTGATCTCATGGTCGCCTGTCTGGTCATGCCTCTCGGTGCAGTCTACGAGGTATCGAAAACTGTTGGATTTCTACTTTTTTCTTTTCTTTTCCTTTTTTTTTTTACCTACAAGTAGATTACAGACGTTTCCAAAAGTTCGTGCAATTGACTCAGTGGACAGTTCTGTGACAGATTTGATTTAACGTACTGCGGAAAAAAGAAGAATTCTATTTTCCCGAAACGTAAACATACTGTAACGATATTGCAGTATGTTGAATTTTCAAAAGTGGAATTTCATATTCGACGTTTCTACCTACCGGGAGGCATTTTTATTTCCCTGAGTTTCCCTGATTGAATATTCCCAACTTGTCGAGTTATCCAAATAGCATATGGTAATATGGAAGGGAAATATTACAATTTTTGCCAACGCGTGTGTATTTACTTGACATTTCTTCCTTCATATTCGCAGTGAATTATTCTGTGATATAATTATTGAGAAAGTATATTTACAACAGAGGTATGTTTCATTGGATACATGATGCGTGTTTCCCATAAATGCATAAACATCGGCAGTTTATTTATGAGTTAAAACGATCCTGTCACGCGGCAGAATAAACGCGACGCACGTAATGTTCGAAGTACGATTCATGCAAGACACTAAATCCTTAACACACGGGCGTGTTTTATGCACCAACGCCGTATTAACGCCGATCCACGATGAAACAACACTTTTACATTCATCTCCTTGAATGAAGGATTAATTATGGAAGCAGATTATTTGCTTCTCAAGAATTGGAAATTATCTGCTTATCTAACGAAACTTTATCCAACGACTTCAAGAGTTAAAGAAACAACGAGTTAAATCGATCAAATCGGTTCTCGAAATCGACTGAGAATCGAAAGCTTCATAAATCAAAATAAAGAGAGAGAGAGAGAGAGAGAGAGAGAGTCTCTAATCTTAATGGATCGTGCTTCTAATTTCATTAAACGTCTCTAATTGAAATTTCTCTATTTCGTACGTTCGCATGGCCGAGCAAGGTTGAATTTCATTTTAATTTCAAGCGTTGATGAACGCTTAGCGCCGAAAACGGCGAAGCATGAGGGAGCCCGGCTCGTTAATCTCTTTCCCGGTAGCCAGAATTTTTCAGAAAATTCATCGAAAATTCAGTTACCCTGTATCTCGACAAGCTACGCGCAATTAAACGTACCTGTCTCGCGAATCTACGCAGGTGGTCGAGGGAAGGGCCAGCTGCATAAAACATTTTCTAGTTAATCGTTAATCGTTGCAACGAAGCGCATTGACGATTAATTTGGAATCTGATCGGAAGATGTGTGATAAATGTTGGAAAAGGAATTAGTACAAACAAGTGTCGAAGATGCAGTCTTATGTCTGTGAACGTGAATGTGAATTAACCTCTTAGGCACGATGCGCCACTATAGTGGCTTTCGCGGATGTCATCTTCTTGAACGACGTGCCACTATAGTGGCTCACTCACTCACCGTTTGAATTAAATGATCGTTTTGTTCCACACTTGTTGTGCCTTCACAATGTTAACATGTGTTAACAATATACAGACAGAATATACAGTCTCTGTTTTTGATACGCCAGTGTCAGGTATGAATTGTTGCTTTTCGGTTAAATAAATATACCGTTACGAAATTGTATCGTATGTTCAAACGATATAAGACGAAGATCCCGCTGTGAGTGTCAAGATTGTGACGTAGATCTATGTGTCGTACTCTGCTTCGAAATATATCATAATCAATTGTATTACCAATTATTAATGTAAATTGTTAAAGTTAAAGTACGTGTATCATATCTTTAAGAAAAATTACAATTTAATCATCAAAAACTTCATTCCAATGTAGAGAACAGCATTGTCCGTCACGCATTGCAGTGCTGTATCGTGTATCGTTTACTTGTAATTTAATTATAACTCTGCCGTACAGAGAAACGGTCCCGCGCAAAATTCAGCTTTAACCTCAGCCTAAGAGGTTAAAGAAATGGAATCTTCGGATATTTGCACCTATTCTCGCTCATTTTGAAAAACAAAGAAATAAAAATAAAAAAAGAAATTTACACAACATTCCCATTTTGCAGTCGAATTATATCACCGACTCGATAATTCGATAATTTTCTCCGTCAAGATTAATATCTCAAATACATTCGTCGTTTCAGATTCGTCTTAAATTTCTCGGATATTCGAAATTTCTTAGACCCTTAGGTCGAACGACTGGATAGCTTCTATCCATTACAGACTTTCCGATCGGCCTCGAATATTCCCGAATATAATCACGATGGCCAGCTCTCGTTACAGTGTTAATGAAATTCCAAACTACGCTGCCGCACAAAGCCGCGCCGTGTGCCTACCGAAAGGTTTCTACAACTATTCGAGCACTTACGTCCCGGAATTCAAGAACGGAAGCTACGCGCGGAATAAACGATTCACTTTCACAGCGTTGGAAACGTTCTCACCGTTTAATGTTCGCGCGAGATCGTGCAGAGATGAGTTACCGAGCTTCTCTCTATCCGAGAAGGCCTGACTATCGACGATCGTGTCCTCTCTCGATTTTCTTCCCGCTCGATACAGTTCGCGCGGCATTAACCCATTGACTGACAGGCAAATTTACAGCGTCTTGCCCGTGGGAGCCGATTAAAATTTGATTTTAAAGAAAACATGAAATTTTCCAAAGTACGATAACACTGAGTTACAGATTTAGTATTGAAATGGCATTTACGGTAATTTTTATTGAAAAATAAATATACAATTAATATATATATAAATATTTAATACGTCACGACCGAATAGTCTGAGTTATTATTTTTATAATAAAAACTGATGTTAAATATGTTTCATAGACTATATTAAATTTTTATTCATCCTTTCTAATCATTTTTAACTGAACCGTCGATAAAAGTATTCCCTGACCAATTGTAATCAATCTAAACTTGTAGCGCAAACTACGAGATATCCCGTAGTCGGTAGTTTTCGTACGTACGCTTACTACGAGATATCTCGTAGTTGGCAGTCAATGGGTTAAATTTCGCGACTTGACGGAAAGAGAATTAACCGTGGCGAACTCTCGTCGACTCGGAGGAACACTCGCCTTATGAACTCGGTGCACGATAGACCGGTTTCCCACTTTGCTCGGGCAAAAGAGAGAAAAAGAGGAAACCGAGAGGAAGATAAGGAGGACAAGTTGGAACGAGAGAGGTTGCGACGAAGTTGTGAACGAAGTTTCAGGTGTGGGGGAGGGGTGGATCGTGTCATTTCCGAAAACGAACTCGAACGACGATAATGATAACCGCTCGGAGCGTGTTTTTCGAGCCGCATTCAACTTCAATTTCGTCGGTTTCGTCGTCCGGAAGAGCGGCTGGATTGTTTCGCTTAAATATATTCCAACGGCTTTACGAAATCTCAGAAGAGAGGTCGAGCGAGAGAGAAGAGAGGAAATCGCCTCCTGACGATGATGTATTAATTAAAACAGACTAGCCGTTATGTAAGAAACTCGTTACGCCTGGAGTTCTTTGGGAATTAATTACCGTTTCGAAGTTAGTAAGGCGATTATCTGGCGACTTACACAATCCCTCACGCTGCTTTCGAATATATATCGAATCGTTTTTTAAAGAGAAGCCACGATTCATCCACAGATGTGATGTGATTATTCAGGAACGGAGTTTGTTGCTCGTTTCGCTGCAGCGTATCTGTGAAAATTCGGACACGTTCGACTTTGTTGTTGTCGAAGAATTCGTGGAGGACCCATCCAGCCAATTTCCATACTTTTCCGAGCTTCTTCAGACGACGAACGATGGTCGAATGGTCCACATTGAACTCTTCGGCCAACATTCTCGTTGTCAAGTTTTTGTCCTCTTCCACGGCTGCCAAAAATGCTTGGTCGTCGAAATTTGTTGGTCGACCTCTTCCTTCTTAATCTCTGCGAGGTTTGTATCGCCCGATTTGAACTTCTTCAATCATCTTACAACTTGGCTTTGGCTGATTGTTCCGTCGCCAAGAAGTTCGTCGAGATCGCGAAATGACTGGCTTGCATTCCAATCTTTCTCGAAATGATAGAGCATAATATGGCGAATATGGATATGATTTTCGATACGCATTTTCACTATTTGAAAAAAAAAGAATAAACGAAACGGCAATTTTCAAGACAAAAGGAGTCGCGAAAATTATATATCATCGTTTCTGCCGAAATCCGCCTGATACGATCGAGTATTTCACTTCGAAGATTGTGAAACTTATAACCGTTTATTGAGACTGGTAAACCCAAAAAGAAAAAAAGAAAAAAGGAAAGAATCTGTTCTTTCCACCAATGCGACAAATGAGTAGATATTTTGCGGATCAAGAAATCCAGAGAACAACAAAGCCAGTTGATGTCTCAGAGACTTGGAAATCTTCCTGAATCTGGTCTATCGGTTTGATAAGGCCTATAATAATAAATTTCTACCGATGTCTCAGGGACTCGGAAGCTTAGTTGCGAGGCTCGTGATACAATCCCAGAACTTCGATCTTTCAACTAAACGTGAAACATTCCGTTGAAATATTTCTAAAATCTCAATAAAGTTATCAACTGAGTTAGCAAAGAAAAGAAGAAGAAAAAGGGATAAATTAGAAACACTCCGACGTATTTCCGCGAGAATCACACACTGTTCTGAGTTCTACGAATTCGCACGGCTGCTTTGTACGAGCTTCATGGTTTCTGTTTTGTCTCCTTTTTGAAACTTCACGGCACCCGAGGGCTTCCGCATCTCGAGAATTCTGCGAATATCCGAACTCTGCAAGGAGTTGAAACCCATTACATTGTACAGTAGAATTCTGTTTGTATAAACTCCGGTTATTTGGAGAAAATTTTCGTCGATAGCCGATTAAACGTATTCTCGTTGAATCTTGCATGAACGGAAATAATGCTAGAAATAGACGAAATGAGGCTTCGTTGCAGTTCCAATAGTAGACGAGCTGTGGTTCTAAAAAACCATTTATTTACCACCATTTGCTCTCGACTTGTACGACGTTTTCGTATGTGAAAAATTCAACGAAGAAATGTAGAACAGAATACTACCTAAAGAAGCACATGTTAGAAAGGGAAATTTTTTCGATCGAGGTTAATTAAATCATTATCCAACTGATACGGAACATCGACGTCAATTGATACTCGCCCCGGGTTTTCGAGGGATTATTTTCCAACACTTTGCGCGGGGAAATTGAAGCGGAGCCGGTTGAAGCAGTAGAACACAATCTAGCTAAAGTAGGCGCCTACGTTTATCCATCAAAGGGATGATATATCAGAGAAATTCCGTAGGGCCTGTAATCCTTCGCGAAGCGAAGGTGCTCGATCTCAATCTTCGTGCAATTCCTCATTCCGTAATGCGCGTGACGGATATATACAGCTTCCTAGTTAGACGTCGCAATGAGCAGCTTCTTATTAGCCAAAGAAACTCTCCTCCAACGTTATTGTCTTGGAAATTATAGACCACGCTCAACGCTTCGGCATGATTTACATACGACTTCTCGACTGTTGCTGCTGCCGTCCCGACGTTAAGTTAGGCTGCTGCCGCTCAGGCTCGCTGAAATTCACGCTCCTCTTACTGGCAAACAACACCTTTAACTGTGTTCCACCCGTTCTGACGTGCAGCCATG
Organism: Tetragonula carbonaria; assembly: GCA_032399595.1. NCBI lineage: Eukaryota > Metazoa > Arthropoda > Insecta > Hymenoptera > Apidae > Tetragonula > Tetragonula carbonaria. Next base: position 6,918,792 of record JAUCRC010000014.1, read on the forward strand.
TAGCGCTCTATCCTACGTTCACGTGCACGCACACTGGCTGCGATAATGATTCTAAGACCAGGCTTGCTTATATGTTGCACACGTATGTATGAGCGCTTTCGTACAGAACTACAGAAGTAACAAATGATTCGCTCATTGAACGAATCCGCCTCGAAATTCGCTGAATCATCTCTGCGATGAGAGTTAATTCGATGAAAGTCCCCTTTCATCTGACAAAGGAATTACCGATTTTGATAAAACTTGGCATAAATGTAGCTTTCAAAAGAGTATTTGATTCTTTTTTTTTTTTATCACCGATGTCGAAGGGATGAAAGTTATCCTCAAAGTTGGGAGTGTGGAACATATTTTGTCAAACATCTCGGAAATTATTGAAGATACCGTAAATCTGTGCAAATTAGTGTTGTTCTGACGACGAATTTAATGGCGTATGCCATTTCGTAGAAAAATCTTTCGTTTCAGAAATATATTAAAAAAAAATCGTATTGTGAGAGTTTCGCTGCGCGTTCAATTCTTTGAAGTCAATTCCTTTGTCAGACAGAAAAATTGGAGAACTTAGAGAAATGGAGAGATTTTTAAAAAACTAAATGTGCAACGAAGTGTTCTATTTTCAATAAAAATTATCCATTATTCTAGTTACACAGATTACACGAGAAAGAACCTTCCAGATTTAACGAACGTCACCACGTTATGAAATCGCCTTCGTCATTAATATGTATAATGAGAATCGCAGAAGCGCGCAAGAAATCTAACGAATCTGCTAATTATAAAAGAACTAACTCTGGAACCTGCGGCCAATTAGCTCGCGTTATTTGTTATATAATTCATAATTACACAGTTTGCGATGCAATTAGCAACTCTAACAAATAACAAATAATGATTGTCCGTATCTCATCACGTGGAGGTTGCTGCGTGTGAAGATCGTCGTCGACCATTCTCCTTTTACGCGCAAGAACATTTTGCTTTTTGAAAAAAAAGAGAGACTCTCCTTTTGACGCGTGCGTTTGCAAAATGTTCACAATTCATATGATCACTCTGCAAACGAACAGCGAAAGAAGTCTGAAAAAGAAGAAGAGTTTACCGTCACCGTAAACTGAAATGTTAAAATATACTGAAACTGAAAAGCGATATTAAAATATAAATTAAAATTGAAACTGAAGTTAATTTATAACTAGACTGCGGAACTTTATGCATTTTTCAGTTACGAGAAAAAAAAGAAAAAAAGGATATAGAATATTGGCCAGTTGTTTCATTGTATCAAATATTACAACTGTACTTTTTTTACTATATACTCTGTGTATATGTTTCAAATATAAATTTTAAATGCGTTAATGCTCGCGGTCCGATTATAATAGAATAACAGTGATGAAACTTAGATGGGAAAAAGAAAGAATGTATCATTTGACCTGGAACGGAAAACGACGAATTAATTCCGAGATGAAAATAGAATCGATTAAAATCACATCGATTGATATTAATCGAGCAACTTCGTACTAATTCAAAAATCAACAGCATTGTTTATTCAGTAATTTCCATCGAATTGAGTTTATCGTTATTGAATCGAATTTATCGTTATTTTTGCGGAATGAATTTCAATTTTATCTTCTGTATTAAATGAAAATTAACATAACAACGGTGTAACTTTTAATTTATTGAACGATCCTATTCGTGTTATTGTTGCTACTTTGTACGTGAAAATTTGACTTTTAAAAATGTAACTTTTCGTTATTCGTATCGCGAGTCAAATTGTATTTACCGGATCATGCAGGATTTTCGTTCGAGAACAGAATTTTGATTTGTCCGAAGCAAGTTCGGATATTTAAGAAATTACTCTTTAATAGTATACACATTTCTATGTATTACGAACTGAATTTTCTTTTCTTCGGAAATAAATAATTTCACAGTCACGTATTTAAACGATCACTTATGTTAAATTCAATATCACATAACTAGTCACGTAACATGAAAGACTTTGTCCGTTCGTTGTTTCACCGATTCTTCATTTCATCAAAAGTCCATACTCGCGGCAATCGCATCATTTTAAATGATGAATAATTAAACAGCACGTAAGCAAGTAGTAAATTCCGGTTATGGATCGTTCAAACGTTCCCCGTTCGATCTTCATTCGCCACCGTTCCCTCTAATCGTGCCCTCGTATATTTACCTTCCCTCTCTAATCGTATTATCTCAACGCCAGTCTTAATATCATTCGCCATTTATATACGTTTACCTCGGTGAAGTAGCAACGATCCGTTCTCTGTTTTGCGCCAATTTATTTCAACCGCGTTGCAACGTTCGGAGAGAATAGAACGGACACAAACACACACACAGAAAAAGAATCAGAGAGAGAGAGAGAGAGAGAGGAGCACACCAGAAAGAAAGGCGCGCGGACTTGTTCAATTTTCTATTCCTTGCTCGCAGGAATACTACGGCGCCACGTTTATAGCACATGGCGTGGAAACACGACGAGTCGCTTTCTTTCGCTTCTTCTTCCGCCACTTTGGCTTCTTTTTCTTTTTCTTCTGTTTCCACTATCCCGTCGTCCTTCCGCTTGATGGCCGGTTCGTCCCCTCAGCGGTAATGTAATTGGAAAGCCTGGCCAGCCCGAGTATACCCCCGCCGCGTCGAGCGGTTATCTGGCATCTGTTTTTCCTCCCCCGGGAAAACGTTCGGTTTCACCGGGAATTTCGGTGTGTCCGCGAATTTCTGATGCGTTCCACTTGCATACCGCCGACAGCTGCTCCATGTTTTATTGTGGCCGACTCCGACAGCTCGTTTCGCTCGAATTTTATCGAGAATAGCTGGATCGCATTTAGCAAGCGGAGGGAAAAATTGTTTGGGTAATTTAAAAACCGAGGGGTGAAGTCGCGCCACCGCGTCGCAGTATACTCGTGGTTGCACTACTAGCTTCGAGACTTCTTCGTTGCATGCGCGGTTGTAACTGCGGTTCTTGTTTCCGAGTTTTAGAATTTGCTCGTCGAGTTTCGAGTCTTGCATTGGGATATTTTATAATTGCAACTTTTCCCTTTTTTCGTTTTTTTTTCTTCTCGACAAATAGCGCTCGAGGAATGCGTAATAAATAACTGCGCCGTGAAAGATGCAGATTCGTTAGAAGAAATTGTGCTTAATTTTAGATTTTATACTTGCACCACTGGTTCCTGCATTTACACTGCTTCCCACAGGTATCTTCGATTTATTTGTTGCTAATGCCGCGAAAGCCGAAGGGGAATAAATATTTCAGATTTATCTGAAACCTCTATCCCAGTCTGTTTGTCGGTCCGTTTAATCTCGAAGAAACAGGACCGGCTTAGCTTCTGAAAGAAAGAGGAATGTGCCGATCGATCTTCAAACATCGAACCAGATATATATTCCACATTAAGATCGAGGAAATAAACAACAGAGACGACAGCTGAATTCAAAGAATGAAAAGTAACACCAGTAAAAATTTAAACTGGCGTATAATTGAATCAAATTTTCAACATCCCCGTCGAAATTCACCGAAAAGTGCCTCGCTACTTTTAATAATCGTTTGTTTCCTTCAAACAAAGTTTCCCGAGTTTCCCGACTGGGAAAGTTCAGCCGTACATTTAAATTACAGTGCTTGCTCGCCTAAGCGCAAAGACTGTATAAAGAACGTCACGGTTAAAGGAATATTCGTAGCATAGCAAGACCGCTACGAATTTCCTGTTCGACTTCACACGGTCTCGCAAACGAACGTGTATCCGTGAACGTGTTTCGCCCGGTGTTCTGAAATTTAATTTCACAGTTCTCGAACTTGGAACTGATTCGTCCTTTCGTATCGAATTAACAAAGACTTCGCGAAGTCACGGAAGTTCCATCGTTTCGTTTCTGTTTCGGCCTACACACCTTCTCGAACTCTTTCCTGGACAAAATCATTTTCTTATTTTTCTTGGGTCCTTTTCCCGATTCTTTCTTCCTCTTTTTTTCTTCTTCGTCGACTCTTGACTCCCTTGCATCGCACCTTGTATCCCACCACGTGGGAGAAATAAAATTTTATTTCCTCTACTCGAGCCTTCCAATTTCATTTTTCATCCTCTCGTTCTTGAATTCCCTCTATAATCCTAAGAGAGTTCTCTCTCCTCTTTGTCGAATCGTTTTTTTCTTCTCTTTTTCATCCATCTTGCAACTCTCGTTAACACCGTGTTCATCGAGTGTTTGCGAGTTATGTGTTAAACGTTACGTGGAATTCGCGTGTCGCGCGATTCGTCAAAATCCTTTCTTCTCCTTCCCCTAGATCGAACCGCGATCGAACCTCGAGCGGGCATTATCGCGGAAGAAACGAGAGAACAGAGAAATGAAATTACGAGGATCAAAGTAGTAATTCGTGTGCTTTTCGTACAGGGAGTGAACAGGGGACAGGCTGATGGAAAATTTCGCCGGATTAATTCGGAATGCACTCGAATGTTGCGTTGAACGTATGTTATCGCAACAACGTTACAAATCGCTGAAATCGCGTTAGCGTGACAAAGATTAATTTCATCCTCGAAGGGAGATATGAAACAGCGGAGATTCACGCGAAGGAGGATTTGCGCCACGCTGAAATTTATCGGTTCACCGACTGTGAATCTACTCGATTTAATTAATTTAATTAATAATAACTCCGTTTGCGTTACATCGTCGAATTGCTTTCTCTCGTTACGCGCGATTTTATGTGTTTCGAGCACTCCACGAAACGGAGGATTGAAGGTAATCAATGGACCAGCTGGTCGAACGTGCTGGTCACCTCCTCGAGGATATCGTCTCGTTTCATCCGACGGGAATTTAATCGAAACACGGAGAACGTCTCGCGTTGTTGCTCGCAAGCTTACCGCGCGAACTTGCGAGTAGAGACCAAAATCTGGAAAGTGACTCAGACTAGAAACCATCGATACGCACCGAGAGAGCAGAAGGTTCCATTAAGAAAATTCTGAAATCCTTTCGACTGCTACACTTTTGCAAACGTACTTAAAATACGAAAAATCATATCGTTCGAGCTCTAGACGTTTCGTATATTTTTGCAAATTACACGCGTGTACATGTTCGTTCATCTTCAAACGATGATTCTACGATCCATCCGTTTCCTTTCTCTCTCCGCGGGAAACTACAGAATGTCTGACAGTCTTTCAGCAAGCACCGAAAAAAAAAAGAAGAAAAAAAGAAAAATACAGCGTTCAATTTCGAAATTAATTTCCTTCGCTGATATAGAAGATCACCACAAGCAACTGCAAATATATATCTACGAGCTGCTCGACCGAGCGGCGCAGCGAGAAATCCAGAACGTTAATTCGTCCCCCGGGATAAGCTATCCATCCGGGAGGGAAACGACGCAGGGACGAAGCGCCAGAGAATTAGAAAAAGTAAGGAGGATCAAAGGGAAAACGAGAAACTGCTGGGGAAACATTGCCTCGCCGTTGCCTCTCAAGGTAAATGCACTTATTCGAAAGCTCGCGATATTGCGAGCGTGCTTTTAGACCCGTTCCACGGATACGAGATGCTCGCGCTGAAGAAGCGAAGCTTAGCCCCGTGTAAGAATCTGTCTGTCTGTCTGTTACTACTCTGGAACGAAGTAAGGTTATTTGTCGCGACTCCGCTCGTCTACGGATCCCCTTCGCGCCATTCGCGCCATTTTCCCCTTTCCAATTCGTTTCGAACCACCCGATCGCGTATCGGAAAATCCGGCGAAGCTTCGCTGTATCCATCGACACCGCGCCCTTCCTCCCTTCATTTCCAACGGTATTAATACACTGATTGGTATTGCTGGCTGGTCCTTTTTCCACCCGGCAAGATGGGAACTCGGATTAACTTTATTTGACGAGAGGTTGGCTGAATACGCCGGATCTTCTTACGTTTCGATCCACTGCGAGTGTAACTGGTTTTTTATTCACGAAGTCTATCGTGGTGTTCTGTATTTTCTTCGTCTCTACCATTTATTACGATTAGCACGGTCTTTCTTTTTTAGTACAATAGACGGGTTCAATTCAGAGGATAGAGTCGAATATTACAGGTGAGCGATTTTCAGCGTGACAGATGAATCGTCTTTCCATCATATTTCTGTGTGAAACAATTCCATCGGATCTGTTACAGTCCTGTTACAATCAGTACAGTCTTTCAATCGGTTTCTCGGTATAACAAGCAGATCTTTCTTTTAATTCGGTGGAATATTTTCATCGCGACAGATAAATCGTCTCTCTGTCTGCTCAAATAATTCCATCGAACGACAATGTTACTGATATTTCTCTGAGCGGAAAAATGTTACTGGGAGCCTAGCGAAATGGTTATCGTTTCACACATAGACACAGAGAGAGAGAGAGAAACAGAGAGGAGTATAGGTTTCCACACGCTTTAACATCTTAGAGTATTAAATTCGATGCAAAGTCAAAATGCATTCGCCGCGATACTGGGGGAACGTTTGCTTCCAGCATCTTCACCTTCCTGCGCGAAGCTGTTCCATTTGTTTGCCGAGAGATTTAGCTCCCCCTCGGTGGGCGTGCCAGTGCACACATTGTGCCAGCGTTTCCAACGGAAGGATGCTCTCGCGCATAAAAGTGGCTGCAACGACTGGTTCTCTTCTCTCTTCTCTTTTTTCTTCTTCTTCATCTTTTTCTTCCTCCTCCTCCTCTCACTTTTCCTTTTTACGTTCCCTCTTTAGTCTGTCGTCTCTCTCTCTCTCTCTCTCTCTCTCTTTTTTTTACGATCATCTTTCGAACGCTACTGGCGAAATTCGACGGTGCATCGACTTTTCACGCCACGTCGAGAAATATCCGCGGATATTCCGAGACAGTCGCCTTTAAATTGCGAGCCGCGGTCGATCGTCTCCCCTCGTTATGATCGCGCTGTGACGTCATTACCGGCAAGAGACCCGCGTTTCCCCAATAAATTATCGATACGTGACTGTCATCGCTGGCTGTGTCCCATCGTCGGAGTATTCGCAGCAGTTACAGCGACAGCAACGTACAAATCTTGCTGGATGGCTCGGCATCGTGAAAAATTAAATATCGACGAGCGACTTTAGCACTTTTGGTCGAATGTCACGTGCCCTTGGAACACGATTTCGCCACGATTCTTTGGAGTTGTGCTTATGTAGTAAATTATTAAGCGTTGCTCTGTATTGTCGAGAATCGTTACAAAATATCTTGAACACGAAGAATCCTTGGCTAGTACGATGCCAGGTAATTGCTGGATAGATAAATTTTTTTTTTCAAATAGAAAAGTGTTCGCTGTTTCCTAAAATATGAATTGAACGACGCATAATTGTTTTGCCACTTTAGAAAAGCTTGTCGATCGCTAATTAAGCGCAGCTCAGTTGTGCTTCGCAATGTTTTCCCTTCAATTGGTAAAAAATTGTTGCACAGGTGCAGTTCAGTGTAATTTTAATCGCCTCAAAGGAACAGTCATAATCGTCGTGCTGCCACGATTCATGCCACTTTCAACTATGAAGCTCGCGAACCGATCGAGCGATTCGGTTTAACGAACGATATCGAACTGTACATAACCGTGCCACGCTGTTATTTGACGTCAGCAAACAAACACCGAAAACAGGAGAAAAATGATAAATTCAAATCATCGTCACACCATAGTTCGATTCAAATTTCATCTCTGAAAGATAAATCGATGTTTCCTTGCTATTCCGAAGAGTTTCGCCTGTTGATACGATTCGATTCGAAAACGCAGAGATTGAGAAAAATCCGAATTTTAACAAACTCTTACGCTGAAACGTTTGCGAGAGAATCTCGTGTTGTCATGGTGAAAAATGATTCGTCGAGTTCACTTCTCGTGAACGATCTGTGAGGTTACTTTGTTACAAATCGTTGCGTGCAGCGAAAATGCAGCAAACATTTTTCATAATTAATTTGAAGGAAACATTGAAAAGCTTTGAAGTCAGACAATTATCTGAGAAATATTCCAGGCTTCCAAGATTCCACGATTCAAAGTAGCAAGCAGTGAAATTGAAATAAAAATCATCGATCGAAGCGAAGGTGCAGTATAATTTTTCATGCTGCTGAAATAAAGCGAAAAGAATTTAAACAATTAGTATCCCTCAATTTTAGTCACAGAATTTCGAACATTATGTTTCAAATGTACTCTTTCATCGAGCACACGTATAAAAATATAAAGAATACCTAGGAAGAACACCGAGGTATAATTATTTCCAATGGGGTGGAAACCTGTTCGAGTCAGGGTTGATAATTACCTGAAACCCTCCGGTCTTTTCTCAACGATTCGATTAATAGACATTTCTAGGAATTCCAGTCGATAATATAAGTTACGATAAAACGTAACTGGTCGTAGATGGTGGAAGAGACGCGAGACAAAAGAAGAAACTCCGCGCGGGATAGCGCGGATCAAACGATCGGTCGGGAGTCGACCGGTCCCCCCGATTCGAATCGAAAAAGTTTCACATGCGTCTGTGATCGAGCCCTTCAAAGAGGACCTTCAGTTTCAATCGCATCTCTCGATGGCTTTCAGCTGGATTCTCTGATAAACGTCGGACCCTTTGAGAGCCTTCTGCTTGCTTTTCTTGCAAGTCGGTCATTCTTTCTTTTGAAGATGTACGTAATCGTACTTTCGAACTCTCTCTCTCTCTCTCCCTTTCTCTGTGTACGCGCGATTTTTAATTTGACACTCGACTAATTGAATTTTTAATATCTTACTCGTTGCTATCGAAACAAACAGATCACCTGTCGTAATAAATAAAATTCACACAGCCACGCGCGAAACAAATCACTTTTTTCCCATTTCGATTGATCTCAGCGATCAATCTCGATTGCCTGGCGAGGAATAAAACTCGCGATCGGCTGCTCGAATGCCAAATAAAATCCATCGACGAACTCAGTCCGGAGACGATCAACGGGGCTCGCAATCCTCCGAGCTTCAAACTCGCCCGCACACGCTGGCAATATGAGACCTGAGCAGTCGTAATCACAAACAGGAAAGTTCTCCTAGTGGCGCGGTATTGGATAAACTCTCTCGTCACCTCGAGATTTCGGAATTTTCAACATCAGCCATGCTTTTCGAATTCCTCCCCCTTTCTCTCTTTCTCTCTTTCTCTCTCGCCCGCTCGGGATAAGTTTTCCATTCTTCGGAAAGCTCTTGACAAATACTTGGAGGTTCGACGCGTCTGCAGTTGGGAGAATTCTTACGATACCGTGATATCTCCCTTCGTTTTCGTTTAGCTTCTCGCGATACGAGTCCCTCGATTGGACGTTCACCTCGTTTCGCAGCTACTTACCATCCGAGTAATCTCTTGGCAACATGTACATCCTTTTATTCGGAAAACTTCTCCCCTTTGCCTGTTCGCGGCAATTTTCCGGCCGAACTTTCCGTGATGAGTCGAGTATAATACGTACGACTTTTTTCTTGGGTCTACTAAAATAAATCCGCAATCTCAGGTATGATTTAAAATTTTCTCTTTACATTCTGTGATGTTTTATTTAAAGACGAAGAAAATAGGCGAGAAGAAATTTTTGGCTCGCCTTGTACAAGAACACATGCTTCGTGCAGAAAATAATTCATAGTGCAGAGTAAAGGAAATTTGTGTGTATACGTGTATTGCACAACAAAATATATTTCAGAATTGTTCAGCGAGAGTGGAGAAAAAGATATTAAAGAAAAATATACCGTACTATTTTACTTTGACTTGTCCTAATTATTTATGATAGCGAGTTGGAAAATTCTGTGCATTGTTAGGTCGATACGCTCTTCTGAAATTATTTCTCGGCGGATGAAAAGTAGGATAATATTTTCGTATTAGCCGGTGGTTTCTCGCCGGTGGTTGACGACGATTTCACAGGTTGAAGAGAGATCCCGCGGGTTTAGCCGCGCTTCACCAGCTTTTACAACGATCTCATCAAGCTGAACCTATTAAACTGCCTCGTTTTAAAATCCTCGTAAATACGACGATAATCCAGAATGATTTCTTACCGCTTTTCTGTCACCGACTTTGCAATCTTGTCCGCTTGGCCGTTTTTGAAAAATTTACAGCTTTGTTGGCAGAACGTGCGAAAGTGACAGAGGATTAGTTTGAAAACTTTTAAATACGCAATTATGGTATGATGATTGTGTCTTGTCTCGTTTCTCGTATTTTTTGGTAAATTTTTTTTTTATTTCGGAAAGGCAACGAATAAAGTCGCGAAGAATAAGACGAATTGAGAAATGAAAGATCATTCGTTGAGCGGAGAAACTCAATTCAAAATTTCAGTGAACAGTGGATGTTAAACAATTGAAAGGTAAGAATTGAAATAAATAGCTTTTCTTCATTAAAATGTATTGAAACACTAGATCATCAGTCGATTATAACAGATATTATTGTTCCTCTTGACGAAAATTGAAACGCAATCTCCATTGTATAATTCGCATAATTAATTCACAATAATTTGCACGTATAATGTTTCCATTAATGAGAATAATTATTTCAACATATCAGAACGTGAGAGTGATGAAACTTGAAACGATACTTGATAGCAAGGTCTGTAAAAACGGGCATTCTCGGACGTCGAACAATATCGAGTGGAAAAAGTAGATACACGCGATTTATCGTTACACTTTTCCCTTTTCTCCTTTTCTTTCTTCCTCTTCTTCTTCTTCCACGGTGGAATTTTCGAATGCGGAGCGAGCAGACCATAGCGCCGCACAATTCTCAATCTACAAATAATCGTGGAATCGCGATTTATTCGCTCGCTGCGAACACGATAAAGGACTCACTGGCCTTTGCTTACTTATTTTCCAACCAAGTCACCCTTTATCCGTTCTGACGTTTCTATTCTCGTTGGATTCTTCGTCGAACCGTGCCAGAACATCTGGTTATTGAATGGTCCGCGTCCGATCGCGTGACGTTCTTCCGCTTCGTCGCGTGTCACGTTCTTTTCCTGCATGCAGCTGAAAGATACGCTTGACCGTGCGCGCTTCTTCTGGAAAATTTTCCGTTTTCTATGACGTCGTTTGTCTCGATCCAACGGAACCGGGCACCTCGATAGATGGTGTCATGACTGCAACGTGGCTGAATTTTTTTTTCTTTTTCTTTTTGTTTGGCAAAGTCGTTCGCAGAAAATTCGCGTTGGACTCGCCGTTTGAAAAATGGAAGGGTGACGATTTGAACGTCACGAAGAATAGAATGTCAGGATAATTTATTTCAACACGATGACCGTCGTTTCTGTGTGCAATGAACACTTTAGGATAATTGAAACGAGCGTCACTCAACAATGAATTGTAAATAACAGAAATAATTTGATGATAATTATAAAACGATAGATTCGCTTTCGTTCTACTATATTGTGAAATCCGTCAAGATGTCACGAATAATTTATTTCAACACGATGACCGTCGTTTCTGTTTGTAATGAACACCTTGGGATAATTGAAACGAAATGAATGTCATGCAACAATGAATTCTAAATAACAGAAATAATTTGATGATAATTATAAAACGATAAATTCGCTTTCGTTCTACTGTATTCTGAAATCCTTCAAAATGTCACGAATAATTTATTTCAACACGTTGACTGCTTCGGTGACCGTCGTTTCTATTTGCAATGAACACTTTAGAATAATTGAAACGAAACGAATGTCATTCAACAATGAATCTTAAACAACACAAGTAACTAGATAATAATTGTAAAACGAGAAATTAGGTTTGTGGTATGCAATGTCTTATAGAAACTAAATATTTTGTCAAAAATACGCAGACAAAACGTGAAAGTTTTGTGTTCAGCTAGCGAAAGAATGTCTGGTAAATCTTGAAAAAGAATTGCAAATGGAGGACTGCATCGCTACAAAGTTGTTCCAACAGCGCGTCCGTTGAAAACGGAGCTTCTAAAATTCAAGATCGCTCGCCGATCTATCGTCCGGAATCGCGTTCGCCTGAACGTCTGCGGCATTCAATTTGAACGTTTCACCGAGCGAAATTTCGCGAAGCGTAGCCAATATTCGCGTAGCCGCGTCCTTTCCGGCGGCGAAATTGCGAGAAAAAGCTTCTAATCGTCGAATCGAATTGCCGCGAACAGTTTTATTTCCCAGTAGAAACCGACTCTCTCTCTCTCTCTCTCTCTCTTGCGACTCTCCGTATCGTTCGATCGCTATCCAGTGGGAATGATCGAATTTTTAAGTTGTCCGCGGCGATTGCGTGCGAGTGTTGCGAGAGCAACTCTCATTGGCAGCGAGCCTCGGAGCGGAAGCGAAAGATTATTGATCGAACGTTGCGAGCAGAAGAAACGGCGTGTGCCTTCGACGTCGAAGGGGCGACGCGTATCGCCGTCTGATTGCGCCGCGTGCGTACAAGACGCTGGCAAAGGCCTGCGAGGGGAAAATCCAGAAGAAGGGCGAGAGGACGGAGCTCGCGTGATAAAATAAAACCAAAGTAGCATTCAACTAGGTTTATTGAAAATCCCTTGCCACCTTTGGTCTCTCCCCTGGCGCTTTGTGTACCCACGAACGATTACGCGAGAAACGACGCTTTCCTTAAAGCTTTCGACCAAGCTCCCTGAGAGAATTATTTACTCATTGATAACTCACTCAGCCGTGTTGCAAACGACGTTGTTCACAAGGGCAACGCGAAAGGGCAAATCAGGGGGGGGGGGGTTGCACGGCATCGTGACCTCGCGATTCGACCAGCACTCTGCTCGATAGAAAAATAAGAGTCGAGAGATGCTGCACGATTGTTATTTCGCGTCTATCGAAGAAACTTCAGGAAAATTAAAAAACTTGGCGTTTCCCGACGAACGGAATTATCAACGAAGTCTAAGGACTTTGCTTTCCTTTTTTTTTCTTTCCTCTTTGTTCTCTTTCCGGCGAAAAGAAAAGAAAAGAAAGAAAGAAAGAAAGAAAGAAAGAGAAAAAAGAAAAGAAAAAGAGAGGAATAATCATTTTATTCGTCCGTGCGGAGCCGTGAAAGAATTTCGCCGTTTCAAAGGCGGCGTTCAACGGTTTTGTTAAACGTGTCCTAAATGCGGATGCATACTGGTACTTCCGGCTTTCTTCACTCGAAAGAATCGCCCGATGCGCATGGTAAAAAGGACGCAGTTTCTTTTCTATAGTGTTCTCCCCTCACCCCCCTCCTCTCTATCTCGGGACGCTTGTGTACCGTTCGTTATTGTTCACTCGTTCCACTTCTGCTGATCTCGGCTCCCGAATGTGTATATATATTGTATAATATATATACACACACACACATATATATATATATGTATTGTATACATTCCTCCTTATTCCATCTGTACGGCAGGTTGTATTTTTCTCAATTATTTTCCTTCCCATTTTCCAAAGCCCCGACCATTCGAGACAATACCGGTAAAACAAACACTGTTGTTTGAATTTTTCGATCAGAAATTACAACTTTTATCCGACGAGAGAATAAAGAAAACGATTGCTTTTGTTCCGTTGGATGTAGCAACAGTGTTCGCGATAGTATCATTCGTGTCAGTCAGCCGTGGTGGACATTCGTGTGTACATTGTATTGTCCAAACCATCTCAGAATTTCATTGTGACTTTCGAAGATCTGAAATCAATATGGGAATGTGTTTGCCGAAGTTTCGAGATATTCATTGTGCAATAAGTGCGTTTAATATAAATATCAGTATGCTTAATCTCTTAGATACGATCCGTTACTATAGTGGCTTTCGCGGATGTCTTTCTGAACGACGTGCCACTATAGTGGCTCGCTTACTCACCGTTTGAATTAAATGATCGTTTTGTTCCACACTTGTTGTGCCTTCACAACGTTTTATAACAGTGTTAACAATATCTAAGACGAAGATCGCGTTATGATCGTGTCAAGATTGTGACGTAGGTCTATGTGTCGTACCCTGCTTCGAAATATATCATACTCGATTGTATTATTAACACATATTCGTCCGCATGACGAAAATTCGTCATTTCACAGACAGTCACCAGCAGCCAAATGACAAAAATTCGTCATTTGTATATTGCAGTAAATAATTGATTGTTGTTTTATTTAAATCCGAATAAATTAAAACGTAATTTTTACCAAACAGAGATAATTCTACGAAAAAACTGATTTCAGCTTCATTTGCGTCGCAAAAAAAAGAATTAATTTAAAAACATATTAGTCGGTACTGCGTATAGAAGAAGTTTATTCAAAGTTTAAGCTACTCGGGTGTTAATTACTATTAATTATTGATAAAATTAAAGTTTCGAAAATAATTTACTTTGTCTGATAAAATAATGAGTATGTTTTCAGTAATTCGTTTCAACTTTTTCGTGGATTTAATTTTTATTTAACTTCAGAAAGAAAAAAAATCAAAAACAAAGGTGTATATGTAAATACAAATTCATTTTATTTCATTTCCCAAAATTTCACTAAAAAATATATGACTTTTCAGAAGTTAGGTTGTTTTTATATAAAGCGTATCGTTTCTACAAATAATGTCAAAAAATGCCGGCATTTGGTCAATGCCGGTGCAAATAATTCCGGGACGGATATGTGTTAATCATTAAAGTGAATTGCTCAAGTTAAAGTATGTGCATCACATCTTTAAGAAAAATTATAATTTAATCATCAAAAACATCATTCCAATGTACTCACGTAGAGAATTCACAACATTGTCCGTCACACGTTGCAGCGCTGTATCGTTTACTTGTAATTCGCGTTGAACTCTGCCGTGCAGAGAAACAGCCGCGCGCAAAATTCAGCTGTGCCTAAGAGGTTAAACTGGTGTAATACAATTTCACATTCACACGGATGGAATCTAAACTCCGAATAATCGCAATCGGTGCTGCGCGTTGTTTCGTAAATTTTATTAAATTCTTGGAACTTCGAATTTTCAGCGCGAGTGTACAAGTACCAGTGAGAAATAATGAAATATTTCGCAACACTTTCATATGCGTTCCCTGGAAGGCGTCTCGATAGATTTTCCGGAACAAATTGTTGATCAGAAGCGAAGGAAGAGGAAAGGATGGGAGAGAGATAAGAGTCACCGGCAAAGACAAAAGTCAATTGGCTCTCGGAGCTGGATTCCAATACCATGAATGGACTTTTAAGCAGGCGTGCGTCACTCCTATATTCTCTTCTGCCTTATCCTCGAATCTTTTAGCTCCTGTCTTGGGGATTCTTTGACCTCGCTCTGATTTCGCGCGAAACTTCCTGCCAGGATATTAGAAGGAATTGCTAATTGTTGCAAAAGAAGAAAGGAAATTCTCTCTGTGAAATTCTTTCTATTCGACGAAATATTGAAAACTCAAATTGAAAACGAAAGTTCGTAAGTTTCTAATCTGAAGACGCAGGTAAGTCACGTTTTCTCTTACAATAAAAAAAAGTATCTTACCACTTGATTTTAGAGCTAATCTGCTTTTTTGTTTCCCTTCGAAATGTTGAAAATATAAGCTTCGACTTCCATGGAAAGTTGATCAATTGCGTCATATCAGTAATTCGACGAATCTTATCGTACCGAAGATCCATAAAATTCAATGTTACGAATGTTCTCCATATCTCCCGTAATTGTCAAATGCACGAATCCGGAATGTGAACTTTCGAGCATTCCTGGTTTAAACATTGGTTTCTTTCTTCAGAAACCAGTGGAGAAATTCCTTCTTTATGGTCTCTAAGTAACCTTCGTGTTTCCTTTAAGAAAGGTTTTCACCGACAATGTCTTTGAAACGGCAACTAGGGTAAAGGGATGACGGTTATTAAAAATAGAAAGTGAAGAGAAGCTGGACAAAGTGGCGGTCTGTTTTTCCAGAGACGTGTGGCTGAATTTTTCAGCGAAGCGAGGCAAAGAGAACGATACTACCGTCAAGGGGTGGGGTTCTTCAGGGACGTTGAAAGATGTTCTCACATCAATTGTATCCTTTGTCAAGTGCTATTAATTTCCCACTCTGGTCATCTCCCCGTGGGTATCTTTCAGTTCTGTAGCCTGCCTCATTTAACCGAGCAGCTCCTCGATTCAGCGAGCCTGGCCTGATTTCGTTTATCCGAGATAACCGAGCCAGCTTCGAATGTAAGTGGAAATTGAGTTCACTTCAATCATTTCACGCGATACCTGTCTGATACTTCTCTCTTTGTTCTTTCTTCGACCGTCGAATTCTGCGTCTCCTTGAGAGAAGAATTATCTATCGATATTAAATTAATTGCGAAACGCAAGTTGGATTTTACGAGATATTTTCGAATTTCTTGGATTCCATGGATTTGTTTCAATTATTTTTAACGTTGTATTAATACTTTATCGCTCTTATTGTTAATCAGCTGTCCTTTGGACTGACGTGCCGTTTCCCAATTGTGTCACATGAAATTATTTTAAGCAATCTGTATCACTCTTGCGAGCTTAGAAAAGTACGTTCGTCGTTATCTGAGAATTATGCTTTTCATAAATTGTTTTATTTCTATTGAAAATAGAACTCTATGATTGATCAAAATTCTGTTCAAGAAATTCAGCAGAGTTTAATAGAAAGCAAACGAAATTCGAAAAACGAGTCAAAGAGACACGCGATGTAAAACGTTGTAGCGTAATTAAAAAACGAGAGGTCATCATTATCAACCTTTCGATTTCACGGTTACGGAAATTTCCGATCAACAGATTGAACAAATTCAGAAATGCTAACGTACGAGAAATTGAATTACAGATGAAATCGTAATCACTATGTATTTTCTCTTTTAGAATCTACGTTGGAATCTCACGATCACTCGCGAGCGGCTGAACACTTTCTTTTCTCCTCGACGTTAATTTATGGAAACAAGCCGTTTGCATTTTAAAATATTCAAATAAAGATTGAAACAAAGAATTCGCAGAAATTGAATTTCGAATCTCGCCCGTTTGACTCGGTGTTTTACGCTTTCGCCTGCGAACAGTGAAGTAATATCGAACTGGCCAGACGGAGAAGTTTAATATTTACCCTTAACCACTTGATCGCCGTGCGCGCGCCGGTACGCGCCAGTGCCCTAAATAAAAGCGAAATATAATTTCGATTTCTTAACGGTGACATCTAGAATCATTTTCTAACACTAAAAAAATCGAAAAATATATATATTTTTCCTTGATTTTGGATATGTTCGAAAGCTGCTTCGAAAACTGTAAAATTCCACTCTGCCCAACTACTTGCTTGCAAAGCATTCCACACCCAAGATAAATATTAATTTTATCATGTATAGTATATATTTGTGTTTTATAGACTATAATATTATAACATTTCAAATTTAACAGACGTGCATATAACTTCTTTTAATCTTTTCAATATTTAGTTATTTGATCTATTGTGTGGCAACCCTAGTGAAAATCAAGTGTCTTTTTTTTTGTGCAAATTCTAATTGATTGTGGCTCACTAATTATATGAGTGAAAAATATTTAAATTATTTATTTATTATATTAGTAAAAGTAAAAGTACATTTTTTGAAAAATTGAATATACGCGGCGATCTAACCGTGCGGTCTTTAAAAAAGACTGCGGCGATCAAGAGGTTAACGCGAGGATCGACGTAAAGAAAGATCGACACTTTGCTCGTCAAACGTTCTGTGTCTGCAGCTCTCTCGGTTTTGAGTGCTTTGTTTCGAGGCCAGTCGTTGCGACAGTTTTGGCACTTGTTGCTCGCAGCCGAAGCATTAATTTCGCGCTAGATCTCGATTGGAATCGATTTGTCTTCGGGTCACTATTCGGCCACTGTTGGCCGATTTAGAAAGATCGGACAGCTACCAGGATCGCTTTCAATCACCCTCGATCTGGCATCGTACGGTTCGTCGCGATTTGAAAATCACCTTTCGCATCGTCAATGTTAATTTCTTTCTTTTATTTCACGTTTATTACTTATCGAGTCAGCGAATTCGTCAAAACGACGGATTTCAGAGTTTCTTTTTCTTTTTTTCTTACGTGTGATCAATAGACGAAATTAACGTTAGATTTCATTCAGCATGGAAACATAATTGTGTAAATTTATTTATCTTCATTTCGCGAGTGTAATGTATTGAAAAATTATATTTTGGAGGCTGCTTCTATTTAATATAAATTTAAAATATCTTAAAACTCGTAATAAGCAATAAGAACACTCGCAATTAGCAAAATTCATTTAAATTCACATCCATTTTTCTTTCCGCATTGTTTAGTATTCTCATTTCACGTGCACGCGCAACACCTTCTTTCGTAGCAAGTTTCAACCTCGTTCGTCGAAACGCAATCAGACGAATTTGGATTGAAATCCGCTTGGACCATCGTCCTTTCGGGCCGATATGTCACGAGCATCCGATTGATGTGCCTAGGCTCGCGTAAATCCGGGCGATAGTCGATAATTAGAGAAACATACACCGGGATCTCTCGATTCCGGGAGAGAAGCGAAAAAAGTTCGGAAATGTTGGCGACATGGCCGGTCTGCTGGAACTGTCTGATACCGTTGTATCGATCCTAATCTCCTTACAAATATGTTGCGCACTGACACGAGCAGATGATGCCGGCTCGTTGCGGTAGCCGAGCCGGAGATTCTATTGTGCGCGAACAAACGCTTTCCAAACCGTCTGCCGCTCGATGCCCAGTCTCTTGGCATTCAGATAGCTGCTGTTCAACACACCGACGCCCAGCGTTGCGATTACGTTCACGAATCGTCTTGCTTCATCGTGTAATGGATCGCAGACGAAATAAAAAAAAAAAAAAAAGCAGAAGAGGAAGAAAAAAGAGAAAAAAAGATAACGCTTATCCCAGAAATTGAATTTTGTTGCCTGGGGAAATATTCTTTATCGATGGTGCGACACATGCACGCCTCGAGGACTTTCCCCTTTGTACGTACTTGACAAATTCTGCTCCTCGATGAGAATCCAATTCGAAGCTTACCGCGGAGACTGGAGAAGTTTGTATTCGTTTGCAAACATGTGTGCGGTGAGGTGGGATTATTTGAGTTGTCCGTGTTAAAAATCGATCTTGGATTTTGCGTAGAATGATCGAACTTGCTCCAGACTTCGCAAGTGACAAGTGAAAAATAATATCGTGTATTTTGTGTCCAGGGAATATACAAGAGAAATATTAGAAAATAAAGATTACGTTGATAAATTTTAAAGTGACAAGTGTCGGAATTTAGACTTACGTTTAAGGTTATATTTCAATAATTTCTCTACCGTATTTGAAAATTAATATTCAATTCTAATTTTATGCTCAAGCGTTTCCAAATATTCTCTGACGTGTTTTTAAATGCTTGAAAACTTTCGTTCACCACGAAACGAGTTCGACACCTTTCAATGCAAATTACTGAGAGTTTGACTAAAGTATCCTTCTGTCTTAAACTGTTTTCTTTTTTTTTTTTTTTTATTTAAATTTCGTTGTCCGACCGAGCAAAGCTGAGCGAAGGTTACGAAGCTTTTGTCGAGCAGATTACGCAATTGAATAACGATTGCAAAAGTCTTTCGGTTGAAGGTTTAAGGTTGAAGTTGAACCAAATCGAATGGAAAGTAGAGATCGGCGACTCTGTTACTTTCGTTATGTAAGTGCTTCAGCAAAGGAAGAACAACGAAGAACGGGAGAGAGGAAAGAGTGCCTACTTTATTAAGCCGAGGAAATTGTCTCCTGCAATTTTGACAGAAGCAGAAGAAGCTTTATTTAGAAACACGTTCGGTAAGCGCCGCCGAGCGCTCTTCAGGGACTCGAAAAATGGGACAACGTTTTAAATCAATCGTCATTCCTACTGTATCACTTCCTCACTGGCTTTGTTTTTCTTTTCCCTCTCCGTGATTTAGGATCTCTGTACGCGAATGGCTTTAAATAGAAGATTCGCTCTCTCTCTCTCTCTCTCTCTCTCTGTCTGTGATAAACTTTTTATATAGCGGAGACCATCCGGTCACCGTTTTTGATTTAGGAAATTTCACGTGCGACTACGTGGCAGAGCGTATTTTATCAAATATTATTAATAATAAAGGAGTTGCTTACGCATCGCTCCGTGCGCGATAAATTTCCAAGCAGACAAACTCGTGGATACCAGGCTAAGTTTACCGCAACGAAGATATTTCTAATTAACGAACGCGAAACCGACGAACGAAAAACTAACGAAACACCTGAGTGACGGTGAACTCTGAGATACGTTTATTTTCTGTTAAAAGGGATTAGGAAAATTGTTCCGAGGGGGAATATACCGCGATAAAACGAGCTGTCCTCTCTTTTTCTATTAAAGGAGATAAGCGCGCTAACACGCGTACATTCACTAACATTTAATTAACTACGTGATTCTTTTAATATGAAAAGCTTCGCGAGCGAGTGGATAGGGGAAAGCGATAAATTTTTCGTTCGTTCCCCAGGCAAAGTGCACGACGAAGGTGCAAGGAAAGAATCCTCCTTCTTTTCTAATGCAAAAGATCCCCTTCATAAAGTTAGATGCTTTCCCTTTTATTAACCCCCTCATCCTTTGTTCCCATCGTCGGCAGAACTCATAACTTCGAGACTACGCAGTCGGGCATACGTGCCTTTTAGTCGGGAACAGGAATTCCTAGCACGTGTTACGATCGAGTGGATTGTCAAAGAAATGAACGATCGACGAGCAACAAGCAGATCGATTACAAAGGTGAAATCTTTGAATCTGCGTCATTCCAGGTGTCGGGTATCGATACTAATACTGTAATATCGTTTTACAACTCGGGAGTTACGGTCAGTTAATGTAAATAAAATAAATAAAATTTTCACGCGTTACACGTTATTCGATTATCGGGCTGCAAACGTTTATGCAAATGAGTATTTACACTTTTGCAGTACGATCAAGGGAATAAAAAGCGACAAATGGAAATGACAGAACGCTCGCAATAAGTTTACTTATTGTTCCTTATTTCGCGGCAAATTGGAACTATCCAATGATGTCAATAGTTAATAAATACTATACTACACTATACTACAGTCATAAATTATTATTCGTTTCTCGTCGTAACACGCAACTAAATATTAATGCACACGTGTACAAACCCACTGCTGTTTCATTTCCAAATTAATAAATAAACATCAACCCGCGGAACAATCTCCATTAATTACCATGATCAACCCGAAACCCACTCTATTCGACGAACTAACACTCCCAAATCGATTCAGTGCCTCCGATACGCTATTTACAACTTGTTACAAACAAAATACCCTCAAAATTCACATACCCCCCCCCCGAAATTCACTTGGAAATCCGATTGAATCGGATTGAAATTGCCAAAACTTTGGACCGTTGTAACCTCGGAGATAACGATCGCAGATCAACGAGAATGGACTCGGTGGAAGCGCGAAAGTATCCTCTTTAAAACACTCTTTCATTCGTTCCGATACGACTTCCGGTTCCGGAGATATCGTCGTCTGAAGGCAATCGTAATTTTTAATCGTTTACTATCTCCGTCCTTGTCGCGCGCTCGCCCCCTCTCACTCGCGCGCCACAGTACGGACCTACCGCACGCCGCGTCAGTTGCGCTGGTCAGTGACAGACGCATTTCCAGGAAAAAATATAGGTCACAGCGTCGTCAAGGTCGTCCGGCGACTCAAGGCCGTTCGGCCATCTTCCACCGTCTTGAGACTTTGCACGGGGGGCACTTTGATCGCTCGTATCTCCGCAACCGATTGAGATATCGGGATGAAACAAAGACGAGCGTCAACGGTAGGCTACCCTCTGTCGATCGAGCGTACCTGCAAGACGAAATTTTTAATTCCTTCGAAGATATTTCGAGTAGAATTGAGAAGCGTTCCCGTGGCACCGAGCTCTTTGTACTGCGCTTCTCACTGCGATTTAACCTTTATCGTCGGCAATCTGACGAGCACGTAGGTGAACGCGAAGCATTGACAGTTGAACTTCAGGAATTAAATTCGACAAGTGCGCAGTATTGTTAAGAACACGATGGGGAAACCGGGTTCTAAGCGATGATTTTTGTTTCAGTGTAAAAGCTTGCCGATAGAAATGACAGACACGTATGCAGAGACGTGCGAGTGAAATTAATATGAAAAGTTTAAAGAATCCGAGCCTTTTCCTAACTCAGAGCATACGGCAATTTATTTAATCTCGCGATTTCACGCTTTTGGCATCGGCAATAATGCGAACGTGTGATTGTCTCATTGAAAGCACTTCACCGCTGATCGTCATCGTAGACCACGTATTTTGTGCCGGTCTCCGTACGAATTGACAAATGCTTTCAAGTATTTATGATAAAAACGCGGTATTCTTTCATCGCGGATTCTTCTATACATATTTATGTCGGTATCAAGTGTTTTATTTGGCGAAACTCTTTTTCAATTAGAAACTACGTTCGATCGAACGTATAAGTTCCATTAAAGCTGGTATTTTCGCAGTGACTTTCCTCCCCTAGATAGATATTTTTTCTTCCTAACTTTTTTCCACTCCCTCCCCGCTCTCCTCTCTCGTCGAACGAAATGCAAAGAAAAACATACGCGCGAGCTCGCGGCGCGTTTTTTTCTCTCTTTTTTTTTCTTTTTTTTTGCATTTTTACACAACGCGGAAGGCGAACAGCGAATGGAACGCCGATTCAGGGAAAAGCTTTCGTATATCCGCGACGAGACGCGTGTTATTTACAATCGGCGGTTTCAATGTTTGCTCGCATGGCAATTGGAAATGAGTGTGCCACATAGTTTACGCTTGTCACGTTGAGGGATTGGGATGCATGGACGAAGCATTTTCACGTCGGCGAAACGCAGTTGATAGCTGCTTCTACTTTGAAATTCCGGTCGGTAATTACCCAGAATTTCTAGCGTCGGGAGTCTACCGCTACCGTAATTTCCATTATGTCGTCTGTTATTATTATTATTAGTTTTCCATCGTCGGAGAGGACTGATATTACAGTTTCTCTTGTTTTCGTTTGAACGTATCTACATTTCCCTCGTTATATATATGAGGAGGGAGGGGGAGGGACATTGTAATTAGAGTTTCCCATCAAATGTAGCGGAATGATGCAATGGCGAAACTGAGATGACGTTCCGCTAATGGCTTCATTCTCGTTTCGAATATTGCTCGCAAGACACGGCGGAACGAAACGGTTTCCGTCACGGTAATAAAAGCGAAAAATCAATTTCTCGCGCATTTAGCTGGAAAATGGAAATTGAAACTGCGATCGCGGTACTTTGGAACGGCCGTGTTGAAAGCCAGGAAAGAATACAATCCTATAATGTTTCAGTGGTCCTAAGAGGAAAGTGTCTTTGTTAAAATGCTCCTTTGCTTCCTTTACTTTTTCTCTTTTACCGAAAATTCACTGGGAAACGTCTCGCGAGTGGAATATAAGGATCCCTCTGCAAAATGTACCAAATGAAGAGGGATAGCAATATGGGTAATTTTATGCTATATGAATAATTCAAAGACCTTCGTAGATATACATATATGTCTCATTTAAAATACAGGACATTCATTTTGCAATTTGCAATTGCTACTAACTTTCCTTCAACAAAAAGTGGTATAACATTTTCCAAAATTTTTTCCCTTCCGTTTATCCTTTCTGATCGTTCTCAGACTCTCCAATAATTAATTTGAAAACAAAATGATACAACTTGGAAAGTGAGAACTCAGAATTCTCTATGAATTATCCCACAAAGTCCTGTATTTTGAATATTTCGTGCATATTTGCACATGTTTCAACTGCCCCTGAAAATTCTAATCCACTCGTTAATCTCAGTCCCGACTGTAACGTGGCTTCGAGACGGAAAGACATTAATGTAGCGCGTACTACGACACACTCGACAACCCGTTGAAGCCCTGCCCTTCGGGATCCCCGTTCACGCGATGATCGATCGAACGACACATCACGACGACGCACGCACGCACTCACGTTGTATCCCAGTAACAGATAATTCTGTTTATTACAGATAAACTCCGGATGGTCGTTGGGGCCTGAGCTTTGCGACATGTGGACTAGCAGCGACGTTCTCTGCTGCACTGCCTCGATATTGCATCTGGTGGCTATCGCGGTCGACAGATATTGGGCAGTCACCGATCTCAATTATATACAGGTTAATTAACACTGTCGCGGTCTGGTCGGCAGGTAGTTCCTGCAGAGGGACTAGAACGCCAACGAATGACGAACTTACGTCACGATCGCGTGGGCTATGCACCCCGGAGGGATGACAGTATCGAGGAACAGATTAGGAAGTGGAAACGCTCGTATATTGATCCCCTAGAACGCGGGTAGCTCCGATAATCGAGCACCGATGACCTGCTCGCCCTTTGTACCATCAGAGATCATTAAAGTCGACGACGCAATTAGCAGGGTTATTGCGTGTACAGTTCGCGACGGTTGTTTGCTTTCCCCTACCTGCTCCCTCCTCCCTTTTTCACGCCATTGGAAGGGTTTCATTGAACTCGCGCGCCGTGTCGCGAGACAACGCGTGATTTCCTCCGTAATGTGTAGTGTAATTGTTGAAGAAATTAAGAGTTTGTGTAAACTTGTAGTTTTACTTTTTTCTTTCTTTCTTTTTTTTTATTTGAAACGTCATATGAGAGCGTTATATAAGACGAAACTTATCGTTATCAAGAGACTCTTGTTATTAATATTGTTTCATAGAAATCTTGTACGCGTATATGTACGTTATACGAAAGATTAATCTGCAATTAGCACATGTCACTTGGTTGAACCCAATAGTTCAATAATTTAAGGGTTATACCCCATGCGAATTCTATTTGAGAATGTTCGAATGTTTCTGATTCGTGTTTGATAATCAATCCCCCGTGCTATCACTGACAGCCAAGAACTAATCGAACTAACTAAATCCCATGATATCCCGTCGCCCGCATGTTCGACTGATCTCGGAATCCGAGATTTGGAATCGTGACGTTGCTGTTGCAATCCAGTAAGCTGATTGTCTCGAGTCAATGAGGCGAACACGCTTCGGATTACTTTCGCTTTAATCACGGGAATATTAAATCGTCGGGAAAACTCGCGGCGAGGGACGAGCGTTTTCATAAATATCGAGATTCTTCCATTGTCGTTCGTACGACGAGCAATTTTTAAAGTCAGGCTTTTGACTCGATACAAATTTCTTCATCTCTCTTTTGCCCAATATTTTTATTATTTGTGAAACGTTACGAAACTTTTCGTACGATCACAGATAACATCGGCACCGCAGTTTCCCTGACCTCGATCTGAATATTAATCTCGAGCGCACGGGCGTTATAAAAATATTTTCGAGAGAAAGAAGGAATCCCGGAGTTATGAGGACTCGCCAGTTCATTCGGGTGGGACAGCCGGTGAAAGAATTTCTTTACTTCCAGGCGAGGAATCCACGGCGGATCGGTATGTTGATCGTCACCGTCTGGGTGGTGTCCTTAGGAATCTCGTTGGCGCCTCAACTTGGCTGGAAGGATCCTCATTACTTGGAACGTATAGCGGACGGGACGTGTCTCGTATCACAGGATCCTGCATACCAGGTACATGCTCCCTGATAAATCAGAATCTTCACCGAGTTATTTCGAAATTACATCTGTCAGCTTTATTAATCTATTACGAACGAATCTGACGACGCTGGTTCGTTAATTAATTCGACGTAGGACCCGATTATCCTTTTTTTCTTTCTATCTTGAATGTACTGTACCGAGCAATAAGATCTTTCCTATTGCAAGATCTTTTTGCAAATTTCTATTCTAAGTGTCTATCTCTTCGATATTCGACAGCAAACAACAAGCGCGTTAAAATTGTCATCTGTCCCGTTACGAAACTGTCGGAGGATTCAAGAAGTGGATTTCTAAAGACACGTGGACCGTTTATCTTGAAAATGGTGTAATTTCTTTCACAAAATACTGAAGAAATAGAAGTAAGAATGTTACTTAAAAATTCGCAAACTTACAGACTTATAATTTAAATCGTGCAACTGTCGGATCGAATTTGTTGTTGAATGAAATTGCGCAGTCGACGTGAATTCGAACGTTTCACTGTTTCGAGACGAAGGAAAACAAAAATCAGATTTACACCATTTTTGAAATGAATTACTCTCAAAATTTCCCTTCGTGAAATTCGTAAGTTCGGCGATTATCGAATAACGAGAAATGCAATCGCACGATAAGTCCAGTAATTCGCGCGATGATCGCCTTCACTGGAATTTGACGAGGAGGAATGCAGACATGCGTCTGAGTGCAAATATTCACCGCGATAAAAAAAAAAAAAAAGAAAAAGAAAAGAAAAAAAAGAAAAAGCCAGTAGACCAGTAATCTGCCCGCGAGCGATTGGGATCCATTTCGCGAAAACACTAGTTGCATAACGATATTATTCCCGCAACGGTACTACATGTACTACGTGTACAGCGAAGATAATTTTTAGAATGGTATTTAGGGGGATGTTTAACGGTGGGAATTTCTTAAAATACATTGCAGATTTTCGCCACTTGCGCCACGTTCTATCTACCCCTGCTGGTTATTCTATTCCTGTACTGGAGGATATTTCAGGCGGCACGAAAGCGAATCAGAAAGAGACCGGGAACTATCGTGCAACCACCCCGTGAAAGAAGAGGCATCCTTACACTCGTCACAAGAAGGTTTCGCTTCTCTCCCCCTTCCCCCTCTCCAACCCCTCTTGCCCCATCCCTTCCAGCCAAGCCAAGAACTCTGAATAGATACACGGTTTGCGAGACTCGTTAGCGGCCGCGCCTTAACTTCATCCTTCCTCCATTCTCGTGATTTTCACGAGAAAACCCGTTTCTTGCGCGCCGCAAGACTAATTACGTTGCTGAACCGGCGTACAGCTGGTTAACATTACGTTACGCTACGTCACGTCACGTTGAACGAACGTTGATTTTAATCATAGTAGAGAAAACTCTCGGTGAAATGCACGTTGTTGGTCGGTGAAGTGCGTGGGCGCTTTAAATGTTGCATTCACGTAGCGAAAATTTGAACGCGGATTAATTCACACAAATGAACGAATTAAATTTCTCTATCCAGTAGGAACAATTGAAATGAAGGATGAATTAGATACTATGAATCAAACTATGAAAAGTGAGATAGAATTATACGTATCAATGAATTATATGATGTATAAAAAGAAAATAGAACAGAATTGTATGTATCGATGAATATATAAAATAGAATTATACGTATCGATGAATTATATCTATCGATGAGACAGAGGCAATTTTGATTCTCATTTGTAGGCAACGAAACTTAACCAAACCGAAGTAAATCGACTCAGATTTGTCAGAGTAACAGGATATTTCTACTTGAGTCTTAGATCACCGAGTTAAAGAGATGATTTCCTATCTGTAATTTCCATGGCCCACGCACTTCCGAGCGACATCGAGCGAATTAATATATTTCCATCGCACTCATTGAAAGCAGGAAAAGGGTCGGAAACAACATGAACGTCCGCTTGATCAGAATTCCGCGTGAATTTCAGGCCGAGGGAGGAGTCGACGGCGTTCACCATAACGAGATCCACGCCGGACCATTCGTCAATCTCGCCGGAGAAGTCGTCGTCGTACAACGGCGCGAACGCCACCCAGTCGACCACCGTGACACCGTCGGCGGTATCGACGACCACGACGACCACGACCACCACCGTGACGAATCCTTCGTGCAGCCACTCGACCACGTCGTCGAGCAAGAGGACACGCGAAACGATCGAGTCGAAACGCGAGAGGAAAGCGGCGAAAACGCTGGCGATAATCACCGGGGCGTTCGTTGCCTGTTGGTTGCCTTTCTTCTTGGTCGCGTTGCTCCGTGCCACGTGCGAGGCCTGCGAGCCACCGGAGTTGATGGCAAGCGTCTTCCTGTGGCTGGGCTACTTCAACAGCACCCTGAACCCTGTGATATACACGGTATTTTCACCAGAGTTCAGGCAAGCCTTCAAGAGGATGCTCTGCGGTGGTTCCAGGATAATTCGCTGACAGTGGATATAAATTCGATTCGGAAAGAGAGAGATAAGAAAGAAATGAAATGAATCGTCGATGGGCGTGAGTGTGCGTCGAATGTTGCGGATGAATGAACGACAAAAACGATCTCGTGTACATAAGACATTGCTAATTATTAATTCCTTCCTCTCCTTTCGAATAGCGTTCGAGACACACCTTATCCACGTATTTAGGCAAACATTAGAGAGCCCGTAGAGCTTTTCCCTCCCTTGAAAGTTCCATTCCGGAACGATCGAACGGTTTTCACTATCGCTTGGATCGCTTGGATCGCGTTTAACACTCTCGCTGCTATATTGCTGCAACTATCCAAGGACAATTAACGACTTTACTGTCATTGGATAAGTTCCAAGCAATTCTGCTGATTAGTTGGAGTTTCTGCGCGTCGCGAAATGACTCGAACGGGCGAAGGAGTTGGTTATGTTTATTCAGCAGCGGACGTGTTAAACATTCACGCGTGGTCGAAAATGTTTCTCCCGCAGCGAGAGAGACACTGTTTCTCGTGACCGATTTCTAAATGTAACGCCGTGTTATGTTCTGCGCGAGGAACTCTGTCTTCGAAATAGCTCTTTATTCCTCGGACACGTCTGACAATGAGATGGCGAGGAAAAGAAAGAGAAAAAGAAAAGAAAAGAAAAGAAAAAGAAAAAAATAGAGGGACACTTTTATCTACTAACGTTTAATTAAAGACCAGAGGGGAGAAGAGGCGACGACGAGCGCCAAAAAATAGCGTTTCGAGCGGAACGGAGCGAATCAGAATGGTGAAACGAGAGACCGATTGAAATCTCGGATTGAATGATGGATTACCCGGTGAACCAATCGAGATAATCGCTCACTGTCGTGTTGTTTTAAGATTTTAATCAAGAAGACAACGAGCAGAATTGTCTACAAAAAGTTTTCTCTGCCTCGTCGTTAACGCGTTAACGAGGGGCACAAAGAAATGAGAAAATTTCGTTCGATTCGCTTAAACGGATTACTCGTGATTCAATCAGACGACGCGTCAACGATCTCTCGTGCAATTACACGCAACGCTGGAACTGTTTTCACATCGTGCGTTCATCGTGCGACACACGTCGCTAATAAGAGAAGCTAATTAGAATCGATGAATTTGCTCGAATCCTGATTGCTCGAACCGTTCGAAACATTGGCGCCTACGCATGTATAAAACTTCTCATTCTTTTCGTTGCTGCTCATGAAATCGTTCTCTGCGATCGTCTCATATAAAGAAGAAAAATAAAATAGGATTAGATCCAAAAAAAAGATAAAAAAGATAAAAAAAAAATAAAGAATAAAAAAAAAGAGAAAGAAATGGTACCGTAGTTCCCACCGACGTTCCATCGAGTTCTCGGATGAATCATGAATCACACGTCATTGATGACGTCATCGTTAACGTCGTTCTATTGTAAATACTATGGCTAATATTTCTATGATAAGATATTCCCCCCCCCCCTCTCTGTAATATCGAAGTGAATCGGCGACGAAGAAAAGCGGCCAGGTGATGATTGCAGCTTGCGCCAGTTAGTTCGCATCGTTGTTCTCTCGAGGAATATCGCGCTTCCGAAATGTCGCGTTCGTTTGCTCACGACTTCGATTCTTGGCGCGAGAAGAGATCGTCTTCCACGCCCCTCTAATGTTTCACGATCGTGCGTACAAATCAAAATCACGTTTCCTTCAGAAAGCATTCATATATGTATATATATACATATATACATATATATATATATGTGTGTTTGTGTGTATATATGTATATGTATATGTATATGTATATGTATATGTATATGTATATGTATATGTATATGTATATGTATATGTATATGTATATATTTTTTTTTCATGTATAGATTTTGTAACTTTAGCGAGCAATTTTTTCCCACGATTATTATTCTCTTCCTTCTTTCTTTTTGAATTTTTGGAGAGTAATTTTAGAAATTGCATTCGCTCTGGTCTATCATTCTGATAGAATCGGTAGTTTTTAGCTTTCTTTCCTTCTTTCTATTGTATACATTTTGTTCAGATATTTTAAGCGATCCTGCTTTTTGTATGACTCTTCTAGCTTTTAATCTTTCACCTTTTTCCCGGATTCTTTCGTTAATATTTCTCCAATTAATTTTGAACAGGTTTTTGTTCTTCATTCTTGGACCTTTACCGCAATCATTTGAATCAGTTCTACCCACTTCTTCACTTCTTTTTCTTCAGTTCACTTAGCTTTTTCCTTTCAATTCTAAGAGAAAAAATATTCCATCACCTTCTAGATACATAGTTGTTTTTCTATCGACTTGCCCTAAAAGAGTCTCTCCTCTCTAGACACACGTTGAAAACGACAAGCAGCGACGTGTTCGTAAATCGTCGAAAGATTGTATCAACGATCGTCCAATAACGCCTTAACTATGTACGAAATGTATACGCTATCAGCTAGCGAGTTATCGTCGTTGTGTCAGCGTTCGACGGTGTGAACTTCGAGCGATGCGATGATCGAAATGAAATACCAAAGCGAAGGAAGAAAAAGCGTATAACTAAGCGACCGGTAGCACGTCCGTGCTATTTGCCCGACGATTTAATTAGTTTAAGATTGCGCCCGTTTTCGACGATGCAATATTAAAATAAACGAGTTCGACGACATAAGTCTCGTGGTGTTCGATTGCATGGCGTGAGAGAAAACTCACACGGAGAGAGAACACACACACACACACACACACACACACACACGCACACACACACACACACGCATGCATGCACACACGCACGCGTTCGTATTGAAAAAGACAGGTGAGATACGAAAGAAAAAAAGAATGAAGAAAAAAAAACAGAATAGAAAAAATACCAGACTTTTACAACGATGCTTCGTATGTATATTATTTCTTTGCAATCACTGATGTAAATAAATGCAACAGTTTGAAAACGGTCGGCTGAATCTCTCGGCTGACGTCAGCTTGATATTCTATGCTTTGCTTCCTCCTCTTTCTCTCTCTCTCTCTCTCTCTCTCTTTCTCTTTTTTGATTATTTTTCTTCTTTGCGGAAAAACTGTTTATCAACCACGTTCAACGACGGGAAAGCAAGAGGAAATCTCCGTCGTGGATCCTCGCTCATCGGTGTGAGAATTCTAGTTGGTTTAACGAACGAATTGTTCGACAAGTGCTACGACCAATTTCAGCACCGAGCGCGCTGATGAACGATAATTACTAGCGACGACCGTCACTATAACTGAGTATAACGATCAGTATAACGAACGTTGTCCTCGTAATTGGACGTATGTGTCTTTATTATTTCCCGTGAAAGAAAATGTCTGACTAAATATTGCACGTCTCTCTCTCTCTCTCTCTCGAAATATTTGCAAAACCGATAATGCTATAGTATCGGTTTAAAATACCGATACTGCTACTTCCAATCAGCAATATTCGCGATATTGACAATAATACTCGATGCTTCGTTTAAATCCTCGACTATAGAGTATACTTCTCGAGTTTCTTTTTCTTACCTTATTACAAACCATAACAACGTGTGGCTTGATAAAAATTGTTATTTGATTCTGCGTAGTATACCGCGAGTGCAGTAGAGAGGTGATTTCTATAATTTCTATCCGCATCGAACCACTCGAGAACAAATACAGACGTCGATACGAAAATCATTAGAACGAGCAATTAATAGCGATATCGCGTAACGCCTCCGTGATATAAAATTATCGCCGGCTATTTGGCTCTCTGTAACAGCTCTCTGTTCAGGAAATTCAAGTCCTGTAATTAGTATCGTCGCGAGCATTAACACCACGTTATTAATTCCACGGACGAGGATGTTGCTCGAAATTTGCCTGTACGTGACATACTTTGAATTCTCGCTTTTGTTTTCATTTCACTTTCGTTTTCGTAAAACTACGTACAATTTACAATTTAAGTTTGCGTAAAAATCTGTTAATTAACCACGCAGATTCTCCTCGATGATTCTCGTCGACGTTGGGGCGACCATCGATCTTTGGAACGACGAGGATCCCTCGCAGTGTTTAACGGAGGAGTGCAAAGAGTTTGGTAAAGTTACCTTCGAAATTTCGTTGCTCGAGAACAGAACAGTTGAGGGGGGGGAGCTTTTCGTTTACGATCTTGTGAAACAGCTAGGAGGATACTAACGAACATGAACGCCTCGGCGGATCCGTGTGTGGACTTCTATGAATATGCATGCGGCAATTGGCCGAGAACGGAGTCGCTCCCGTTCGGCGAGATCCGGCAGTTGCGAGCTGCTTCCGATAGCGAGAACAAACGAAGAGTCGAAGGTAAACACCCACGTTTCGCAAGCTTGCCCTCGATGATAACGAACGAAGGATTTTGCAGAGATGTTGAACGCGGAACTGCGTGGCGACGAGATTCCTCCGGTCAAAGTTGCCAAACAGTGGTATAAAACTTGCATGGACACAGGTAGATGCAGAGAAGAATTTATTAAAACAATAATAGTAATAATAATAATCATAGAAACAGCCGAGTAACAACTGAAAATTTCGTCGTAAATCTTCAGATTTTTGGCGAATTTTGCGACGTAGGAATTCACGAGAAATGTTGGAAATTATGAATTTCCCGCGAGATACTAGGAATTTCTATGCAAAACAGTCTCGGAAACAACAGCTTCGTGGAACGTTGAAAATTTACGGGCTTCTGTAAATCATTAAATTTCCGTTTGGCAACAAACAAACGATAAAAAAAGAAATATATACATAGGAATTATATAAACTTCGTAAACTGTGAGATCTGTCGTGTAACGGGTAGGTGCCTCTGAAATTTTGAAACTGCTGAAATACCTGCGAAAAGCTGGGCCGGAGAGTTCGTAAATTTTTGGAAAATTTAAATTTAACAGACGTCGTCTAAATCCCAATGTTTCCCCGCGGAAAGTTAAAAAGTTGTCAACAGAATTGTATCGTTTTGTACCGTTTTGAAAAAAAAAGGATCGGAAGCGTTGATAAATGTTGCAGCAAATTTGTAGAGAAATGTGCACGCGTCTCGTCGTTTCGATGATTCTCGACTGTTCGTAGAGAGCATGAATAAACGAGGTGTGCGGCCATTACTGTCAATACTGGGTGAGATCGGTGGATGGCCGATAATAACCGGGCGAAACGAGTGGAACGAGAGTGGACAGAAATGGCAGAATATCGACGACCATTACGCTCATTTGCGCGGATTTAATTTGTTGCACGACGTGCGGGTCGCGACGTATGGCGCTAATGCCAAAGAGAAAACCGTGGTTGTAAGTTTTCCATCGATTCCACAACGATGCGACAATTTTGCGAAATTCGTTTCGAAAATGATCTTACAGCTGGACGTTCCGAGCATGCCGCCATACTCGTGGATGCTGTGGGAATTTTTTGACAATCAGACGCTTGGCAGCATAAGGGATCTGAATTATTGGAAGTACGGTGCGAGGATAGTTTCGAAAATAGCCGAGTCCGGTGGGTTTCACGTAGTGAAAGACGAGTTGGAAAAAGACATGGAGGAGATATTTAATTTCGAATGGAAATTATCAAAGGTTCTATAAATCTCTAACTCTCTCTGGGAAAATCAGAGACTTTTTCTGTTAGCCGGATAACTATGTAATTTGCAGATGTCTAGCATGGTCGATGATTACGTGAACATGACTGTGAGAGAGTTTCAGAGATGGTACGATAGCTTGAAACCGCGTACAGAAAACGCTAGAGTGAGTGTAATTTTGTATTTTTGGCGGGAAATTTTGAACTGTTCTGAGATTTTCGCTGACGAGAGAGAGAATTTTTTTTACAGATAAATTGGGTAGACAAGGTAATGGGGATTTTTAGAGAATCAGGTATCGACATCACTGAAGACACCGTGTTAAAAGTATCCTCACCCGGTTACTATGAAAAGTTAGTACGCCTGCTTGATGAAACTCCAAGCAGGATTATAGGTAAGAGCATTCGTGAGTTTTTTTTCGAAATACATTCACATATTGTTTTTATATACACTATTCGTGTAATAGTGAATTATCTACACTGGAGCTTCGTTTCATCGATGATCACAAAAACTACCGACGAGATGAGAGAATTGGACGAGAAGATGATCGAAAACGATTCGAAAGAACAACGAAACAGGTTTTTATAACAAATCGTAGATTTTTATGTACCACAAAAAAAAAACAGTTTTCCAAATGTCTTCTCTGCTCGCGAGAAAGATTAAGAATTGACCTCGAATTGAAAAGAAAGAAAAGAAATTCGAAAATTTAGAAATTCCTAATTTCTCGTGGAATTTTACTCGAAAAAGACGCGGGAGTGTGCAAGTTTCTAAATTTTTGGAGAACTGCCAAAAACTCATCTCCTTAATTGTGATATTGACAGTCTAGCGTTGACGAAAATTGAAATCGCACGTCCGACGTGGAATACAGAAATAATTGGAATTCGTTGTCTCGCATGAAATCTGACGCAACTGTGGAAAAGTAGAGCAGCAACGAATCGGGTAAAATTCCGATATGGTGCAATTAAGATTATGGCGTTCACGGGAGGCGTAGCGACACGTGGCGGCGATTTAATTTGGATTAGTCGTACGACTCACCCAGCCACGGACGGCGCGCGATTATTTTCGTATTATTCGCAGGTCAGACTTGTGCATCAAGGAGGCGGAGATAACAGATGTCGTCGCGTACGAATACGCGAAAAGATATTTCTCCGATGACGTGGTGAAAATGGTAAAGTTTCAATTGCCGTATATACGAAAGAAAAAAGAGAAAAGAAAAAGAGCAAATTCTGAGTTTACGCGTACAATGTTCGAAATTCTAATGAAAATTTGTAATGTTTCTGACGTTGAACTAGACGTTGAACGCGTTAGATGACATTGAGGAGGAAATGAAGATCGAGATCGGGAAATCGAATTGGGCTGACAAGGAGATAAAACATTTGGCACTGAGAAAAGTCAAATTTGTAAAGAAGAATATCGGTTACCCGGATTGGTACGACAACGCCACCATCATGGAGAATTATTTTGGAAAGGTCTGCCGATTTCCTTTGCTCGCAAAGGCGACTGAAAATTGTGACAGAATTTTTTGATGTGATTTTGATTGGCTTGCAGCTCGCGATGGGACCGACGTATTTCGAAAATTTCGTGAGATTTCAGAGATACTACAAGTTGAAAGAATTGCGTCTCTTGAAGCATAAAGACGCAGCAAAGTCGTAAATATTAATTATTAGAGTTTCGCGTCACAATTTCTACATTAATATTATAATCGAATGTTAAGCACAGCTTTCTTATCTACAGATGGATTGTCGATCCTTTGACGATCAATGCGTTCTACTTGAGCGAATCGAATTCAATCAGTAAGTTCTATTAATTTTAATCATAGTGCAAACACTAATAAACACAGACAAGGTTTTCATTTTTATAATTGCGCTCAGCCGTGCCATTGGCGAACCTGCAGAGACCCTTTTTCAGCAAGAATCAGCCGAAGTACGTGTAAAAAATCTCTCGTCGAACTTTTCTCGCTCGATCGTTGAAAATCTCTAATTGCAATAATTTTCCAACAGTACGATCAACTATGCTTTGACTGGATATTTATTAGCTCATGAACTGCATCATCCATTTGACGAGCTAAGTAAATAGCCTTTGTCTACAGAAAAGTCTATATTACTCTTGCAATTGTTTCGAATGTTAACTCGAATGAATATAATTTTAGAACGTCTTTTCAATGAACGCGGCGAGGAAATCAGCTGGCCAAAAGCAATGACTGAACAGTATTACAAGAGTGCCCAATGCTTCGTAGATCAATACGATAATTATACTTTGAATGGAACACCTTCTGGCCCAAAAGTTAAGGTAACAATGTATGATTCGTTTATTTACAATTTACTCGTGTAAATAAAGAGTCATTTTCAAAAGTATCCACGAAGAAAATGAAACTATTTGCTTATGAAATTATGTCAAATTTATTGTTATTTTTACACGAGGAGTTATTATCAGGGTAATTATTTAACAGAATTATGAGAATTCGTCGACTTGTTATCTATTCGTTAAAATAAAACTTGTCATTATTCATTGTTATTCGCTCGTAATTGACACGTCAATTATTTCACAGAATTATGGCAATCAGACCTTCGACGAAAATATGCCAGACACCATGGGACTGAAAACTGCTTTCAAAGCGTACAAACGAAGGGAAATTATAAACGGCGTAGCAGAATTGAAATTACCCGGTTTAGGAATGTTCGATAACGATCAACTTTTCTTTCTGTCGTCTGCTAATGTACGGATAATCTAATAAAAATGTCAAGTCTTCCTACGAAAATCAGTTCAACGAACTTTTCATATTCCACGAATTGTTTATTTAATTTTCACTTTCGTTTTTAAGTTATGGTGCGAAACCAGAGATTCCGAGGCTATGGTTACAGAAGCGAAACTGGACATGCACAGTATCGGACGATTAAGATCCATCGGAGCACTCTCGAACAATGAAGAATTCGCTGAAACGTTTTCATGCCCTCGGGGCAGTCCTATGAACCCCAAGAAGAAGTGCAACATTTGGAAAATATAATACATCGTAATTGTCAAAATTTTCAATGAATGAAAGGTTTCAGCGCCTAAGACTGCCACTGTAAAAATGTAATGAAAAAAAAAAAGAACAGGGAAGTGATACGTTTTCTTTAGTGAATAATCATATCCCTTTCCTCAGATCGTTTAGGAAAATAAATTTGACTTCGAAACGAATGATTTGCAAGAAATAGCACAATGTGCTTCTTTATTTAGAACAATATTTGTAGAAATATTTCTTTGATAAGTAAAATCCAATCTTTCATAAAATCGAGTTTGCGGGATAAAGGTAATTCATTCGGACGGTGAATTTACATATTTGTAAATAAAACAATTAATTGTATTATTCATAAGAATATTCATAATTCGAACAATTTTTTCTATCACTTTTATATGAACGTTGTAGTCGGATATATGCTAAATTTTTCATCCCAATTTTTATCAATCCCTGTTTTAAAACGTTATATATTCATTCATCGATGAAGTACTACCACGTTCAATTTAATAAATAATCCTCGAAATAGATCTGACAACACTGTCCATATTTTTCTATTTTAATTCTCATCTCACTAGCAGTGCTGCGATGCAAAATCTGCCTGATTCGGTACGACAGAATGTGTCACGAAAATGATACAGGGGCCTCGGGTGACCCGAAAAATACATTATATAAAATATATATTCATATATTTCGTCTGTGCTTTTACCATATTGGCAAGAATCCCACAAGTTATCGGTGACATGATTCAATTTTAATTCCAGCCACTAGTAATGCCGGAATCTGCGTTTCTGTATTATCGATTTACTTTCAAGTGCTTCAGTTACCGTCAGTCAGTTAAAACGGACGAACTTGCTGACGAACGATACAAACTTTACTTCATCGGAGACAAAGTTCTCTTACAAAGTTTCATTCGGAAAGTAAAACGATTAGAGTTCGTTAAAAATTTTTTTTAATAAAAGGAATGTTATGTTAACATTAAGGAAACAGGACATGGTTGGTAGGTCTGGTTTGCAGGTCAGTTTCCGACAGAACCGGTATAATGTCCAAACTTCCGCTCTCCTCGACGCTCGGTTTCCTGAAGAACAGCTCCCTCAATAAGGTTCCTTCGGTGCTAGGTTCATCCAGGTCGTTTTTACTCTTGATTCGTACATTTTGTAGACGACACGAGATGGAATCCTTGTCGAATTCCTGCTGCATCTTACTGGATGATGGAATATTGTTATAGGATAAAATAGAAAATTTGCAGTCCCTACGGATATACGGAGTTAATTGCTACTTTTCCGAGTTAAAAATGTTAGCAGACATCGGACTTATCGGTAGATAATTAGACATATAACACATAATTTTGAACTCGGCACGCGAACCACCATGACAAAATGAATAAATGAGAAATAAACTCGAATACACACGCAACTTTCAAGATGAAAACCAATGTAGCTAGGATACTAATTAAAAAAATAGAATAAGAAGAAGTTTCGCTAATAAATTGTCCTTCAATTGAAAGAAGCTAGAGAGAAAAATTCTGACGATAGAAAATCAAAGGAAATTACAAAACGTATTGTTAAAATCATTGTTTCATCCGTCACTTGAGAGCAGAGTTCATTCTCCTCGTAAAAAATCTACAGAGATAAACCCTTCCTCGAGCGCGACGGAGGAAATGAAATTTCTCTCATCTGTCCCACCTTGGTGATTGTTATTTTATGTTTCCTTACGTAATGATTTCAAGCTCCTCGGTTTGACAAGCCTGATGAGCCATTCCCGCGGCATCCTTGCACCTCGTCGCCCTCTCCAATAGTTCCTTTGTTCTTTGAAATTCACTCTGCAGAGTATCAGTTTCCGTCTGTTTCTCGGCCAGGGCGTTTCGCAGTCGGGATTTCTCCTCCGCCAAATCACTGACCGTCCGCGTGAGCTCGAGAAATTGTTTTTCCTGGACGGCGATCTGCCGCGTCAACAACTCCAGGATACGTGATATTCGAATCTTCAGTTCGCTCGCCTCGCCTCGTGTTTCGTTCAACTAAGAAAAGATCATGAGACGCGCGACCTCGGGTCGAATTCCTCCCTCCGCCCTTACGAGTTTTATCGTTGGGTTATTAGCTTTATCTAGAACGTGCGCGTTCGGGCATTTTTGAAAGCTTTCCCGCTCGTAAAAATCAGAGCGTTCAGCGTCGAAAATGATTTCGTGGATTTCTAACTTGGAACTTCGTAGTTACGGACTTTATCTCGAGGAAAATAATGTTTAATTTCTAATTCACGACCTTATCTAATTGATTCTAATTGTTCAATTTATAGTTCTAGTCGTTTGGAAGGACAACTAGAAACCATGGAACATGAAACTTTATGCAGATTTTTGGTGGTATTCAACGATCGAATTTCGTCAGTATATTCCGTGGTTATGGACTTTATCTCGAGGAAAATAACATTTAATCTCTAATTCACGCCCTTATCCAATTGATTCTAATTGTTCAATTTATAATTCTAGTCGTTTGGAAGGACAACTAGAAACCATGGAACATGAAACTTTATCAGAAAGCGAAAGAAATGTGCAGATTTTTGGTGGTATTCAACGATCGAACTTCGTCAGTATATTTCGTAGTTACGGACTTTATCTCGAGGAAAATAATGTTTAATTTCTAATTCACGACCTTATCTAATTGATTCTAATTGTTCAATTTATATTTCTAGTCGTTTGGATGGACAACTAGAAACCATGGAACATGAAACTTTATCAGAAAGCGAAAGAAATGTGCAGATTTTTGGTGGTATTCAACGATCGAACTTCGTCAGTATATTCCATGGTTACGGACTTCATCTCTAGGAAAGTAATATTTAGCCTTTATCCAATTTTTCAATTTAATAATTCTATGTTGTTTGAAAGCGCCAATCACTAGAAATCATTCAAACATCGAATTTTATCAAATAGCGAAAGATATATGTCGACCATATTTTTCCAAATGAAAATTGAAAAGAACCGCAAATGAAATTGGATACGTCGGGCTCGTATTCTAAACAATTGTCGGATTAACCACCAGAATATTTCGTCCGCTGTTTTCACTTCAAGCACGAATGGCCGAAGGTTTCGCCGCGCGGGGAGCTTTGCTGTTTCGCGTTTGATCAGCAAAGTTTAAACTTCGTGACCCGTGATTAGCTGAAGTGAAACCAATCTAGCAGCAACGTTCAATGTTAGCCTGAATGGTTGAAAACTTACTTAAAACGATACCTTACGACTAATAAGGCGAACTCCCATATATTGGCTCGTGGCAGTGTCCTTTCTCTCTTTCATATCTCTACTATTTTTTAGTTTAGATTTTTTCCTCTAGTTAGAATCTTTCGAGAGAAAATCTGAGGAAAAGCTAATATATTTTCGTAAAATAATATTGTATTAGGAGATTCGTCGAACCCGGAAGGAATTCTTTATTTATGGTATCGTTTTTTCTTTTTTCTTTTCTCAAATGCAACAGAGTAGAGGGAGAAATTACAGCTTAATTAGCTGCAAAACTATAGGAACCTATGACAACCGAATATTTAAAGCACCGACATGATTAAATTCATATTCTCGGGATTTCCATTTACATTCCTATAATCGTCAAGTCGTTGCACAGCGTCGTGAATTTCATATTCCTACGCGAGACGTAACTGAAATGCAACTTTCTCCTCGAATTGAGTTACATATTTCTCGCCGGGAATTGTCCGTTCTCCGAAATTCGTTTGCGTTAGTTGTTATACTCCGAATTATTGTGCATTTACGAGAAATCTCCGAACAAACGAGAATTTCTCGCCGGATCGTCGAGACCGACGAAGTTTCCATTTTCTTCGAAACAATTCCATACAAATTCGAAATCTGTCGACTGTCCCGCGTCGTCAGTTGCGTCTTTCACCGTTTTTAAATGAAAAATGCAAAGGGAGAGGAGGAAGAACGAATCAAGCGCAACGTCGAGGAATTGGTGCAGCTGTATTACTTGGAACTCTAATTGCTTCTTCTCCGTTTCACGACGGTCCAGGGATTTCTCGTACTGGATTCTCATCGCTTCCTTCTCCGACTCGCTCGCCGTCAACTCCGACTTGGCGTCGCGCGTTTCTCTGGCGCATCTGCGCGAAAGAAAAAAAGACAAAAGAGGAAGAAAGATCTGTCTCGCGAAACATCGTGTGCGGAACATCGGGGAATGCCTCACGGGGAATTGCGGAGAATTTACACATTACACATTACGCGTAACTTACACAGCTTGAAACGGGCTCTGAACTCTGGTCAATTTACTTTGGCCGGAAGTGGGAACTCGATCTCTTTCGTTTCGCACGTGCGAGATCGCGTGTTAAATCCCGATCAAGCATCGCCCGTTTAATACGCTCGCTTTACTCGCGTAATTTTCGAACTGATGATATTTATTTTGGAGCGTGGAATAACCACTGTAATCAGACGTGGTTAGCTCGTACCAACCAGAGAGACATGAATGAATCGAACTCAATAGTTCGAGTGATGAGCGATTTTTGTGCCCGATAAACCGAAATAAACGTGCTCGTGTTCCTCGGTAAATCAGAGTTTCTTCTGGAAACTCATCAGTTTCCAAAATACTCCTCTTCAGACATTTTTTTTCAGAAAATTATTAGCCACTTACTTACGTTGTGATAAACACAAGTCCAAAAAATAAAGATTCCTCTGAAACTGATAATTGATCGTGAAAGCTAATCGTGCACCGTGCGCGAAACGGTTTCCCTCGAAATTTTTCATCATTACTTCGCTTTATGATGCTACTGACGGCGTATCGCAAAAGTGCAACAAGCTTTTCCCACTGCAAAGTTTCGGGATTGAATTTTTAAATACCGCGAAGCTTAACGACTCGAGGCACTTTACCTTGCTAGAGTTTTCTTTCTTTTTATGTAACATTCGCGGGTAGAAAAAGTGACCGAGCTACCGTAATCGCCATTACCTTAATTAAGATCGAGCGTCTGCGACTCCGCAGTGCGCGGATTTTGTCGTAAAAACGAAGCCTCCTCGTTTGCGCGCGGAAACCAGCGCGAGAAAGGAATACGGAAGGTTATTTTTGCACGCTGGACGACGAATTACGCGCCAGTCGAACTTTTAATGGCCGTTTGTTTGGCTGTCTGATCATTTTTCGTAATTAATCTCGCGGCAATGTATGTATCGCAAACCGTCGGAAGTAATCGCGCGCACTACAATTCATTCATTCGCGCCGTGTATCTATCTCGGCGGCCGATGATAGAGAGAAATGAGCGCAATGGAGACCAAGAGAATGGAAAACACCGGTGACAAAGCGACCGATTGATTTCTGAAATGTGGATACGCTCAGTTCGCCAGACATGTCGTTGTTCGTCCAAGCTAAGTAATGTTGATCGCGGAAAAATTCAAATAGAAACAAATTTCTAGCAGCTGCAGTATATATATATATATATATATATATATATATATATATACACATACAAAATACCAAGTGAATGAAAACACATCGCTTCAGTCGGTATTTTTCACGAAGTGGCTGAAAGAGGAATTTAGATTAATTCCACC
Organism: Tetragonula carbonaria; assembly: GCA_032399595.1. Lineage (NCBI taxonomy): Eukaryota > Metazoa > Arthropoda > Insecta > Hymenoptera > Apidae > Tetragonula > Tetragonula carbonaria. The sequence continues at coordinate 6,960,567 of JAUCRC010000014.1, forward strand.
GATATCCATAGACAGGTGTTTTTGCATTTTATCCATTTCACGCAGTTCGTAAATTGATAGCTCTTTCCTGAGTTTTTAGTGATTTGTTTTGTATATCTGCTTTAATTGCATCCTCATTCGTACGCTTTTAATTCGCCATGATGAAATATATTGAATGTTTGAATTTTCACGGAATCATCTAACTAGGCTACGATCTATGTTTCATCTATGTCTCATGTATTTTATTCGTATTTTTCTTTCTTTTGTCGTGAATGTGATATCTACTTTTACCTCTGTTCGTGCAATTTGACTTCTCATTTACCAAAATGAAGTACCGCGTTTTGATCTTTGCATATAGTTTTTGATATTTGCGTTTCCAAATTGGGATTTTAATTGGGATTTGATAGAGCCGAAGAGATATATGTATTAGCCATTCCGCACATACTGACAATACTGACATTGCCACTTTAACTTGCTGTTAAATATATGCTGTTAAATAATAATGGAGTTTGTTTTCGCAAAGAGACGAACGAAATAACGCAAGCTTCATCAATGAACGAAATAATAATTTATAGTCCCGTTCACAAGTTGATTTCGTATGAAACATGGTAATTATCGGAGAAAAAGTCTAAATTAATTCAAAAATATTTACTGAAAATGATTTCCTCGTCGAAAAGATACAAGTGAATAATTATCTGTTCTAATAGTCTCACGATCTGAATTGATGAAAATCATGAGGAACAGTAATGAGAAAAAAACTCATAATGTTGATATCGAAATTGAATTCAATAATTTAAATACAGATTGGATATAAATGGGGGAGGAAAATTAAATTTCATCGAACGTGATCGCGTTTTATCATTCAATTATTTATTATTAAATATCGAACGATATAATATTATAACTTCAACCGCGATTTTCCAATGGAACGTGAAAAAGAATGTGCAAATACGCGAGATCGATTCTTAACCCTTTCGTTACTACGGGCGACTATAGTCGTTCTACATAAGATGCCGCGTATTGTACGTACGATGAACGATTGCAGTTATTGCACATCGAGTATCTTATTGACCCCTTGCACTATTTTGACGAGTCTGATTCATGATGAAAAAATTTTAGGCCAAACTTGATGACTATTACGAGTCAGGCTCGTTGTCTAATTTCATATCAAACGTGAATATCACGATTCGAACTCGTGGTCTTAATCTCGGGCCAAGTATGAATGTCTCGAATGGGATCTTGTGTACCAATGCAGGCCACGTGTTACCTAGGAGACGATTTTCGTGGTACAGATAACGTCTAAAAGCTAAATGAATATTTTTTAAATGTTTTCGATTCATTCGAATTCATTTGAATTTCACAAGATCACCATCGCGTGAAGTAAACACGGGCGCGGCTATCTTGGCTGCTTTCCCGACCATTCGGGCAGTTAAATCGTAGTGCAAGGGGTTAAAAGTGAGTGTGTTTTGAACTTATAAATACCCCCGTTTCGAGGAAAGTTTTCGTTTTCAATAAACACCAACGTCATAGCAACTCGGGTTGCAGTGAGGCGTAAATGCAGCCGCTGCCGATCTTTCTGCAGCACCGTGCACGTTTCTGGCGTGGCGGAGAAATCGCCCGTAGGTTAATAAGGGTTAATCATTTTACGAAACTGGTTTCGCGAAGATAAATCCGCGAAAGTCGCGCCAGAATTTCCCAGATCGCATCACAGCGGATACGACGATCCTTTCAGGTGAAAGAATGAAAGTAATCGAGCGAAATTCGAGGGAAAACTCGAGAAAAAGAAACGAGTGTCGTAGCTCGGAACCGAAGAGAGTAGCGTGATGAGGAAGGAATCGAACGAAAACGGCGTGTTATTCGTGTATTAATTACGGACGCGCGTTGCAACAAAATGGCTGGGCGGGGAATTTACTTAATTAACTGCTTAACCAGTAGCGCTATCCTTTTCCTGTCAGCGGGACAGAGGTCTTGAATGTGAGGGAACGAGGAAGCCGCGTTCCCATCCGTGTCTGCGGTCTCGCCTCTGCATTTCCAGCAGAATTCCTCGCCGGCTTTCACCTCTTCGCTCTCTGTCGAGATCGTTTGTCTGCTCGAAGATTAAACAGTTACAACCAGTTTCCCCTTTATTAATGAAAACGAATGGACGCCACGTTGCCCGGACCTCACGTTACATTACGCGCCAGCAACTGACCCGAGTCCACGTCCCGGATTTTCCTTTACCTCCACCGTGCCAAGGAAACGGGAATACCTTGCGTCGACGTCGGCGAAATCCGAGGAACGTACGCGTCACGCTTGCAGCTTAATCCCGCGTCCAACGATGCTGTTCGTTAGGAACATTTCGAACGAGCATGACAATATCGGCGACAATATCGTTAATGATTTGATTGCGTCGGAAATTCTAGGTACAAAGGATGCACGTACTAGGAATATTCGGGAAATCAAAGCGACAGGAATTGGAGAAAGAGATGTAACTGCCAGAAACGTGGACGAGAAAATGGATGAACAAAGTGGATGGCTTAATAATTGGAAGAAAGGTAATATCGGGTTTGCAAAATGAATTGTTCACTTTGATCTCTCGAGGTATCTCTATCGATTTCTTAGTCTTACGGGGAGAGAGAAGTTTGATTTATAGCGCGCGTTGTGTTACACGTTTGCAACGGCGGGCGACGAGAAACGAAACGGGTTGACGAAACGTTTCGTTGCGATAGATAGATATTTCTACGCGCGGAATCCCGATTTATAATCTCGCCGTCCATCGGCATTTACCTGTATTTACGCGTTTAATTATTAAATTTATCGTCGTTCACTCCGATTGCAGAGTGAAATATACAGGACAGGGGATTTAAGCTCGTGCAGAGATTCAGAGCGTGAGTTTGATAAAATCTTTAATGAAACAAAGTAAAAATGAAATTTTCGAGCGTGGAAAAGCGACACGTAAATAGAGCTCGTCGATTGGTTTGAATTCTCGGCTCCTCCGAATTGCCGACGAATAAACAAAATTCCATTCAACGCGATACTTATAGATCTTTCATGCCTTGAAAAAATTCCGAAGCGAACGAATCGAACGCGACTCGAGTCGCAGTCATCCGTGGCCAACGCGCTTCTTAGCTTTAACCTAGTTACATACATTTCGTATTATCAACGAAAGATCGACTACCGAAATTACCTTTGTCGTCCCGGTGCATGTACTCGTTCTCTTGATACATCCGCAGAGTGCGCTGATGGAGTCTGGCCAATCTGCACGAAGCGGAATAAAATCGGTTTGTTAAAATCGACTCGTTAGATCTCCGCCTTCTCAAACACCGCGAATCGGCGCGAACCATCGCAACGTTTGCAACGGCAACTACGGGAAAAACAAAGAAACGGGAGAGAGAGAGAGAGAAAGAGAAAGAGAGAGAGACGAATTCGACGCGTTTTACCTCTTGCTCCATTTAATATAGGAATTCATAAGCGCGCCGTCGTCGTAGTCGTTCGAATACATGCTTCTCTCTGCGGTCCCAGGGCGATCGTGCACAACCGGCAAGTGATTACGGACCGTAAAAGGTCAAGAAGTTGAAACGAGCAAGTCGAGCTGGATTCTTGTGCAACGTGGACAAGTCCCGCGAGGATGCCGATCCGCTTTTGTCCGGAGAACGCTCGACGCGCTCGGTGTCCCGCGACGCATTGAAGTTGGATTCACGTCGAGTTTTAAACGACAGTTTATCCCACGAACTGTAACAACGTCCGAGGATCTCTTCGATCGAGGAGCCCGTGAAACGTTAAATCGTCGATGAAACGGGAAGACTAGAACACGAGCCATGCTGGAGAAATTAGGCGAGTGAGAGATTCTAGATCGAATTATCGGCTCGACGACTTGTTACTTCGTTTTCATTATTTCGTTTCAGGTTACAGATTGAAGGGGAAAACGGAGGGGGCAGGGAGTGACGTAGATTGGATGTTTCATTTAAATATAATGGTGTCGTAGGTTTCGTGTCTGCGAAATATATTGGCAGCCTGGTCTCTTTTTACCTCGCTTTACTCGTGTTTTATACGCTTCGAGCCGGAGTCTCAGAGTCGTGGGAGTTCGAATCAAATTACCGGCCTCGATAATTTGTTATTTTAGTTATTTCATTTCGTTTCGGGTTACAGGATTGACAAGAAAAATGGAAGAGTGATGGAGATTGGATGTGTGAATTTTATTCGTAAAATTAGTAGTGTGTTTTGTTGAAATTTAGCAGGCGTCTTAACTTCGGTGCCTACAAAGTGTATTTTATATCTCGTGCAATACATTGGTAGCCTGGTGTCTTTGTATTTGGCTCCACGCAGTCTCTGTGTGTTTGCGGATCATATTTTATACATTTCGAGCTAGAGTCGTGGTAGCTTGAATCAAAACAGTTGCTCGATCACATTTTTTTTTTTTCACTTTATTTCGCTTTCTACAGGTTCAGCTGAAAGCTAGAAAAACGAGAGTTCTATCTTCTACCTGCTTACTTTGTACAAATTGAATAAAGAAGGGAGATCGTGTCTGAATTTTGTTCACAAAATCAGTGCGCTCTATTTGAATGCGCTTACAAGTGTCGCAGTTTTTGTGCCCGCGAACCATGCTTAATACATCTACGTATGTCTTTCGACGATGTTCGTACATTCGAGGAAACAAAGATTTTGGACGATGATTTACAGAGAAATGAGAGATGCACTGGACATGAACATTCGCTACTTCTTCTCTCTTACAAATCGAACATTAAGATGAAACTTAAAACTCGAAGAGCACACAGGAAAAATAGAGTGAACTAGAGGCTAAAGACAAATATTTCTTCTTTTCTTTTTTCTTGAAAATCTTCCAATAAATTATAAAACTTTGTGTCTCTGATTTATGGTGGACCTCTGTATTTATTATTTTAATGCGTTCCTTATAATTTGACAAGTTTGACACGTTTTTATTACGCGTTGTCTCACTGTTTTTCCTTTAACGATTTTTTAAATTTTTAACCCTTTCGGTGCTTAAAATTAGCATAGCATATTGAACGAGAAACTTGTAATATGCTAAGAATGCGCATTTATTTTTCAACATTTGTCTTTCGTTATATTTATTATCGCCAATTATTTTATTGCAAGTATCATGCGTACGGTACTTCAATACGCAGTCAAACGGTTAAGCACATTATCGGCCAATCACAAATACTTCAGTTTCTTACAACTTTGTCGAAATTACAAAATCCAAGAGACGGTGAAGTCATTGATTCACATCCCCTTCACGCTCACGGTGATCAAAGAGCGAAAAATTATCGAGCTAAAATTGAAATTCGTTTGACAGTAGTCGTTGAGAAAAACACTCGACGAACAAACTGATCGAGGAAAAGGAAAGAATCGGACCTCGACGGGTGAACCCTAAAGTGAGATTGAATCTTCTCGGCGTTCAGAATTCAAAGATTACTTTTTCCTGCGAAAGATGAGAGACACATTTTCCACCAGTGGCTTTCGATCAAGAGTCACTGCCGCCAAATAATCGTTCTTCGAACAATGAAAGCACACACACACACACACACACACACACACACACACACACACACACACACACACACATGCTGCCTTCAGGAAAAATCCACAACTTCAGAACAACGAGTTACATTCAGTCCTTGGACGCTGTTGACGTGCATTCGTAACCAATCGGTTGCTCCATCGTGGAGTTTCGGTGACTTCTCAGCCCGTCGTCGATGCCATTCGGACACGCGGCTAGACTAATGGTCGTTTCCTGTTCCTTGATCGGGACACCGGCCTTGGCGTCGTTCCCGAGGATGGACATGTGCATGGTGCTTCGTTGTCGTCGAGAGTCGTACCTCTTGGAGCTCATCAGCGAGAAACTTTGGCCCCGGCGTGAGCTCAGGTCCGACGAGCGACGGTGTCGCTTGCGGATTCGCCTCGGTATGCAACAAAGTAGATACCTGAAGCGAAGTTTGACACAGTTTAACGACCACGGGTCTATTAATTGACTTTAATGGTGTTATATGGGTCTCCCGCGAGCTAATAAGACAGGGATGAACCGGCTATTATTCCGCTTCGCTCGTTAACTTCGCCGATTTAATTGCAGCCGGTGATTCGAGTGATAAATTTGAAATTCGTTTCTCTTATTATCGTCTGCAATTTAATTGGAAGATCGACGGATGAGTCGAGTTAGAATCTCTTTAATCGCGTTATTTTAAAGGAATGTTCGAATTAAGGTGTAAAATCTTTTACATACAAGGCTAATCAGCGCGATTAATTTTCATTTTCCGTGCAGACATGCTTTTCTTGTCCGTCTCGTCGAACAATTTACTTGCAGTATCGTAATAGCTGTATTATACTGACTAAACTGTTCCGTCGTCTGACATTTTAATAGCGGAAGAACATTTACATGGCACAACGTTATTTTCAACGAGAAGCGACTCGCATCGAGCGCATTAGCTCCTGAGTCCTCTGAGATTTATCTTTCCAAGAGAAACAACCTATCGTTTCAATCGGCCAGTTTAAACGAAATTAGTTTGAAATTATTTAAATGTACATATCTTTTAATAATTGATCCCGCGGTACACACTATCAACGGAACTCAAATATTAAAACATCGAGACATATTTGCAAATGGTAATTGTAGTCGTTCGAACGGTGAACATTTGCACGAAAAACGTCAGTTGGAAAAATATACGTGATTGAGAGAGCGTATGAGAGAGTGTATAATTGAAAATTGGATAGGTGTGGAATATAGAATACGAGAAAGATAGTTTGATGCTTCATCCGGGACGGTATCCCCGGCTGGCAATAAATATTCATGGCGACTCGCCTGGATTTTTCGAACAAGCTAAGCCGGAATTGATTTTCAAAGAAGAGGGTGAAATATATGACACATTATTAATTGTCGTCGCGATCTAGTAGTCAGCAATCAGTCAGCTTAATTTATTATTCATTGATCGATGAATTTTTCTAAAATCATTCTGTTAGTCACGACTGGTGTCGATCTGGTATATCTTTGCTTGGAGTTCAGAGGACCACCCACTGATGTGGGAAATGAATCACTATGACGGATCTTGCTTGCTCTTATGATTTATCGTTGATTTAATTATTTGACTTCCACTATAATTTCTTTGTTCAACTTTTTTGACTAATTGTTTAACCTCCAAGTTCTCTTTTCTAAGTCTGAATTATCTCGTGAAATGTATATAATCCTTCAAGTACACAGTTTCTACGACATGGCGATCCCTATGGTGCCGAAGACCTAATCGCACTTGAGATTGACTGACTGAAAACTTTATGGGATGTTTAGTCGGAATTCTACGTGCATACTACGTATATCTACGTGAACGTTAGAACGGAATTTAATTAATACGGAATAATTTAATTGATTCTACGTATACCTATTAGTTCTAACGTGGATGGTTGAATCATTGTAAATTGCCGCGCTGAATTGGAGCTTATCCATGTCATAACTGGCACATACTCTTGGCCGTAACGTTATCAGTGATTCGTGAAAATAGATTAGCTTGGCTCGAGCGTCGGGTGTAAAAATCTCGAGTTTCCTTCTAACGAGAGAACTAGAGAACGATCGTGTTCTTTCACTCGGTGTATACCAGTCATTTCAGATGATTGAAATTGATTTTGTCGTGCGTTCCGATCGAATGCAGTGCGTGTAATGTTTCAAACAGGCATACCTGTCGAAGTATCTTCTGAATGTGTTGCTCACGCAGTACAGTGCTATTGGATTGATGCAGCTGTTAGTGAAAGCCAGACAGAAGCTGAGAATCCGGAAGTAATGCCAGAAAGCGTTGTAGTCCCTCTGAGCGGTGGGATGGATGTAAAACCACAGCATGAACACGTGCTGGGGGAAGAAGCACACCGCGAAAACGATCACGAACGCCATCACCATTTTCGCCACCTTTTTCCGAGCTTTCACCTGTTTCACCTGCGAATCAAAAGTCCTGCGAAATACGTGTGCTTCGCGTGCAAATGAGTATCGAATTTCACGGGAACCGACTCTAGCCCTTTCCTTACGGCAGTCATTTCCACCAAAGTGATGCCACTGAACGGGGCACCGCGCCGCAATGTGTGTGCACATTGCACATCGGTAATCTTCGGTGTTTCGTATGCAGAATATATTTTTAGTAAGATTTAATCCAATATAAATCGACAGAATCAAGAGATACTCTACCAGTATAGTAGACTCTTTTTTACCGACGAGAGTTGGCTCATTATACATGCCGTACCCGTACACCCAGGCCGTCGCATGGCTGCCGACTATAATCGGCACCCGTAACGAAAGGGCTAGGGAGCAATTAGGGACCACGTCGAGTATTATATTTCTGATCTTCTCATTCTCGACTCTTGGTGGTATTCCGATATTCTTCCAACAGATACGTATGATTTTACAATATTTTCTTCGTGGAATAATTTCTCTTTCGTTCAACATTGAAAATTTTCATGTCTGGATTCTAACGAACGTCCGCCTTAAATTAAACAAATGTTTCTTGGAAAGTTTGAACGAGTCGTTGGGTTGTGGATTAAAGTCCAAGTTTCGCGCAACGCCGTGGATGATCGGGAAAAATCAACGAGCTCCTCGGCTCGTGTTCCCAGCCGACTTGATATAATTCGTCCGCCGCGAGTTTAATGGGATTACAGGCTGTCGTTGCTCGATGGTTTAAAAAGAAACGGTTCGCTTATCTCGGGTCAAGAGGAAGGCGATTGGTCGAAAGTGTTTTTCTTTTAGCTGCTTTCAGGTTCCAGGCAAGCGACATCTCCGTGCTTGAATTTTGTTCTCAACGCTAGAATGACTATTCGAATGTTGCATTTTTGGAAACTTGAACGATTCTTTGTAAAATACACAAATAAAAGCCTGTGTGTTTTTCTACTTTAACGTCTTCATCCAATGATGGAAATTTTATGCCTTGGTCGTCGGTAGTTCCCATGAAATTTTAAATAGACGACATTTCGTTTATTTCATGCTTTTTAAGGGAGCAGGAAAATCTTCTGCAGACTAATATAACAATATTCACTAATATTATTTTTTAATTGTTAAATTTATATTCGAAATTTTTGGCAATGAAATATTTGTCACTGGTGAATATATATATATATATATATATATATATCCAAATTATATTGACGTAATTATTTGAATAATCCAATCTTACAATTCTTGCCTGTAACATACACGTCCATTACTTGAATTAACGATGAATCAATGATGAACACTTGAAGCTCATCTTCAAGAATAATCCTCCTTCGTCTCGAAAACATTTCTCGTTGCTGTTCCACTCACCTGGCACAGCGTCTCGCCGGGGATGTTCCTAGTGCTGTGCATCAGGTGCCTGGCCATGAGAATGTAGAAGAAAGCGATGATACTAAGCGGCACCGCGTAGAATATGAAGAACCGACAGACCAAGATCGTCCTCGGGTAATTCGGCCCGAATTCCTCTGGATACGGGTAGCAGGCCTTCGAATCATATCTCGATTTAAACCAGAGTAGAAAACCTCTCTTAAATGTCGATAAATATATACATCGCGTTGTATATAACACGTTGGACGTAACAAAGTGGAGCGACGATTGGCTGGCTGTTGCCAAGGAAAACAGGAAGAGGAACAGAAATTGACGAGGCGAGGAGGAGCGTATATTGCGTATATACGATCGATCAGACTAATTGTTTCAGCAAAAGGGACTTACGCTGAAGCTCACGTTGCTGTTCACTTTGAAAACCTTGATGTAGGAGAAGGAGCCCGGTATGGCGCACATAATGGCCAGCAGCCAAATCATGGCGGCGACGATCACCGTGAAACGCGTCGCTCGCCTGCCCGTACCTTGAACAATAAAAGTCGTCAACGTGGCCGACGTTACGTCGACAATATCTATATCCGCTCGAACAATTTCTTTTTATGGGACACTCGGAATATCAAGGAGCATCTTTCGCTTCGGCGAGAGCACGAAGAGGGGGGCGAATTCGACTTTGATCTCCTTTGAGCGCGTACAGTTTCATCTGCGGCCGAAGTGAGATATGGGAAACGCTTTCAAAGCGAGAGGAAAATACGCCACTTCGAGTAGAAAATCTATCCGTAGAAGGTTTTTTTCTTTTCTTTTTTTCTTTCTTTTTTCTTTCTTTCAGTTTATTATTCCTTGAATTTCTCCAAATTTCTCCAACCGCGATATGTTTTTTTTTTTAACACGAGTGGAATAGATCGTAAAAGGGATGAAAGTAATGAGTATATTTTGGTCTTCGATGTTTTTACACGTAGTCTGGAGTTACGTGTCCTTCCCTTGTTTCAGATATTGTTTCTTCATTTGTTCGTTCGTCTGATTAAGAAGTCAGACGTTTTCGAACATTCGCGACAATTCTCAACTCAATTCCGGTATGATCCGGTTTTATTAGTTCAGTTCTAGTCGCGCGCGTGCACGAGAATCTCGATCCGATTGATCAACTAAATTCTCTCAATTCGAGTATTCAATTACAATCGCAAATAAGAAACTCCAAACCATCGTTACAATTTTGTCTTAATCTCTAAATTTCAACCATTCAAAGTTCTATACACATATACGTATGTATTCGCCTGCTGAAGGCTGAAACTAGGTTCTTTTCTTAAGCACGACGAAAGTTCTACGACAGGGCAGCCTCTTCTCAATTCACACGCTCTCGCTCTTAATCGCAGAGATTCCGGGCTCCGGAGGGACGAGGAGATAGGAAATCGAAGATCGTACCGGTGGTGTGAAGCTTTCTCATTGGATCGACGATGGCGAAGAATCTGTCCGCGGACAGCGCCGTCAACGTGAAGACGGAGACCCCGACGGAGACGTCCTTGACGCACTCGGAAAACTTGCAAAGCAGAGGCCCGAAAGGCCAAGAGTCCAGAATGTACACGGTGAACGTGAACGGCACGCACGTGATAATCACCTGCAGCGTAACATCGAAGCAAACAGTCTCAGAGAAATACTCATCAACGATTTAATTACGAATGGGCGTTTTCTCTTTTTCAACAACAATTTCAACTCCAGGCTGATTGCGAGATTGTGAAATTCTGACCGAGCCGGGAGAAGTATTCATTAAGATTCCATATTGTGTGCACTAATCACTTGCTCGTTTTCTTAAATGAGACAGCAAGGAATCGTGGAAAAAGAAAGGACTCTCGAGAGCTTAACGAGAACTCTCTCTCTCTCTCTTTCTTTCTCTTTCTTTTTCTCTTTCTCTGTATGTATCATAATAAAATAGAGAGTTATTCGAGCAAAGCTTCAACATTTTGAAATTCAATCTCAAAGTCTGCACCGAGAGACTAAAACGGGACGGTAGCTTGAAAAATTGAAAAAAAAAGAAAAATGGATCCCGGAACAAGCTCGCGACTGATCCAAGATCGAAATGATAAAAAAAATTTCGCTCGGAACGCTTTAAAACGGAGGTGAGATTAAATCAAGAACCCCGTTCTCCTTCGCTCTCTGTCAATACTTTTGCCCTTTGTACTTCGTAGCTCTATAGCCGGTCCGTTTCAACTCAAACGATCCAATCTTACCTCGACGCGCGTCTAACTTTAAAAGTGACGATCGCGCGAAGACAATACGTAAGAGAATGAATCTGTGTAAAAGGAAGAGACAGAAAGTAAACTGTGTCGCCTTGAAGACAAGACAGAAAGGATAGTTCCACGACGGTGAAAGGAAGAAACGAGCAACGATCGTTCCCGAGCTAACCAGTCACAAAATTCGTGGGATAAATCTGGAATAAAAGAGTGAACACGTGCCAAGAGATCACCTAGCGCCAACGAGAAGACGTAAATATTGGGAACGTTTCTCATGTTACTGTGCCGTAGTATAGTGAGAGCGAGCACGCCGTTCCCCGTCAGGCCGATCACGAGAATCAGCAGGAACACGATCGGCACGATGTAAGTTTCCGGTCGCTCCTCGTACGGCGTGTACTCCTCCTCGGCGTTCGCCGGCTCCTCGCTCTCCTCCGTCATCATCTGATCGATCACGCTTCCGATGCTCGCGTACTGCGTGCTCGAGGCTGCCGCCGACGTGACCTTGAGCACGCTGGACGCCGACGGCGTGACCCACGTGGACCACGACAGAAACGGAGACGGAGAAACGGTGGCTCGAGCCCTCGACATCCCGTTTGCCGGTTTTCCCCTCGGTCGTCACTTTCGGCGATGATCTGCTCTGTGCTGGTCTCTCCTCTGTTCCGCGAACACTGGATCGTCGCGTATCACATCCTGAAATCGCGGTCTCCGCTCGTTTCAACGCCTCGTTCCTTCGGTTGGAGCCTCGATGTCGCTGGAAATTGGAAAAGAAGGTTTACAAGCGTTAGGCGAGTGTTGCTCGGAGCAAATGGGGCGGAACGACGGGGTAAATGGGGAAATGATTCGCAGGAGCATTGGAACCGCTGCTACCGAGGGAAATTGCTCCCCGGGGACACGTGTTTTTCATATCCGAGAGAGCCAAGTGTCTTCCTTCTTTTCGGAAGGAAGATAAGGAAGAACGAGGTTAACGGCGTAACCCCGGGCGTGATGCAGTCTCCGCGAGTTTATTTTATATTTGGTTCGTAGGTTCTACGGCGAGGTAATAATTACTACTACGCTGAGAGATAAGGGTTGAAGAACGAAAACAGTCCGAGCCGAAAATTGCACTGTATTTCGCAAGTTTACGTATCCGTGCATCTTCTATCTCCTCGTTGATTCACCTTCATGGAAACTAATTCCATATATATATATATATATGAGGATTCGAGACTTCCAAAACTCTGGAACATTTCAAACATTTCTCGAAACTCTTATTTTCGAACTTATGTTTGAGCTTTCGCAAGCTTCCACGCGAACGATCGTGTCTACGGTAACAATACGTAAGAGGATGACGAAGAGACGTGGTCGGGGCACGCTAGTTTAACAAGCATGGCGAAACGAGGGATTTCTCGGATCATAGCGCCGGCCGAGTACGGTGGTAATGAGAGTCCCGCTGCTTACGCCTTCGCGTGCGTTATACAAAAGCGTTATCAATAATTTCTAGCTACTACAATAATTTCTAGGCGCCGAAGGGGAGAAGGGAGAGGAAAGGTGCATTTCTGTTGCACCCCTCTGTCTGTTAAAGAGTAACGACGGCGCTACGTGACCTCGTTAAACAGAGGATTTTCATCGCCACTGTACTTCCTTTCTTTTTACATTTCGTGCTCGCGTGATTCTATCAGCAAGTGAACCAACCCACAGGTTGCTCGGCTGTTTGTATCGGGTTGGTGCATAATTATTGCGCATATTTTCGCGACTCCTCTCGTCTTGAAAATTGGCGTTTCGTTTGTTTATTTATTGTTTTTCAAATAGTGAAAATGCGCGTCGAAAATCATATCCATGTTCGCCATATCGTGCTCTACCACTTCGAGAAAAGTGTTGGAACGCAGCCCGGTCATCTCGCGATCTCAAGCGAACTTTTTGACGAAGGGACAATCAAAAGCCAAAAGTTGAAAAATGGTTCAAGAAGTTCAAATCGGACGATAGAAACCTCGCAGAGATGAAAAAAGAAGAGGTCGGCCATCATATTTCGACGACCAGGCACTTTTGGCAGCCGTGGAAGGGGACGAGTGCTTGACAACATGGATGACATGGTGGCCGCCGTCAAAGAGTGGATTGCCTCTAAAAACAGCAACTTCTTCGCCCGTGGAATCGACCGGCTGCCAAGCAAATGGGAAGCAGTAATTGAAGTAGATGGTGAATGTCAGAATTCGTGAGGGACCCATCCAGCTAATTTCCATACTTTGCCGAGCTTTTTGAAACGACGAACGATGATTAACTCTTCGGCCAATATTCTCGTTGTCAAGTATTCGTCCTCTTCCACGGCTGCTAAAAGTGCCTGGTCGTCGAAATTTGTTGGTCGACCACTTCCTTTTTCATCTCAGCGACGTTTGTATCATCCGATTTGAACTTCTTGAATCATCTTACAACTTCGCTTTTGCTGATTGTGCGGATGATTCCTTCGCCAAAATGTTCGTTGAGATCGCGAAATAACTGGGTTGCATTCCAACCTTTTTCGAAATGGTAGAGCATAATATGGCGAATATGTACATGATTTTCGATACGCATTTTCACTATTTGAAAAGGGAGGACTGTTGTTGTGAGAAAAAAAAGAAATAAACGAAACGGCAATTTTCAAGACGAAAAGAGTCGCGAAAAGAATGCGCAATAATTATGCAGCAACCCAATACTTTCGCCGACATCGGCTCGATGGCGAAGTTTCTCGCGTACGTTATTCGCCTGTGCGTGAGCTAAGCCGTTTCGTTCCATCTTTGCTCCTTGGTGACGTGGTGCACGTCAAAGTGGAAACAAGCTTGGCCGTTGCAGGGACTTCGTCGGGCAAGAGGTCGCCTCCGTGACTCCTTAGGAAACAATAAAACAATAACACTATTGTGCTACTACTGTGTAGAGTATTAATAATGAGGTCGGTGCACGCGACGTGCACCGTGTTGTTTGAAGTTTCAGTTTTACTGGTCCAATATTAAGTTTCGTTCCGCCTTGTTAATTCAGTCTCTCGGAAGTCTAATCGGATTAATCATGTAAATCGAAACGTAATGAAAAGAAATAGAAATGACGATTACGAACGCAGTTATTTACATTGTCCGCGTGTAACAAGTGATATTGATTGTGCATCTGGTAAACGAAATTGAAGACAACTTTCGTTTAAAGCGCAGCTTCAAGTCGGCCAGCCTGGCTTTCGAGAGGCTTAATTGCGAAGAATATATTATATATAATATAATATCAGGGAGATTAAATATGCCGCAGAAATGTAGTAGATATAATAGGATTATTAAATTATCACTGGCCCATATGAATTATGAAGATATTCTTGTGGATTTTGTATGCGTTTAAGCTTAGAGGATGGAGTGCCGTGCAAAATTAAATTTATCCTCTTGGTAAATAATTTTGTGGTTGTTCAATGCATAAATTACTGCAGCAGCTGCGAACTGAGTTCATCAGAAACGATAATTCTGTTTCGATTAAGTTTGCAATGGCTTTGCTGGCTTTAAAATTGCTAAAAATTCGAGCATATCACTGAAGAAAGAATACCCAGTTTTGACAGGGAATACTATTTAACTGACAATGAAATCACTGAATATATTATTTTATACATTTCTGAGGCGCTGCAAAACTCGTTGAAAAAGTTTTAATAAAATATGAAAATCATATGATTCGTGGAACTTCGCCATGTTTAACGTTGCGCATTTCTGCTTAGATGATATTAAATGGACTAAATTAACGGATACCCGCGTGTCTTTGTGTTTCCATAAATTTAATGGCGCAAAATCAAGAGATTTAAGATTAAAGGGATTTCGAGAGAATCGTACAATACAAGGAGAAGGTAGCAATGACTAGAGTAGCAACGTTTGGTAAATAATGACGGGGATGATATCAGATATTTCTTCTTCTCTTGATCTCTATGGCCTAGTATACTGCTGAATCTAGCTAGAGTTAAGATCATTAAGGGATCAAGCCTTCGTTAAGCCAGGGCTCGAATTTCACGGTTTCGACCACGTACCCTCGGATTAAACGTAAAATTATTTGATCTTTTGACACACGGTGGAATTACGTTTCAAGAATATCAGAGAATTTTCTAAAGCGTCTTCTGCGATCATTTTTTAAATTTTTCACGCCAATCTTGCTTCAATTTCAACCAAGAAAAAGCCTTCTTTAATCAATATAACCCGATCACTTGGATAATCTTCTAAAGTGTTTCACCGTCAATCGATAGAGATAGTAATTAACGACATTAATTTTTTTTCCGATCGAGGAAAATTCTCTGACGAGGAAATATTCGACTCGGAGGGAGAACGACGTGAAAACGCGGCAGCATCGGAAGATATCGTTCGATTTATTTGCGCGCTTCATCTAATTAAAAGGGCGCCGACGTAATTCCATAAACAGACGTGTCTTCGGCGATGCTTGGTAAAAGGAATATACTCGAACATTTCCTACTACTACGACTTTCCGACTACAAACAAGGCACTTTTTTCAACTGCATAATGGTAAAAGCGTATTTCATCGTTGGCCGTGCCTCGATCTGCCAAAGACAATCTGCATTCTCGTGTTTGCGAAATATGTGCAGAATTATTGCTCTGGCGAAAGAAATTAATTCGTGAAAACTTACGATTCACCGCTTCTAGAGTAAAATCGATTTCGTTCCAAGCTGGCCATCGTTAATTCTCGAATCCTCTCGAAACTCTCTCGAAATTTTTCTTTCGTTGTCCAACGATACTGCTTTTGAAAACGTGTGCGTGACCATAATGTATCCTTTTTCTAAGAGTTGTCGAGGAGATAATTTATGACAGATGCGACAAGTAGAAAAATTTTTATTTAGCAAGGTAAATATTTGGTTATTCAAATTTCTATCGTTATTAATGATTCAACGATGAGATTATAAAATTTCAGATTCGAAAGATTCCACGGTGGAAATTAGGAACAAATTTTAAGCAAATTTTGGAACTTCGTTTATTAAAACAAAAATTCGCTTTAACGAGCGATGAACTGAACTCTCGTCATACGAATTCCTGCTTGCGTTAATTGTCGAAATATGCCGAAATATATCGGTAGAATGTGAGCACGTGACCGAAAGAAATAGAGCTCTATTATTTCATCTTTATATTCCGTGCGCTTTCGTATTTACGAGAATTCTCGAGAATCCTCATATAAAAATCCACGAAGATTCTTTGAACGACGAGCGACAAAGTGAAGTGAAACGAAGCTTGCCTATCTCGCGAGACTTCTCTTTCGAGTTCTGTGTCGTACTTATGTCCACCAAAGCGTCTTAAACTAAACTCCGTACCGATCCCTTTGTAGCTTGTGAACTTTTCTCCATTAGCCGACTTCACCTACTACTCACGTCGTTTCGCAATTTTCCCCCGAGGAATATTACCGCCCCGTGGAACTTGAAATATTAGCAAATCGGGAATATTCGCAGAAGAACGCTGGCAGCCGGCGACGAAATCATGTCCAGAGCTGTTTCGAAACTTCGAAGTGTCTGGTTTAATTCGCCGTAGCCTCTCTCGGTAAACCGATCTCCAGCCACTTTAATCATCTGATAATTTCACGCTGCGACACGCTCGAACTCCGCTACCTTTCACGAATGACGCGCAATCTCGCTACAAAGATGGAAGAACCTTTATCCCATGTGGATGCAGTATGGTAACTGGCGAAACGATACTCCGCAATTATACATTAAAGCTCCCAGAAGTCATTGATTTATATCGTATTTGCGATCTTCGTAACCAGGTTAGCGTCATCTCAGGCACGCGCATTCCCGAAATTAAAACAAATGTCGATAATTTGACGCGAGGCAGTGTTTCGCGGATGGAACGAAACGCGGTCGTTCCTTGTTATATTAATAAACTTCAATTAACTGCGCGTTTCGAGATTCGTATCCAAATAATCGCGACAGTAGCTGCGCGATATATGATTAACGAAAATTCCGATCGTGAAGCGCTCGAACATTCTCGCATTTCCTGATCGCTCGTGCACACCGACTTCTTTCTACGACGATTTTTCACGGGACGTGGTTGGTTGCGCGAACGAAACGGGAAGCAATTTGTCAAAGGTCAGACTCGTCAACTATAAACCTTTTTATAACGCCAGTTTCAATCGCACATGCTGGCCCCGATTGGATGTCACGCTACAATGGTATATTTACTTGCGACGACGGCCGATCCCACGACTAGCAGCCCGTAAATCCAGCCTCCAGACGTTTAGGACCATTAAATGAGGCTAAGTGCGATAGCGGCCGTGATACGTACACGCTGGTCTTGGCCATAGTGTGCGCTTACGTTTTTACTGGATTAAGCCTGTAACAAAGTACAGGCTGTTCGAGTGTCTCTCTCGTAACTCTGGCATTACATTATGCGTTCTGAGGAAATATCGTTGCACAAAGATCTACTCACCTATCTATCTATTTATCTGGAAAATTTTGATAGAAAATTGGCGAACCTAACCTAAACCTTATAGAAATACCGTAAAATCATGTTAAGTACCTGCACCAACCCTTTTTATGAACAGAGTTTTATAAACAGTCCTGTTTGAGCAAAAATTAAATGTGACTTACGAATATCAAGCATTTAATTTAAACTGGGAATTATCACCCAGGAAATGACAGTCACAACCTTTGATAGGATGGTGTCTTTGATATGTTAGTTGAACATCATTTATTTAGTTGGGATCTTTGGCCTATTGATAATTTTCGTGTCAAATCAATTGCTATTGTATGTGTAGCATGTGCATCGTATATGCTGCAGCGTGTGTTTATGTTGTAAATGTTTATCTCGTTTATTTACATTTTAGCATTTAACAAACGTTGAAGAATGTTTAAAAAAGCTCGATAATAAAAGTAAGTAAGTATAGATTGTATATACATGCATATATATATATATATATACGTATTTTACATACTGTTGTTAGCTCTATCCAACAAAAGAAGTTGAATAGAGCTTGAACGATAATTATACAGATTAGGTGTTCTTCACCCGGGATTTTGAAGCCCGTAAAAATATATTACCAGAATATAAATAAATACATAATTCTGAGCAAATTTTTCGCTACGCACTCGATTTTAATTTCCGAGACATTCGAGAGAAATGACTTTTGTCTCTGCACTCTGAAAACGGGATTCTGCATTTGAAAATGTCTCACAAACGCACGGAAAAATCTAACAAACAGATGAGAGTCTTTACATGGGAGAAGAGTTACTATCGTGACCGAGTGGTTTCGATAGTTCCGACAATTCGACGAGTCATGAGCAAGTTCGCGTAAAAAAAAAAAAAATGATCAGATGAAACAGTAGCGAGTGAGAAGAACGTTCGTTTAATCGAGTTACCAGCTGTTTCTAAATGCCTGTTTGTTCAATCAAGCGCAGCGTAGATGAAAAATTACAATCCACGACGGACAAAATTCGCCGATCGCGAATCTCTCT
The DNA here is from genome assembly GCA_032399595.1 of Tetragonula carbonaria. Lineage (NCBI taxonomy): Eukaryota > Metazoa > Arthropoda > Insecta > Hymenoptera > Apidae > Tetragonula > Tetragonula carbonaria. The sequence continues at coordinate 6,979,453 of JAUCRC010000014.1, forward strand.
CTTTTTCCCCCCCGATTCGCAGATGAAGTTAATCAGATTTCGCCCGTAGTTCTTCCGGCTGGTGTAATTCGCGCGAATGGAAATATCGAGAGGTTCCATCGAGGTATTTATCAATCTTTTTCGCGTGCGTTAGTCAGACCGGAAAGCTTTGTGGAACGTAGCGCGCACGCCAGCGGAATGTCATTAGCGTTATTAAGCCTCGATTATCGATTTGCCAGCTGGTTACGTTGCTGCCGCCGGGCGTAAAAGTTCGTGCTTAATCGGCACATTTGCATCCACATGTACGTTTCGAGAGAGCGGTCGTAATGATTTTTTGCTCTCCCTCTCTCTCTCTCTCTATTTTCATTTAGGTTTGTTTCTAATCTCTTGTGCCTGAATTTTGCTTCAACTGAATCCCGGAGTTCAAACGAGGCACGAAATTATTTTGTATCGATAACGATCCTTTCGTATTTGAAAGTGTGAAAAATTCCGTATCGTTTAGCTCTTTGGAAATTCTTCTTCGATGACACGAAACATCAGAGAATATGCATACTTTATAGATCTCTTTTCGTCTAATTTTCCTTTTTGTTCCAGCTGAAGGAATCTTCCAACAGTGAAAAAAGAAAAAAAAATAATTCAATAGAAAATTACTTAAAATTCCTAAATGTAATAAAATCGAAGGAAATTCAACGTTTCGAATGTAATGATCTTCTTGGATTTCATTATATCAAAATAATCTTTGCGCGTAGCTTCCAGTCACTAAATGATACAAAAACATCAGAGAATATACATACTTTACGAGCCGTCTTCGTTTAATCGTCATTTTCTTCAAGCTCAAGGAATTTTCCAACAGCAAAAAGAAAAAGGAAAAGAAGAACTCCAACTGAAAAATAACGTAAAATTCCTAAATGGAACAAAATCGAAGAACAGTTCGAACAGTTTTAAAAACCAAGATCCTCGGCGCGGAAATGCAAACAATCCTTTGCAAACATCAATTTTTATCAATTTCAAAGCACAATAGAAAGTTCGGCTCGCGTAACGTAAAGAAGGTTACGTTAATTTTCGTCGAGCGGCGGAATTTTCGAAATAGACGGGCACGTCGTTCGGTTCTTTGTTTGGAATTGCGAGCCAATTTCCAGCCGGATAATTTCGCGGAGGAAAAGTGAGACTCGTTTGCATCGATAGAAGTAATTTTCACGGTTGGATGCCCTGGTTTCGATCGCGACGAATTGATATTTCTGATTTCTCCTCCCCCGTTGAATTCCCCCCGGCAGAGTTAATTGACACGGGGGAGGAGAGGGGGAGGGGAATGGTTAATCTTGACCGCGGCGGCGGCGTTTTCTCGATATTTTCGTGATTAATCGCTCGCGCGTCATCTGAGGGGAAGCGAGCGAGCGTGCACAACGTGCACACTCGCGTCACGTAACACCCGCTTTTCATAAAACAGCCGCCGCAAAATCGATTAATTACCATCACGGCTGAAAATTCTGTTAACGTAATATGTGCCGCCCGCTTATGTCCTCTCGTTCCGCTTCGTTTCGTGATTTTCCACCCGCGCCCCGATGGAAATGAAACGATCAAACGCGCCGCTCTTTCCAATATCGCCGCGTGGCAAAAACGACGCGCGTGACAACGCGTCGCCATTTCGCCGTTGTTGACACGTCTCGCGGATTCTTTTGTGCGACGAACAATCCACAATCCGCGTTGGTGAGAGGGCAAGCGAGAGATGCTTGTATAATCTTTCCAACGCACGGCGAAACAAAGATTGAATTCGATTGTACGCTGTCGATTGTTTGAGTTCTAGTAGGCTACAGGGGGGGAATCGATGCTATTCGTAAGTGTTACGACGTGTGCTTCGAATTGGGGCACCGGGGAAAATAATAATCATACGCCGGGGCACATAGTCGCATCGCAGGCTGGAGATTGCTCTCTAAATTTGTAAATAATTGCCGGTTGCGGCCGTATCGATTCGCGAAAGCCTTGAAAGATTCCTTGAAAAATATCGCGAAAATGTCGTGTTTCTTGCGCGTACGTCCTTTCGAATGTTTCGTCGAATGCGTTCGTTATATGTTTATTGTAACATTTGTTAACGCATACCAATTAACTTAATCCAACTGTATCCTCGCTGTGCTTCTGATTATACAGTATAATGTAAAATAACACAAAGATTATGTAATACAATTGCGAAACGTTTGTGTCGTTGTCGTTGTATCATAGATACAGCCGTTAAATAACATTGTAATAGCTAAAACATAGTTTTGATGATTCAACGAGTTAAATTTCCTGTCATTTGGCATCGCGAAAATGAAACGATTGAAAAACTTTCGTCGGCCGAAGTGAATATCGAAAGTAAACGTGCAATAACAATGGAGATCAGAAATATAAGCGGAAATGACAGCCCAATTTTTTTTCAGCGATGGAATAATTACAGATTGTCACTTTTTTTTCATTCGAACGAAAGTGATCTAGTTTCGAAGACTTACTAGCAAGGCTAGCTGTGCACACAGAAACGAATTCATAACTTTAGTTCGCAAATGCAACAACTATAGAAAAAGAAAGAAAGAAAAAAAAAGAGAGAAACGCAGACTTGCCCTACGTGTTCCACGAATAAGTTGATTTATAATTTCTGCTATCTGAATTACGGTTAAGTGCACGCAATTTCAATTACACGAAAGCATGTCCTTGTAATGAATATATACGCGATCGTTTGTTTGCATTCAGAATAAATTCCACGTGCCGGAGAAGGAACAATGGGACGCTCGCCGGTAGTTTTGCTCTCTCGCGCAATAAATTATGAATTATCAGCGAAATTGATAGATTACGGATTCATTTTTCGCAATTGCGCATCGAACGAGTTAATTAGATAGACCCGTGATTTCAGTCGAACTTCGAACGACGATTATAATTTATCAATATTCGTGGCATTAATAAATAATTTATTAATCAATATCACATTAACATTCAAATCAAAATTTATTAACGTTGTGATTAATTGATTTCGGCTCTATTATTATTCGAACTAACGAGAAATAGTAAATGCGGCAGCTGGTGAAAGCAGCCCCGAATATTATTCGTGAATTGCTTTGACGTTCTTCGGATAAACGATACTCTAGTGTATCATCATTATAGCGTATAAAGGAAATCTCGTACCTGCTGCGTCAGGTGGAGATGAGCAACGAGGAAAGTAGCAGCGCCAATAACGCGAACAGAGACGAGAGAGGAATAAAAATTATTCAAGAAGAAAGATTATTCAATCGAAATCGCGATATGAGGAGGAAAACGAACAGTAGTCAAATCGTCAAATATTTATGCAACGCTCCTTTGAGCGTATAGAATTGCCTATTACTTCGCTGCATAGCTATCTGAGCACTTTTGCCTTAAGTCTGGCCAATATCGGTTTCTACTACTTATTCCACTCAAGTTCGTCGACGTCTATTACGCATTCGAGCTACCTCGCTCGGTTCTCCTTTCTACCGACTGTTCATCGCGTTAGGTTAATAGCGAGAAACGTACGAACGGACAGTTTAACAAATCAAATTCTTCGTTCATTTAGAAAACGCTGATCGGATGATCGCTGTAACTTGAAACTTGTTCCAAAGTTGCAAGAACTCGTGCAACTTTTCGTGAGAACCATCCGTTCGTTGTAACGAACGTCATTAACCAGAGTGATCTCAACGATCGTGTTTTAACTTGATTTCGCTTCTTCAAGTTTTAATTCCCTCTATCTAGAAAGATCCTTGCGGAATCCTCGAGCGAATTAAGGCGCATCGGTACGGGAGATATCAATTTGTCGAGTTTCAAACGATATTTGGTTTTTGGTAACGTAATAGATGTTCATTACTGAAATATTTTGGTACTCAGTACGGTAACATAAATTTCACAATTCCCTTTCCTTTCAATCATGCGAATTGAGCAAAATTTTCTCTACGATTTTTTTTACGAATTGACGATTTTTATAAAAATTAAACAATTGAAGTCCAACGTCCGACTGTCGTGAACATTGTGTCGAAGCGGTTGCAGAAAAATTGAGGAAGATGCGATCGAAGGATGTCACGATACTTGAACGTCATCGTGCAATTTTTTCTATCCGTCGAGCTTCTCGTCATCCGGAGTGTGTTCACTGTACAAACACGAAAGACGAAACGGCCGCGAGAGTTTTCGGGGGATCAACGAGGTGTCACGTTGTCGCTGGATAAAGAAGAAAAACTAAAAAGGAGGAAAAAATATTCTCGTTTGAGAAACTAGCCAGTCGATAAGGGGTTTTCTGTTTAAAACCGAGCCCTCGCGAACCGAACTCTGCCATTGTGACGAGGAAAAGTGCCGATCGAACAACGAAAGGGAATTAATTAGGTGCACGTCATTTTCGACACCTCGTTTCCTCGCGGGTAACGAGCTAACGACGTATATACTCGTCGACGGCGTTTCTCGACAAATCGAATGACAGGCTCCGACGATTTCACCACGTTATCCCTTCGTCGATAAATACTCTCGCGCGCGTCTTTCTCTTTCTTTCGGTCCGCTCGCTTGAACTTCTCGAATCGGCATCAGGCCGCGGAATCCCGAGGCGAAAATAATGGAAAGCGTGGGAAAACACAGCGTCGTATCGCACATCGAATTGGATTTCTCGTTTCCGGGGGGCGTTTGCTCACCTCGAGAGACAAACGAAGGGAACGCGGGCGAAATGAATTTACGGTTTACCCCATAGTGACGAGGGTAAATTAAAAACGGCATCCCCGCGTCCGTGGAAGTTGCGCCGTGACAAAAGTTACAAGCACGTTCTACGCTCGCTGGGTTAATTAATACATACCAGCCTGAAACAAAGAGCCGGCCTGAACGTCACGTGAACGCCGGGCGCGTTACTGTCACGTTTAATTAATATTCCGCCGGAAAAAACGGGCTCTGCCCCCCGAATTTTTTTCCGGCGGAAAAATCAAGTTTGCACACGACTGATCGGCAAGTTCAATACGCCGGGATTTCCAAAGGAATTTTCCATTTACAGAGTCGATAGTGTATTTTCATTCGCTCTCGCACAGCAGACAAGCTTTTTGTTCTCTTCGAAGGGAGGAAACAAGTGACTATACCCCCAATTAGCGTCGTTTTCATTTTGATCTACGAACGAAGATCACAGAGGTAAATAATAAAAAAAAAGAAACTGCAACAGGATGCAAAAGTCTTATTTTCCGAAATTTATACTGTTCCAGTTTGTTTTATTCTCAAGATTCTCGACCGATCGCGTTGCTGATTTTGTATAACATTCCGCGAATCATTGCTTTTTACAATTTTTACAATTCATATCAAAGTAGTCAAATTCATATTTCTTCAAATGATCCTTGAAATATTTCTTTTAATGTAATTTCGTTCGTACGTCTGGAACGCTTCAATGGAATCTCTTTCTTTAATAATTATTCGCGAAGAAAACCCAAGAGATTGGGTCCACGTTTCCCGCGTAATCTTCAAATAATTGCGGAACGTGGACGAGTAGCTTTATTCGAAAATAAACAAGACGCGGGTAATTAGCGTCGCGGTGGAAGGTTTAGTTTTGTCTTGGCTCGAAGATCGTTCTCGTAAAATATATCGAACTGAAGGCTCTGGCGGTGTTGAAGCTATTTCCACGGGGGCGCGAGCGAAAGGTCGAGTGGGAGGATCGTAAAGTTGAGAAAGTGGCTGCTCTTGACCGTCGACGCCGTTGATCCACCCTCTCACGACCATACTACGCCAATATAGGGTTGCGTACCGTCACCGTTGTTGAGATCCCCGTGTATTATTCCACGGAACATTTATGCGGTTACCGCGCCATGAAATTTCGATACTCCGCGCGGTATCGAAATTGCGTGTCAATAATGTCAGTATGACGTTTCAACATCTCAATTGAGTAATTAAACTATACCTGCAGGCGGTATACGTCGATCCAGCATGTTTGATATCAGATACATAATTCAGTAGATTCTCGAATAGAGCTTCTGACAATAGTATCTGTATCGACGTGCAAAATTATCGAAACTATCATGGTTGTAAATTTCTTAACTGCAGAGCCTGAATAAGAGCAGAATCTGAATAAAGGATGTCGGAATGAAGAGAATATAAAAATGTTATCTGCAGACGAACTTTCAGAATTTGTAAAAAATTTCTGTGCACTGTGCTCGTAGCGTTGAAAGACTTTCTTTCTTTTAGAACGAACTGCATCATCACGCCGATGTATCTGCTGGTTTTTCGATAATACCGCGATAAATAATATTAACGATCCTCCGCCTGAGTTTCCAGGAGTCTTCTCGCGGAGAGAAGTTTCTTCTCCGAAAGAATCTGGCTGGCGGTTTACGAACGATACGAAGATAAACAGCTTTTTGAAGAATGTTTTACTACAGAAAAACCAAGTTAGAAGCTGAATCGCATAAATTGAAAAGCAGAGAAGAGTAACGACGTTAAAAACATTACAAAATTTTCCCTCCCCTGATCCAGTATATACAATAAATTCCAGGATATTGACTGCGAATTTTTATACATTCGCGTATAAACTCTATGGTTAAGAGAAATGCGTAAGATGTTCATGAGATCGCGAAAATGTCAATTTACTAACGTTATGCAGGAGAGTTTGAGTAATGAAGTCCCACAAGAGAATAAAATCATAATCTTTCTGATTGAATTGCAACGCTTTCAAGATACACTGGGAAAATAATGTTCATTCCTTTCGGGCACAGTCAGAGAATATTTTGCCTCGCTGAAGCGAATAGTTGACTTATTATTCGCTGTGAACTTCTGAGAAAATCAGAACCGGATGCCAAGCCTCGGCGATTTTCTTTATGAAACGTGTTTCCCGAGACCGGCTGCGTCCCTCTGTTCTTTCAAAGTTTGCTTTCTCGACAGATCGTTGTCGTCACGCCGCGTTCAACAACGGGATGTGCCCGGAACTTCCGATAAAACGAAAACAAGCGAGCGCGATGGCACATCCTTAGAAAACTACTACGGAACCTGATCCAACTTGAAAAATTCGCCAAACACGTCTGTTTATTATTTATTACGCGGAAACTTCGTTCCCGACTGAAAATAAAAGCCTCGAAAATGGGAAACAAACGTTCGCGTAAATTGAAGGAACAGAGTACACGTCAATTGTCCATCCATGGAAACTCCAATTTGAATCTATATACTCGTGAAATAAAAGCAAAAAAAAAAAAAGAAGAAAAAAGGAAGAAAGAAAAATAGGAAAAAAGAAGACACCAGAGAAGTGTAAAAACGTAGTGGAAACGCGTATTGTTCCGCACTAGCAAATAAAAACCCAACGCGATTTGGATTGGTACACTTGAAGTTTAAATGCCGGACAGCTTGGATTTTATTCGATAGGTCCTCTCACATCACCCGCCAATGTATTTACATTTCGTCCATCGTTTCGAGAGAATACCAAAGTTCCACGATCCAATATCCGTCCCGATACCGATGCACAACCGGTTCTACATATTTCAATTGCATCGCGGGAACTTCAAGCCTCTTCAAACCGTTCCGATCCAACCGCCGATACAACTAGAACGCGAAATATTCAATCATAGACAACTTGACGTCTAATCGCGTAAACGAGATCTGAGGCATCGCGATCGATCGTTTCTCGCGAGAGAATTCTCTCTCAACGTCTCTCCCGTCGATCTGCTCTCTGTGGCTAATTTCTCCCCAGTCGCGTTGGTATGTCTTTGGCTATCGACGATGAGAGGGGAAATAGAAAGAAAGACTGGTGGAATAAAATAACAGAACGCGAACGCGCGATTCGATCGGGATTCGATCGTAACCTTTATTCGAATGCCAGCCATTCAAAGCTGTGTATTTTTTTTTCTTTTTTCTTTTCATTCAAGCTACGGTGCGGTCGTTTTGATCGCGCGTTCTTTGTTCCATGAGCAAAGTGTTACCTGACTCGACTCGAATATGCAGCCAACGAATTTTTAATATCGAGTTTTAACTCGTAGCTCTGGTGTTCCGGACGCTTTGGAATTAAAACGGCCGGAAACAGATTGCAAACCGTCGCTTCGTAATTGGAGAAAGAGCTAAAGACAATTTTTCGTTCTCTCGGGGGCGAGCAATCAGAATCAGTGGATCGAAGAGGATAAATGGAAACTTAACTGCTCGATTCTGGAAATAGACTGCACTGGAAATAGACCGTCGACGAAGGTGACAATGGACGAAAAGAGGCTGAAGGCTCGATCGAGAAGGGCCTTCGAAGGAACGAGATGATCCATTCGTCGAAAGTTTGACGATGACAGGTGCTGCAGAGGAGGAGGAGGAAGAGAGGTCTCGATGGAACGAGACGACGTCCAAAGTTTCAGCTGGAACGAGAATAATGGACGCGATTCTTTCAACGTGGACTGTTCCGCGTGATTCTCGTGGATTTTATGGATTTTCGATGAATGGTACGTCGATGGGAGGCACGCCAGGAACGCAAATTCCGCTCTTCGTCTCTTGACGTGTTCCGGGAACCAGGTTAAAGTGGAACGGGGTGAAAGAGGGGAATGATGTATGTGTACGTACACCTGATTGTGAAAAGAGATCGTCTCGTTGTTGTCCAGTGAAAAGTTGCCGAATCGGCGGTGAATTACCACGCGAATTGTTCCCCCGCCCCGATAGTTTCTATTCGTTAAATCGTTCGATTATGCGAGAAATATCGATTTAAATTTGATGGCCGATGGGTATACTTTCGCAAAAGCGACTTCGATGACGTTTCATTGAAAATCAAGGGGATTATGATGCAAACGAGCGTTTCTCGTGCATTCCCTCCCCCTCCCTCCTAGTTCCGAGCAACAATAGAATATTCAGTGTGGATTGTTTCGGCTACAATGTTCGTTTCGGTGCGTAATATTTCGGCACGTTTCGGCAAGATTTTTTTTAGAGCAACTTTGTAACGTCATCGTTGCCAATTTAATTTCCGACTACTAGGATACTATAGTAATACTCATTTGACGATGAGAACTCGAGACACATCGACATCGGTTCCGAATATTTTCTTCTCGCCGACAGAGTGCAAAAGAGAAATGAAACAGTGACAGACATTCTTAAAAATTAAAGGTATTCCTCAGGAATTCGTCTTGCCTCCTCCTCGCTGAGTTCTTCAAAGCTTGATAAGTCTCGTTTCCACTGCTTCTTGAAATATTGAAAAGAACGACGCATCCCGCATGCGAATCCCTATATGTGTCTGTGTGTGTGTGTGTGTGTGTGTGTGTGTGTGTGTATTTTTCTGACGAATTTTCTGTCATTTGGAGCCCCCAGTGGCGTACGAAATAACAAGGTTCACTCGAGTACGGTTTCTAAACGAGTATCTCACAGCTATTTACCAGGAACATTACACAACGCAAAAGACGCCGGTACATTCGCGAAACGTCGGAGTCAAACAAACGGAAGTCGCGCCTTGGAAAAGTTTCGTCGGTGGAGGGACTCGCGTCTGAACAAACGTGACAACGTTCCTTCCAGCAGGAGCGAAATACATCTATTTGACGGCCAATTAAGCCATTTGTTCGTTAGAAACAGCTATCGCAGTCCCAGTGACGTGACCTACCGCTCGAAATGTGTTCTCCTAGATAAAATCGACTATTGAACGACACAGTGAGCTTATTACATAAACAACATCTTTCTTTGGATTCAACAAGGATGGAATTCGATATCAGGACGGACTGGGATAGTTGAAGGCCATCGACGAAATACAGAGGGTCTTTCGTAGGGGAAACAATTTCAAAATTTCACCACCACCAGTGCCTCTTGCTGAATTTCGAAAATTAAATATATCAAATACGCTTCTCAAATATGTTACTTGAAAATATTAATAACATTAGCCACGCAATATTAATTAAATTGATATTACGAGCTTCCCGTGTGAAATACGAGTGCAACCGATGTCACATTTGACTCTGAAATATCGGGTTATTGATGCCTGTGATAATTTATCACGGAAATACGAAAGAAGAAAAAAACAAATGCGATCTCCTCCTCCCGTGGCCTTAGCATAATATATTCAAGGACCGTGCCGGCTTTGTCACCGGAACAGAATTCCATTTTTTAGGCAAATTGCTGGTAGCTTCTCTCGATACTGTCGGTCAATAAATTGCCACGGTAATTTATAGCCCGTGGAGTTTGCAAATCGCGACCGGGAGAGGTCAATCGTCGCTAATAGATTGTACACGATGACAGCACGATAATTAATGGCATCGCGAAACGCTTCAAAAATTTCCCCTTGTCGAATTGTTCGAGAGTTCGTCAAAACTTTCGTCCGTGGTTATCTTCGGTTTGGTTTCATCTCCGGGCTCTTTTTATCCAACTTTTCATCGAACGTCATGCTGCGATCGCGTGTCCGGCGTGACAGCTAACAGGTCAGAAGGTCGGACTCGCGATTCTATTCGGAAATGACAGTTTTGACGAGTGGTTATCAAACGTGAAGCATCAGCAGGTAAGTTCTAATCAGATAATACGTATTCAGTTGACGAAGAGGATGAAGAGAAAAGAGGAAACAAGTGGGATATCGGTTCTCCTCTTCTAAATCGATTCCCTCCAAGCATCTCGATAGAGCCTTAACTCTTAATTCAATTCATGAATTCATGTATTAACTTGGCGAACTACAAGAATATCCTGACGTGTATACTGTCAGTCAAAAATTTGAGACTATCTGTTCCGCGGGAACCTAATGGGAGTTTAGTTTAAAATTTTTGCTTTGGAGAATTTTTACCTCGAGAGTGTTCTGTTAAAAATAAGGGATTTATCGTTGATGTTGTGTACATCAAATTGGACGTGGAAATTAGTAGACTGTATTACGAGACTGTATTTCCTGTGTCTTATCTTCCAAACAATGGATTGATTTCTTTTTTACTTTGTTCCTTGTCCTTATTATAGGTATTACCCTTTTCTTTATTACGTTTCCTGAGTCATCAAGTCCTGGATATCTGCTATCTCTGTTTTCGATCTTAGCTTTTAAAGTGCTGACACTCTCTAACGAAACATTTCGTTAGTGAAGCTAGGCCAGAAATATTTAAAATATAGAGATTTTGCTTTTCGTGGTCGACAATTATTGTAGAGTGAATTTTAGTAGAACGTTTTACTTCGTTAAAAATGATCAAAATTTCAATGGAAAATTGACTTCGAAGAATCTGCAGAACGACAAGTCGTCGTTTTCTCGAATCTTTCTGCTAACGCCACTCATCGAATCACCGAGCTGTCAATTAAATTCTAATCCTTATCAGAGCCGGAACGTTTTGAAACACAGTTGGAAGAACTTTCTGCTCGCAGTGTATATAAATGGATCTTTAATTGGTACGTCGTTCTTTGAAGACACGATCGTCGTTACATCGTCGTTACGATCATTAATCTCGTTCGACAGTGTATCCTTTTAATTGTCTCTCTCGGGAACATCCGTGTCGCTCGAAACGGTTACGTCACCGGAAATCAGATAAAAAATGCACTGCTTATTAACGTTACTCGCAATGATAAATAATATCGCGCGGATATCGCCCTGCCTTCGCGTGTCTTTCATTGTAACCCGTCGATCGGCGAGACCAGATCGATGCAATTGAACCTCTCCTTTGAGCGATTTTTATCACTGCCCCGGAGGGGAAAACTGGATAATGGAACTCCACTCCACTCCACCGATGGTAGTTTATTTCACGGTTTGTCACACTGTCATCGGCGAAGTTTAATAAATTCTATTTCAAGAGAGGAGGAATCAGCGCGTTCGAGGGAAATCGTGGATAACAAAGGTGGCGTCGGCAAACACTTTTTCCTTTAAAAAGGGAATTCCTTTCACTCTGTTTGAGTTCGAAATTCGCGCAGTGTTAACGATTAAAGCATCGATGAATGAGAGATTTTTTCTCTTTTTTTTTATTGATTTTGATATTTCCTGATGGAATCGAAGAAATGATTCTGCGGCAACTTATCTATTAATTTGTAGTTTAAAACATCGTCGTATAATCACATTGTTTTACAAACTCTCTCGCTTCTCTGATACACTTACATTCAGCATTAACGTATTTAATGCGTCCAATATATTTTATACTTCTGTTAAGTATCTCGCAATAATTCTATTGCGACGAAGCAATCTTCCCCGCGCCGGATTGATCGTTCGAACGTAACGAGAGAGATGAGATTACCCTCTTTCTCCCCTTGCACGATGTTTCGACAAGGAAATTATGGTGATCCGAGAGTCGCTTTGTTGCGAAACTTTGGATCTCGCCTGCACCGTGATGGAATCTCTTTTAAACATAAATGAAGCCTATTTTCGAAAGGGGGCTCTTTCGAAACTTGGAAGATGATTGCTTGATAAAAAGTCATGTTTTCTCGATGCCGGCAAGACTATAGCAGATTCTAGCGGGCCGAATACTTACGAAAGTTTCGCCTCGACGCGAGAAAAATGTAATTCTTTTGACACAGGGAATACAGGCGATGTGAACTCGACGAAAAAGTTGCTCCAAGGGGAGCGAAACGAACGCTTCAATTATCTGGAAAACTCACGATCCGTTCGAATTTCCGCCATAATTCCAGCAGCGTCGGTGTAATCCCGTTGAAACAACTTCGTGAGTATTAAACAGACGACTAATGTTCGTGTATAATTATTATGTCAATGGTATACGGACCATTTACGATAGTAGTGAATTGCTAATGATATTTCAAAGATTAATAATCGAACAACAGTTACCATATTTAGATGGTATTTTAAAGTTAGATTACTTGAACGCGAAAATTGGTTTTCCATTATTCACGATCGAACGAAATATTTTTCACTCTGTGTTTGAATAAATCCTTATTCAAACATTCTCTAATTCCAGAAAATTTCCACGCTAGTTGTATATTTTATTTCACTAACAATATGAGAAAATTTCTTCGCAATGATTTATTTGTCTCTCGCGCTAAATGAAGCTGTTCCTACAACAACATACTATAACAAAATGTAATATACATTTATTCCTACATGAAATGCTCCTATATTTATTATCTCCGAAATAACAACGTTCATCATTTCACGTTGTTATTTCTTTTATTTCGTTTCAAATAAAATGTTGGAACCGAGCTCCATTGTTGGAACCCTTCTTTTATCAAATCTGTTCTGCAAACAGACAGGCGCGTGAGATGTTCATAATTTTTCGCTTACGCACGAAAAAATGCTCAACTGTTTCATCCACGCACGCTCGTACGTTCCTTTTATTCCAACATATTTACATGTCTTCCCTACACTTCGATGGCGATGTTTATTTTCTCGCTGCGCTGAAACGTTACCATACACCATATTTCGCGATTCGAATATTCGTTTCGAGAGAACGCGTCATCTGTTCCTTTTCATTCTATCAATTTGCCGTTCATTTATTCTAAATATTTCCATTTCACAATTGCGCGACGAAATTAATTAATATCGAAACAAATTGGCACGGTTATTGAATCTGGAATTTTGACGACAAACAGATGAATCGTTTTTTTGCGCGGTCCGGCTCTTGGATGATCAAATTTTGCCAATTCTACGAGCATAATCAAGTAAAAGATGCTACGTGCATACAGTATTGAAACGTTTGTGGCTGAAATTATTAGAGAGATTGTAAATTATTCATGATTGCCACAACGTCGAACTCTGAATAGATTTGTTTCATAAATTCAGTTATTAATAATTTAGCTAGTTAGTCGATAATTTCAGTTACCAAATGTTCATCGACGGTGAATTTTCATTCCTTTCGAATCGGTTCGAAACGCGTGTTAATATTTACCTGATATTTTACCTGCTCTCCAGTGACACTCTTCTTTTATCAGATTTCATTCTCACAGCAGAAGTTGCGAACTATTGAATTAGATATGAAATTCAACATGCTTGACTTAACGCGCTAGTTGATGCATAATTGTTACAATTCTTGCAGCGTACGAGACGCGTGGCAAGACGATCGATCAGCAAACGAACTTTCTGAACAATTATCCCTCCCCCTTGGCTACGCAATTCCATTTCGCAACTATGTGTGCTCTGGTTATCGGATCAACATCTCGTCAAGAAAAAAATACACCGCTCAAGCGTGAAAGTTTCCGTAGACTCGAGAGGATAGATTAAGCAAGATTATTATCATTTTATTTTCATTCCTTGCGCTTATCGTTGTTCTTGTCTCGCAATCCGTATCCTTGACCTTAATCAAAAACTGCAGACGATAAACTTCGCGCGAGCAAAGGCCAGGGCTGAGAATCGGGCAACATTGTAGCCAATATTTTGCTCACAGACGGCGTGAGACCGGTAAATTACACGTCGAGAAACATGAAATATACGGACAGATATGGACGCGAAGTTGCTTTTCTGCCACGTCAGTCGAAATGTTTTATCAATGCTCCCAATGTTACGTCGCTGTGACTCTCTGGAGTCGAATCGAATTTGGATTCCGGCGGAGAAATTTCGCTATTCGAGCGAAAGCTCGATATGTGTTGAGACAGGCAGAAGATTCCCGTTGTCTTTGTCGTGCGCAGATATCTGCGAGAACATTTGAAAATCCGACACTGGCGCGAGAACAACGTGTAAAAATTGACTTTCGCCGCAATAATTCGAAATATCGCGAAAGTTCGTCGTTTAATCCCTCGCGATTCGTAGGAATTAAACCGAATTCGATGATTCAGTTGAATTTAAATTTGATGATAAAATTCAACATTGATAATCACTGGAAGATGATACTGAGAGAACTTCGATTAAATGTGAAAGTATTTCGAAGAGACCAACTCCAATAAATCTGAACGAACGACGTTTCACACACGCCGATCTAACCGGTCTAAAAAAGTGTACTGAGAGTTTCGAACAGACCCACACGCCGACGAGAAAGACTGCACGGGTCAAAGTGACCTGCGAAGGTCACGTCCGAGTGTCGGAGGGAAACTCGGCAGCACCCTCATTCGGAATTCGATTGTGCGTAGGCACGGCCACGCGTAGAAATGGTCTTCGAGGCAAAGTGAAATACTCAGCGAGCTGAGAGTCACGAAAAGTCGCGTCTCGAGGGAGACGTGGAATCGTGGCAACGCTGATGCTCCCTCGAGGAGGCAGAAGATCCCAAACAGCCGCGAATCCACTTTCTGGAGTTCTTTCTCCGGGGCGCGTGAAATTTCAGTCAGTCAATTTGCTGTTCTAATTGCTCGAAAGCAGCCGCCGCTTGTGAATCATTCGTAGATCCGTCCCTAACTGAGATACAACTTTGTCGAGGTCGTACGGTTGTGAAATTGAAACAAACGGTGATCAATCTATCAACTGCTTTTTTTTTGCAGGCTTTCAACATGGTAAAATTCGGAGAAATCACGATCCTTGCTTTCGTCACTTTCTCGGCGAATCGTGCGAGTTCTTAACTGGAGGAGGGTCGCTGTTAGGGGTTGAGAAGAAAAAGGTCGTGCCCTTAATTAAAATTAAGGGCCTAAAGGAGAGTCGAAAGGAAAAAGTATTTCACGTTTACGAACGGTTGCACGAACAATTGCACGCTTTCAGCAGACCGCGTAATTCGAGGGTTGCCTCGAAGCAACACGCTTCGCGGGTGCAACTGGTTGAAAGAGGCGAAGTCGACGAAAGGTAAACAAGAGAAAACGACGTGCTACGGCTTCCCCTTTCCTCGAAGAACCACCGCGAATTTTCCGATGCGAATTTTCAACCCTGAACGGAATGGTTTTCAAGCGGATCTCGATAAAAAGTTCCCATCGGCGCGTTTTTTGTTCGCCGCGTCTCCGTTTTTTGCGGAAATTGGAAATTACGTCGAAATTAACGACAGCTCGGACGGATAACGAAATTAAAGTTACACAAACCGTTGCCGCGGCGCAATTTGAAAGAATTTTTTGCCGAGCGCGCGGTGTTTTCACTTGGAATTTTTCCTTCTTTTTCACTCATTTTCCCTTTTATTGCCTCGCTTTTCGTTAATTCCCCTCTCGCGAAGTGAAACTCACGCGCGAGACGTGATCTCCGCGAAAATGATCTTTGCTACCTTTATCTCTACATTTAGGATCGTCATCCTTTTCTTCTTTCTTCCTTTTCCTTTTTATTTTCTTCACCCTCCTTTTACTCGAGGGAAACTTATTAAATTCTTTTTTTTTCTTTTCACGCATCGTTCAATTTGCCTTCGTTGCGTAACGAATTTTTCACGCAATTTTTATGCAGAATTTCCTCTTTTTTCTTCATCTTCTTCTTCTTCTTCTTCTTTTTTTTTTCTCTTCCAGAGAATGCACACTCGAACAGAGAGGTGTTTCCCTCGTGGGCGAATTAAGTCGAAAGCGGCCGTTAACTCGTTTTTATCTTTCGGTTAACGTTAACGCTTCTGGTAACGCGTTCCGCGTGCCCTGTTACGCTCGTGTTCCCCCTCGCCCCCGGCGAACGAGCAGCGTATAACGTCGGTAACGACTAATAAAAAAGCGAAATTGTGCTTCTCACGAAGATTAAAAATAACAAAATGATTAAAAAAAAAAGGGAAAAGGAAAAAGCAAAGTTCTCGTACGTTTTATTCGTTCGCTGAAACGAACAACGCCCTAGCCGGTTCTTTTACACTCGTATTCCGATATTATTCTTGATGTAGGTCGGTGTCATGATAGGCTAAGGCTGACGGAACGTCTGGCTGTTATATGTGCCGGGAAATGGGGGATATGCGTCGAATAAAATACCAACAAAGAACGTTACCAAGTTGCAAATGCACCGTTTCTCGTGAACACGTTTGATTGATTGACGTACTAACAATACGTAAATATTATTCGGAAATGTTACACATTCTGTTTGTTGTCCTCTCGCGAGATCAATGCAACGCTCTCTCCCAAATTTTTTTCATTTAAATCGTAAACAGTCTCCGTTAACAATTTTTCACTTTATGAATTATAGACTGCACTTTTTTTCATGCAATTGTAGATTTTTTTCGTTGCGCAACGCATTTAACTTCCCCAATTTTCCTCAATTTTGGAAACCTTTTGCTCGAATGGGCGCGTGGATCGCCGTCAAGGACGCGTGATTGAAATTTCGCATTCGAAATTTCATGTTCATTCAAGATAACGACGGGAATTATTTGCGAAAAGTAAATCGCAAGAGGAACACGATGAATTAAGAATCGCACGTGTTTGGCCTGCGCAATCTCCCAAATTTGTGTGTGAATTACATTCGGAGAAGTTTCCATGAAATCCGAATAAATTTAGAAAGAATGAAGGGGGAAAAAATGGGATTTTTAATATAAAATGTATGAATTCACTATTTATTTTTTTAAGGTTCGACGGATTCCTATCTGTCTAATTGTACGTTCAAATTCTTTTGAATCTTGAAATCATCACGATCAATTGTTAATTATTCAATCTTGAAATCATTTCGGCCAATGGTTAATTAATCAATCGTTGAATAATTCCAATCGATTGTTGAATTTCACACATTATTAAATTACACGTGTTTCGTATGCTTCGAATATTTTACACATTTTCGAATTTTCTAGTTACAAGTGCATAAAAATCCACGAGATCTAATAGTAAGTACCGAAAATTTTTAGATCCTAAATTTTTGTGCAACCGTATTTTAAACGAAGACATCCAGGATATCGTTGATTAACAAAACCTGTGCTTCAAGAGACTACAAAAACTGCTTCTCTGTGGAAAGGTTACTTCTTCGGTAGTAAATACAGTCATTGTTATTGCGGGTCTCGTTTACATAAATTTCCAACTAAATAATAATTCACAAAGGTTTTAACAACTTCCTAATCGTTTTCGAGTACCATCTAACTTTCTGTAAGTATCACAATATGTATTACAACTAGGGATATGCATGTTACTTAAAATTGAAATCGCGTGCCTTGCGAATGATACACTAGACACTAACACACTTATCAAAGTATAATTATCAATTTGGTAGAACATTCTACTGTAACCTAATAAGCAAATCAGCTTGAACGTTCGTGATATTTCGACGCTCAAACGGGTCGACCTTTTTACTGCAAATGAACTGTGAAGGAAAGGAAACAGAAAAAAAAAAGAACTTTATCGCGTCGTAACCCAGAATGACGCAAATAAGGTAGAAAACGGTGTTGAACCTCGATTATACTTTTTTTGAAACTAAGTTGCATTTTAAGAGAAATAAACGAATATTAAATTACTGCTTAACTTTACGAGGAAAATTACTGCTTAACTATAATCGGACGATTTTATGACGTGTCTCTAAAGAAACTAACCGCGCGAGGTAAAAACCCGAATGTTTCGAGAGCTTTTTCACCTCCCACTGATCCTATGAAAAATGAAAGAAAATCTACCTGTCATTTACACGTCGTACTTTGTGCATGCAGCTTGTCGGAATTCGTGCCGATTTTTCGACTGGGAAACCCACAAAGTCGTTGATCGATCGCGACGTTGAAGATGAAACGCAGTTGCATTATTCATTCTCGAGACGAGATTATTGCGTTCTTCAACAAGTCACGATACCGTTTAAGTGGGTTTTCGTGCCGGTTCGTTCGAGGATCAGGCGTTGCGGGAACAACGTGGACATAATCAACGTAATCGTTTAAAGCGGCTTTGTTCGAAAATGGCGTTCAACTAACCTGCACACGAGAACGCAACGCTTTACGTAGTCGCCGAAAACATTCGACAAACCTTTAAATTTTCGGGGGAAGCCCGATAGATTTCAACGCGTGTACCATCGCGTGTGTGATTTCCAGCGTAGAAAGCGTGGACCTACGAAAGACGTAGCACCTATTTATAATGAAGTTCAACGCACGTTTAACTGGCTGATTCGCCAGATTCGCATTTAATTTGGAAGCACGGCTGTCTCAGAACACATTACAATAACACATTATGCGCTTTACGTGCGCGCTACACGCGATATTGTTAGACCGGATTCTCAATATTGACGTTACACCGCGAAACATTAGACATTACAGAGGTATTACAATATTGCAATTGCATTGAGATTCGGGATATTCGATGTCGCAATAAGAATCCCCGTCTGTCTGATGACGGCGAAATGAATCCCCTTTTCTCCTCTGTTTTCCGCGTTTTTGCCAGTTTTTGACATTGATATGAATTATATGATAATAATGTTGTTTATAATATTTTGCGTTTCAAGATATTCCAGCGGGAAGGATTCAGTGATTCGTAATAATCGGATTACGTGTTCGTAACACGGCAAATCGAACGTTGCAAAAAGAAAAAAGAAAAAAGAAAAAACGCATGCAACACGTGTAACAAGGTACTTAAATTAGAGTGTCTTTTTAATCACGCTCGTGCAAATTAATTTCAAATTTGTGAATTACAAAGCGGAATGGAAACGACGATGTTTTAAATGTTGAAAACAATTTCTTCTGGCAATCTCTGTTCTAATAATAACGTTTTAGGAAAGTATAATACTTCATACCAGAAACAAGTGAGAGGCAATTTTGGCTGCAGAACTTTACAATTGCCCCTAAAAAAAAAAAGAAAAAAAATGGTAAAAAACATAAACAATTTGATCTTCAATTGTGACACGGTGAACGCGAGAGAAGCGAAAATGAAGACGGCATCTCGCGATGTTTCTCGCGTCGGGAATGAAGTTAGAAAAGAGGGTGGATATCCAGGGAATTTCTTTAGCTCCTGGTTTGCATTACGAATGCATTTCGTGCAGCGCCGGCTCCTTTAAATAACGCAGTTGCTTTAAATAACGCAAAACAGCAGCTCTCGATGTCAAGTTAATAAAAATAAGAAAGCTCGAGAAGATCAAACTCGTCACGTCGAATGTGAAATTTCTTCGCGTCGATCCTGTGAAATTTCTTCGCGACCATTCTGTCACGGTTTCCATCGATTCGACGATGTAAATATGGCGTTCAGTTGCTGGATGTCGTCGGCGAAGTAACGGGAAATTGGCCGTAAAAGGCGCGCGATCCGATAACGCGGCTCGCGGGGGCGAATAAAAATACAAATTAATCTAGCCTTAAGCATCGCGACGATCCAAATATTGATCGCCGCGGAAACACGAAGCGGCTGAACGCGATAATGAGACACGGGGAAACACTCTCTCTCCACTCCCTGTGGAACTTCACGATTATGAAGAGCATTAAAATGGCATTAGAACGTTCGATCGATCGATCGATCGAGGTTCAACAATCAAGACGACTGACTTGCGAGAATATATCGCGGAGAAAATCGTGAAATAGAAATTTTCTGTTACTTGGGATAAGAATACTTAAACTTTATCGTTGTGAAAAAACCCTTTCTCTGTTCGGAATTTTAAGAAGAATTTTATTATTAAGAAATATTATTAGATGTTGTTTAATATTTGTCTTAATAATTATTACCGTTGCAGGGTTGCACATCGTTGATTACGAGAAGAAATTTCCTGCTAATTTTAATTTGTTTCACCAAACAAAGGCTTACAATGGCATTTAACTTATAAACGAAGTTCAGAGTTTTCAAATGACAGAAAAATACGCTGGCGATAGGGGAAATGTTCGACGTTAAAGGATTGCGAAACGTGTCCTGCCGAACGTGCGATAATTTTGCTTTGAAAGAATGTGTTTCCGTGTCTCTGGATGAAGTTAATGGATCAGAAGATAATGAATCAAAAATTCTTTCATATAAGAAGAAATGGAAAACTTTCCGTCCAACGTGTAGCGATTCCACTTTGAAAATGATAATTATAATTATTACGTATCCGCACAGACGTCACGTGTAAACCAATAAAGAAAGTCAAGCAGCGTAACAGAAGAATACAGCGAACGAGCTTTGTCTGAAAATATAAGATTTAATTATTTAACACAAGTCGCAAGAGATTCTCCGTCTCGCCTGGAAAAGACGATTCTCCTTTGTATTTCTCCGGGGCACAGTGCAAATTACCGCGGTAACTTGTCGAGAGTTTTGCCGGCTAATTGCTCCGTCAAAAATTTCTTCTTCGCCGGCTTGTAAAAAGAGCCGGTTATCTCTTAATCTTTTTAACCAAACTTGCCCTCTTGGTTACTCCGTACGAACTGAAAGCCGCGAATTTTCAACGTCTCTCCTCCGATGTGTCCGATACACAAACTTCGCGAAGCTGCCGGTTTTGAATTTCAAACGTGGTTTCTCACGCGAAACTTAGGCGTCGCGTGGTCGTTCGCGCGGCCAACACGCTCCGAATGACAACGATTTGCAGCGGGCGTGTATGCACGGTGTCGCGTATTTGCATACGATTTGAATAGAAACGAAGGAGGCAACATCGAGTGGCGAACAAAGGGATTAACGGGCCCGGTGGAGTTGGAGTTTGCGTGACGCCTCTCGTTCGTTGAAACCGTCGGCAGGATTCACCGCCGCGTGAGTGTAATTAAAACTAATCGCGTTAACCTGCTCGTCGATTCGTTCGATTTAGATTGGCGGCCGGCAAATGCGCCCTTAAAACGAATTAAGCGACATGGTTGCGCGTGTAATGCAACCGCGCCACCGCAGGTATCGCGTTAATGTATCGTGCGGTTTATTTCCGCGCGATGGAATCCAGTAGTAGGTCGAAGTAGTCTCGAACATGTCGACAGTCTCGGACCGCATCCATCAGAGGACTGGAAATTTAAACGCTTTTCTAATGGAACAAAATTCGTTCGTTCGTGTCTTCTGCCACTTTACAGTTGCGGTTCCCCTCCCCCCCTCAAACCCTCCCCTTTTTTTCTATTTTACCATCTAGAATCCGCGCGGGTTACGGGGAAATTTGAAAATTTTCGAGAGACGAATCTCTCGATTTTCGATAGAAACTCATTTTTCATTGCTATATAGAAAATTCTGAATCTTAAGGTATCCACGATTTTTCCAGTTGAAAAATCAAGAATTGCATCGCGTGCTTGATTCTATTCTTAGTTTCGAAATATCGACGACTTTCGTGCGAAACAAACTCTCAGAGAGCAGTTATTTGTATAAATATTTATTACATTACGAATCTCTCCAAGTCTGCCTAATGATCCACAGTGTTCTGAGTTAAAATTATAGCACGTAAAAATCCACGATATCGGCAAAGATCAGAGAAAGAAGAAGCTCACTGGTGGATATTACAGGCGATTAAAAATCCAAACGTACTGCTTTGAAAGAAACGTCACTCAAGCCATGGAAATCCGACCGATCGAAACGTGCACCGTTTCGCGGCAGGTGTAACAACGCCAGAGAACGTTGATCGACCTTTTCAGGCCGATCGAACGTGGAATTTTTATTCTCGTGGATCTCTAAACGTCAGCGAAATTCCTATTTTTATTCGTTGCACAAACTTGTTGTACGTTCGTCGCTGTATGTGTGTGTGTGAGAGAAAGACTCCGTGCAATAAAATTTCCACTCTCCAGTCACACTGGGAGTTGATCACGAGGGGGAAAGACGCGCGCGGGAAGCGAGAAAACACACGGGAAAAATTTCGGTGGGTCGCATCGTGTCTGGCGAAACAGTTTACTCACGATTGATGGAGGTTTCGCTGGCCGTGCGAGGGTGGCCGTGACGGGACACTGAAACGAAAACCCGGAGGAAAGATCGGCGCGAGAGAGAGGTGGAAGACAACTGCGTCTGCTCGTCACCGCGATACTACTGGCGAAGGTTGCTCTACCCACGCCAGAATGAGCGACCTACGAAGCTGCCACCCCCACCGACTCCTCCTCTCCCCCGATCCAGCCGGAATATAGCAAACCAACGTCCACAACCCCCCCGCGAATCGGGATCGATCGAACTTGATTTCGATCGTCGTTCATCTCGATCGAGTTTCACTACGTGCGCGTCAACGATGCACCGGTAGCCATTCGAGGTTTGCCATCCGAGTCGGCGACTGGAAATTAATATTCTGGCGATAAAGCATTGACGATGGTGCACGACCGTTCGCGCAGATTTTCTGACTCGCCGCCAGATGATATTCGTGAGAAATTAATATTATTCTACATACAGGGGCGAACAGCTAGGTGGTAGGCGGATGCAGATGATACCGAATTACACACGCGCATACTATTATGATGACCGGTGTACGCTATTGGTCTAAACTTGCGTGTCTAAAATGCATGGATTTTCTGACATCGGTGCACGTATCTATCACTAATTTCCCTGCTTCGGAGAGAATATCCGGGGTGTATTATGCACGGGGAAATCTGTAATCCATCTCGTAGAATTTTTAACGAATCGAAGGAAATATTAACAATGGATATTTTACAAATACACTACAATAGTTACTAAAACTTTTAAATTTCCAAATATACTGGTTGACAGAACTGGTAATTAAATTCTATTTGAACGTATCCATTTCAACTAAAAGAAATACGCCGGAAATTGCGAATGCTTTCAGTTCAACTCTCGGTGGCTGCAGTTGAAAAAAATGTGCGAAGAATTAGCGTCGCGAATGTCGAATTACAAGTACACAGTACAAATGCAATAGAAGCGTAGACGAACTTTTGCCCGGTGTTCAATTCCATCTCATTTCAAGTCATTCGTATTATTATGTGTTATTCTTGGCACAGGTTCTTTCGAATCGCTATTTGCAGATTCGTTTCCAAATGGGAACATCTTGCAAACCGTTCGTCTCTTTCACCATGTTCTTGCACTATCTTTTTCATAGCTAGAATTTCCTTCTAAATCATTGGATCGTCTCGTTTTATCGTCGCGATTCCATTTGGCAATCTCTGCGCTATTTCTCAGCGCTGACACTCCATTTGTTTGTTGCTCTTCTATTTTGTTATTACAGTTCTATTTTGTTATTACAGTCCTCGTATATATTGTTTACTTTGTTTACGTGTTTTGTTCTTATTTTGTTACGGCCTTTAATTTTCGCAGCCCGCTCTTGAGGACATGTATTTTATCGTTATTTGGACCTCTTTTCTCGTTGCTTGTGTATTGGTCCTAGAATTTCACTTTTATTGATCTACGTTGTTTTTCATTGCTGACGTTCCTTCTTTTTTCTTTTTTTTTTTTCTTTTAATAGTCTCGCAATGGCCCGTGCACACTTCAGCTTCATTTTTGGACCTGTTACTTCTCAATTTTTCTTGAAAAAAAAAATTAGACAAGTGAGACACGCGAGTAACAATTTCTCACTTACACGGCGAAACGTAGAGATTACGAGTAAATTAAGAAATACGCAATATCCGACTGTGATGTAATGATTGTACTTCAAAGTGAGTAAATAATTATCGAATTAGTGAACAGTGCACGGCGGTTGGCCGTGCAATGAATAATTCATCGAACTTTGATTGATAATATCGGTCATTCAATTCGATTCGTCGAAATACAAGAGCGTTTAACAAATAAATTTACGTATATCTGATTTGCCGCTTGATAACTCTGACGAGTGTTGTCAGAGAGCTATCTGCACGCGTCGAAAAAAGAAAAACAACGATATCTTTCGCGGGGTGTTTCGAACATTACGGAAAAATCGTTTGTACGAAGTTTATTAATCTTCCTGCATACAAATCGAACGAAGATACGACAAATAGTTTGCGTTATCTATTGTTATTCCAACAGAGTTCACAGCGAAAGGAACGCGTGCCATTATGGTTCATTAAGTTGCAAGGATTATACGCTTTGTGATTCTGTTCCGCGCAGATTGCACAAAAGCAGGCCAGAATGAGTCGCGATACGATTTAAACTCGGGACAACGACAGAGAGAAAGAGAGAGAGAGACACAGCGAATTAAAATGTTTCTCGTTTCAACTTTTCACGCGAAATTCCTGTACAATGATAACCGTCAATATTTTCACCAAACAAATGACGTCAAAAAATGTATCCCGGCGTTGTAATCCGTAGCAGGCTGAACTAGAATTGAAAATAATAACAAGGAAAAAAAAAAGAAAGAAAAAATGGTGAAAAAATATCGCGCAAAGTTTGGCAACAAATGTTCCATCGCAGAATTATAAATGTTGAACGACGCGTGAATAGCAGCGAATTTCGCGTTAAAAAAAATCGCGTTTATACCGTTTCTATTGTAGACGCTCGAAACTCTCGTCAACGGACTTGCTGCGCGTTTTTCTACAAAATTTATTTCACTTTCACAAGACTTTGTAAAAAAAAAAACTGAACTTCAACAGAAATTTCCAATTTTTATACGTATACGCGTGCAAGATTTAAATTCGCAGAAAATCCATGGTTAATATTTGATAAGAAAAAAAAAGAGAGAGAGAGAGAACACTACAAGCATAGGAATCTAAATTTGCGCAAAAATTCGCTGTTTCTTGCAGTTTAATAACGAGCGACGTACTTCTTGATACTTTTGTGCATTTTCCCACTCTGCGCCTCTTGGATTTATTATTGGATTCCTAAATTTCTCAGCTCGTTTATTACGCGAAAATTTCACTGAAACAGAGAATCTTCGCTGAATATTAACGACCGAGCTATTGATTCTTAGTTATTCCTTGGCTCTTTGTATCCCGTAGTAAGAAATTTACCTCCCATCTGTATATACTTAAACGCTGCGCGCAATATTGGCTCGCGATTTTGTTGCAAAGCTTTGTTCGCACAGCGCCAACATCTCTTCGTTGTTTCGTCTGTCCTTTCGGAGAGATCGAAGAGGTAGACAATAGCTCGGTGCATATAATTACTAAAACGGTCAGGTAATGGTTGGTGAGTCTCGTTAAAGTCGTGACTCCTGTGAGATGGGACCGAGACACGAGCACACGCTCTCGCAGGGGAATAAGAAGCCACGAAACAGACTTACCTCGTCCGGGCGGCCGTATTCAGGGCGCGCGCGTCAAATTCCATTTGCACATATCGACTTGACGGTCTCCATCCGTAATTAAAACGGTTTAAGGTGAAGAGTTGTCGCGGTCGGACGAGTCGGTCCTCTCGTTTATCCACAGCCGTGCGAATATTCAGAGAATATCCATAGCGTTCGGTGCCGGTACGAGCTGGCCTTAATTAAAATTTCACAGTCGCCTTGAAATTTCACAGTCGGCGGCGGCAGCGGCGGATTAAAACTCGTTTCGCGGTCGCTTAAACCCGCCATCCGTTCCAATTGGATAACGCTCCGATGTGATTTTTTCGAATAATCAACACGACGGATGATCGTGAAACAATGTGAGCGAGTCGTTGTCACGTCTAACTCTAATTTCTCACGTGTCTTGTCTTCTTCACACGGAAAGAAATCTTTCCAAACGAAAAACTTTCCACAGTCGAAAAACTTTCCACAGTCAACAGTCTGTCACTGAGAATAAAGAAAATTCGATTCTTCGAGTGAATTCGGCGGTTTGACGGATTTACAACGGGAGAAAGGTCGGTGAAATCCTGCTCCTCCGTTCTGAAACACGTTGCGCGGAATATTCCCGAGAATTCGAAGAAAATCGTAAGAAGTTCCTTACGGATCTTCTGAAAATCAATTTAGGAAACGTAGTTTAACAGGGGGGGAAAAAACCTACGAGAAGTGGTAAAATAAAATCTTCCTCTCCCTTCCCCCACCCTTCTTCCCGTAACTCAGTCAAAAGTTCAGATTTTGATGAACCGCGCTTCTGAAACTCGAACGCGAAAATTGAAAATAAAAAAAAGGGGGGAAGAGAGAACTTCTGTAATGTGGCTGCCAACGTGGCTAAAGTTAACGATACGAATATGAACATAAATTTTTAGAATTACTTAAAATTGTTCGGCCAAAGTCACTGGAGGAGCAGATCGGAAATAAAATATTCGAAAGTATTCGTCGATGGAATACAAAATATTGGATATGCGGCCCGATATCAGGATCGCAGTGATGGCAATAGCATGGATTATATAACGGTGCCTTTCCGCGGAATCGCGATTCCATTCGAACGAGTGTTTGAGCACGTGGAAGTTGGTTGTCTGTTGAAATATAGCTCTGAGAACTGTACACCGTACTGTAATACTGAGCGGAGCCTTGTCTCTCTTCTTCTTCTTCTCCTTCCTCTGTTTTCTCTCTCCTTTTCCATTTCATTCTCTGGCCAAATATTTGACGTAAACATGCTGATTTTATAATCCTCGTCGAATGAGGCATGGACGTTTTAAAGAAACTTCACCTTAGTCTCGAAGTTCATGGCTTTTGCCGCTTCGCCTTATACACGGCGATCCATCTGTAAAATGAAT
Source organism: Tetragonula carbonaria (assembly GCA_032399595.1). Lineage (NCBI taxonomy): Eukaryota > Metazoa > Arthropoda > Insecta > Hymenoptera > Apidae > Tetragonula > Tetragonula carbonaria. Next base: position 7,006,351 of record JAUCRC010000014.1, read on the forward strand.
TTACCCGGACGGAAAAAGCAACTGTTTGCTTTCCTTGCGGCGTCTAAACGAATCCGCGGGGGGGAACAGCAACGATAACCCCGGACGTTTTCACTGGATCCACGTGTGAATTTTTTTGGAACGTTAGATATTACATCGCGGCTCGGAAGTGATTCTCCTTATTTTTCGAAGTTTGACTGATTCGTTAAGAACGAAGGATATCGTCAATTTATCGTGATGCTGCGTACGTATTAGATGGCGAAAAAATGTCGAACAAATTCCTGGAGTTCTCTCTCATAACCGTTGAATATGTATTAGAAAACAGAAATCCGGGAAATTTCACGTTCCGACGTCATTCTTATTTCGTTGACAAGAAATATTCTATAAAATATTGTCGTTGAATGGAAGATGATCCAAAGAACGCGATTAGCAACGCGTCATAAATACGAAATATCACGAGCCCTCGTTCGTTTGGCGTGCCGAACAAGGCACACGAGCAAACCATTTTATCTCTGTGCAAATATAAACCGATTATAGATCTGTCAGATTAATCAGTTGTACCGCCAGATAGCAGTTTTGCGCCAGATAACAAACTCGCTGAGAAGCAAATTTTTAACGTGCTATCGCAACGCGAGAGACGTAACGCTGAAATCGGCGGTAGACAAATTGCGTCGAATGGAAAATTTACATGGTTAATTAACAAGTTGCCAACGAATTATGCTAAAATGCCTCTCTCTCTTCGTAGATGTGTCGGTGGCAAAAAAACCAGCAAAATTTGTCGCGTGTTTGTTGTCTCGAATAGGACGAGTATCAGATGGCGTTTAGAGCTCGATTTCCACGGTAGGTAGAAGCAGCAAGCACTCGCCTGTGATAAAAAGGATATTCAGAATTCTCGTGTTTTTGTTCTTACAGTGGAAAAAGCTGCGACTGTTCTTATCCATTCGCGATAACAGAACGCGTCGCTTCTGGCTTTCATCGATCAGAATTTCCCGCGCGAAGAGTGGTTTGCCAAAACGATCGTCAGATGGCGGTAGTGCTAACAAATGGAAACTACCATTAATCTTATCGTCGGACGCTCAGCTGAGAAGTTTGGTCCGCGCATTCAACAAAACTGCTGCGTGAACTGCCACTCGATCGTGCAGTACAACAAAAGGGAAAATGAACAAAGAAAATTGCTATGGACACTGAACGAATTCCTGCATCGCCGCGCTTTTGAAAGACAGTCTTAATTAAGAGAGTCGTAAGGCCGTATTTCCATAAAAATCACTCCCTTTTAATTGAATTTGGAAGAATATAAAACGAGAAAGTTCACTTTGAAATATATCACGTGCACGCAAATTGGAAAAATATCGCGAACGTTAGGACTGTTGGAAGGACTCCAAAAAAAAAAAGACATCGCACGTATTATCGATATTTCTTGAAACTCTATCCGCCGATCTAATATCCGCGCCATGGACCGCAGTAGTGAAGGTCTTATTTATGGGTTTAATATCTGCTGTTAATCTAGACTAACGTATCACCGCTAAATTAGAAAAAGAGTACCAAGACAACAGACTCCTGGAGGAACGTTTGCGATAGCATTTTGCGAAGGCAGTTGACACATCACTGGGAATCCAGCCGTGAATGAAATGTCGGCTCGAAATGTTTCGCAAGCGGATATCTCGCAAAAGTAAGTACGCAGCATGCTTTCATCGAATTACGATTCGAACGGAGCATGTTTTTACATATATAAATACCTTTCTCGATTTTATGAGTGGGCATCCGGATTAGCCAGTAGTAACGCATAACATTTCACTTCCTATCCAAAATATCGAAAATTCTTACGGTACCGTGATACTATCCGTTACGGATAAAACGAACTATAATGTCGAACATTCTGCTGGAAACAGAACATGGGAATATGGAAATTCTTAGGGAACAAACGCACGAATCGCAGACTGGACGAATTGCATAAAATCCGTGCCGTTTCGACCGGAGTTATTAGAAATCGACAATCGGTTTGCAATCGCTGTTGGCGCTGGGTTTAACTGATGTCGTTTGGTATTCCAACGTTGCACCAGTCGACTTAAATGCTCTTGATTGCATCGATTGTAGCGTTTAAATGGCATCACCGACCTCGGACACGGTCGTATCCATCGTACAGGCACCGTGTGTCACTTCGTTTCCGAAATTCCACATGGTGCGCGTTGAATTTCGTTCAACACGCCACTTTTTCCCTTCTGCCATGTTTCGCTCGACTGCGTAATTGTTTCCTTCGCGACCGTGCGTTAGTCTTAACGCGTGAGGCAAATGATGTCATTCTAATTTGCATGGTGATGTTATAACGCAAATGCAAGGTCCACGAATTGAACTAATATCGTTAGTGAAGTATGAACGAATTGTTAATATTAATGAATTCTCTTGCCTAACGGTGGCAAGTTTCGACGACGTACGAATTTTATAAATTACGAATCATTTCGTTATTTCTTTGAAACTTGTTAATTACTGCAGTAATTCTGTTGGCTAATAAATTGTTGTACGAATACGATGTAACGCGAGAGACGAGAAGTCAGAGTTCGCGCGCGATAGTTCAATAATTTACAACTTATTAATGAATTGAACAAGTTATAAATCGTAAGATGTGGATATTTCTTTTGTAAAAAAAAAAAATTCCCCGTTCAGAATAAGAACAATCTGTCATTTCATCTTCGAAACGAGCATTCAGTGGAATAAAAATTTTACTGTTAATTCGCACATTTTCATGAAATTCGCAGGTCGTTGTTCCAAGCTGAAGCAAGGTGTCCAAGGTTTACTTCTGAAAAGTAAAGTGCGTGCTCTGCTGACAAAAAAGAAAAGGAAAAAGAAAGAAAAGAAAAGAGAAAAGAAAACCATCAAGGAAGGAAGGAAGGAAAGAAAAATGATACGAAATTTGATCCAAGTTTTACATGGTAACTTTTCAGCGCGACCACTCGAAGTTCGCCGCGATTAATTTACACGATAGGTCGAGCAAAACTTGGTGGCTGGCTGGAATTCATAACTTTCCGTACGACAATGTCGGTTGGTTTTATCGCATTCAACGATGCCACACTGGCTGCTATCTCACGTTGGAAATTACTGAAGAGGAATCCCCGATGCGTTCGACGACTCGAACCTATTTGTGAAATTGAGGTATCTCGGCGTTACGCGTGCTATCGGTTGACTTTCCTCCTTTCCTTCGAAGGAGAATCCACGAGGATGAATCTGATCGATGTTGACTCGTTGTATTTGACAGGGGACACGTGTACAATAGAGAAACCAGAAATGAAACGGAATATAATTGAAACGAGGTGATGTAAAAAAGCAAATTCGTAGATGAAATGCAAATTTCCAGGGAGATTCATTTTTAACTATATGGGACAGAGTTTATTATTAAAATACGAGCGATTTTTATTGTTATTGATTTTATTGCCGTGCGCATTCTCGAAAACTCTTGCTGACGTAGTTGAAGGAGTGAAAGCTAGCCGCAGCGAATACTTTAATTTAGACGTAGCGTTTGATTCTTTGCACCTTAAAATTTTCTGCAAACATTCACGGCGTGATTATAAGCGATATATTGTTAACAAAACATCGTCAGTAATTCTGCATCGTAGGTTTGCGGATCCTTATTGCAGAATCGTAGCTAATGTGTTGGAATCATGAAAGGGAACGCGACATGTCATCGTTGAATCCGTATTCGCGATTGTAACTCGATATTATAATCCAACGACCTAATTACACATTCAAAAGCTAAATCGTGTACCAAGTGTAAATGTTGTGACATACCGAGACAAGGTAATTACGCATCCAAAAGCTAAATACTGTATATACTGACGAGTAATATGCCAACATTCCCTCGTACAGATGTCACGATCTATCATTAATGAAGTAAAAAATTGGAAATTTGAACCTTATGCAGATTATCTGAAAGCTTGGAATAAATCGTAAGCTTAAAACCCAGTTTTCCTACGAATCTCGTTTATAATTCCTCGTTAATGATAAATGAGCTCGTCGAGTAACAGTAATCGTACAATCACAGATATCAACTGTTCCACAATAATCTGTCACAAGTAACCGTGATAATTGCAAAGGATAAAAATCCTCGGAGTTCCGGTGTTGATTAATTCTTATTTAAAGTAACCAAGCGTGCCGCGTGTCAAATGCATGAAAATGAAGTATAAAGCCTGCCCGTTTTTCTCCCTCACAAACGCTGAAACACTTTTGCAAATGACTTTTCTATATATTTCCGAATCATTCGAGTCCATTAAGATTTCGCGTTCGTACTATTCTTCCCTTACCGCTCGTTCATCGTCCATTACGTGCTCTATTTCCTCTCGGTTGGCTTCCGTTCGCTTGGCGGACTGGCCGAACCCTGTACTTCTTTATCGCAATTTCCACGAAATCCCCTAAAAGAATCAGGCTGTTCCAGTTTGTCTTCTACTCGACCAGGGGAAACCTGGGACGGCATAACGATCGGCAAGTAAACGACGAATCTGGACAGCATCGTTCGTCGCTGTCGTTTCAGCAATTGAAGAACGTGGGCCATGAACATGACAGTGATTGCGAGGGATCTTTGGTTTTATTCTGCCTCTCAGCGGGGAGGTAGAAAGAATTTGGTAGAATTTCGAACGATCGATGGGGGACGGTGTTGAATTTTTAAAATACCGCGGAATCTTTCTCTTCGTTCAACGGAGACGATGTAATTGCAAAGGAGAATAAATGGTGAAAAGATAGTTCGAGAGAACGAAATACGAGTTCGTGAAACACCTCCGATTCGAAACGGATTTCACGAACGTCGATGTCGCAGGGCGAGACGAAAATGATAAAACGTGTCTTGCCTCGTTGCCACTGCCTTGTGTTTTTCCTTTGCGTTTCACGAAAAACGTTCGAACGAAAACTTGAAAATATCCTTACACCCGAAACTTCATTGTTCTATAAATTTTTCTTTGATCTCGACGAAACGAGACGAAGCGTAAAATTTCAATTTCATTTCGGAGCTCGGAGTCGAACGACTGATGAGATTTTGAATTTAAATAGAAAAATAATAACCGCTGAAATTGCGGAAGAGCAGGCGAAATTGGCCGAATGTTTTAATGAAACGATCTTGCAGCCGATGCAAGGGACGAGTGAATAGGATCAAGGCAGGACAAAGGGACTATTGACTGTCGATCAGATCGAGTGTCAATGGATTGATCGTTGTTGCAACGACCAGAGAGGTTGATACTTCTGCGTACCTGCGAGCTTGTCGAACGAAGATCTCCTCTTTACTTCCGACAGGTGCTGTTCTTTTTGATTAAAAGTCCGTCTCTTTACGGCGATCGATGAAACTTGCCTGCAGCGACGTTCGTAAATCGGTGGGATCATCCATTTCTGTCTGTTGGGTAATTCGACATTTGCAGGATGATTTATTCGCGGGGAAAATTGATCGACACTCTCGATAGAGATAGTGGGATCAGAGTGCACGAGCGGCGGAATTTTTACAGCAATTCACAGGCGAAGCCCATTAATTCGTCGATTATCCGGCAGCACACGCGCGGACGGTGTATGAAATTTTCGACCGAGAGGAGAAACAAGCTGAATGATGAAAGTAACGTGATTTTCTATCTCGTCAAGGACCGGGCTGGCTCATATGGATCATCGATCCGAATGCTAAAAGATCAACGAAATTTCATTTTCTTTCTCGCGGAAACGCGGCCGGTATCAATCGTTTCAATCGCTTTCGATAGCACGAAATTCTCGCGAATCCGATACCGCCGCGATCGCAACGAACAACGAAACTCGAACTTCGAGGGAATTAGCTCGGAATTTTATTCCCTCTCTCGAGACGAAAACGATCGTCAGACTTGGAACCTCTGGCCACGTATATATCGACGAATCGCTCGCGCACACGTCGCGACAAACGCAACTCGAGGATCAAAGAATTAGCGAAATTCACTCTGTTCGACAAAAAATTCGAGTTCCTCGAACGCGTCACGCTGGAAGATTAAACATCCAACGAACGATTCTATTCTCCCGTTTTTCACCTTTGTCGAACACGTTTGGAGAAACCTTAAAACCCTGACGCGTGTCGACGAATCGGCCGCGCGATTGCAACTGGCTACTACTAATAAAAAAAAAAAAAAATTACCGCGATCTCTCCCGAAGTTCTTTTTCTCACCGAGAAGCATGAAACTGCACGGCTGCATGGCGTCACCGATTCGTCGTGTTGGTTCGTTGTTGTCACTTACCGTGGAAATTCTAATTAAATTCTAAGTGGATTCGCAAACGGAACCCCGCCGCCGATTGTCTGGACGTTTCCAGAAATTCCGATACCGCTTCGCCAATCTGTCGGCGTCGAACGTCGAACGGTGCTGAAAGAAGAACAAAATAAATAACGCTCCACTCTCTGTCGACTGTTGCGTTTCACAGATTTAATACGAATCGATCGAGTTCAACAGATGCATTCCTGGAGGTTTTCCGCCTCTTATTGCGAGCATTCTCTCTCTTTCTCTCTCTCTCTCTCTCTTGCGAGATGCCAAGAGAGTCGGCTACGGAATATTTATTTGTTGGCCGCCGCGGGTTATACATTCCCCCCCTTCCCCTTTAAAATTCGTTTCGACATTCGCGTGAATTCGTTGCACAGCAATTCGCGATTCACGACGGAGTGATTAAGTTGACTGAGCAACCGGATATTTCAATTACGATTTAACTGCGACATTTCTAATTATCTCTGATTTATCTGGCATCGCAGGATCAACTGACCTATTAGCGATGAAACCAACGTGATTTGCCACTTCGTTGAGAAGCTGCTCGAAGAACAGAGAATTGCGGAATCTCTGTTCCCGGTGAACACTGGTGTTCCGCTGGGTACCGATCGTCTTTGCGTTGCGAGAGCAAGAGGTTCGTTAGTCTCGAAAGTCAAACAGAATTTCATTAAAGAGCGGAATACGGACTTGGAATCTGCGATAAGAATACTCGACTCGGGTCTTTGATATGTACAATTTCGTCCGTTAAACCTACGAGTGGAATCGAAAATAAGGATTGGTTTATCGTCGAAATTCTCACCATCATTGGACTCGCAGTTAACGAAAGATTCGAAGATTATATAATCACGATCGGACGTGAATCTCTTATTTTTCTCTCCTCTCTCTCTCTCACACACACACACATTCTCTTTTAAAACCAGTTGCCAAACTTTAGGTTCAAACGTTAGAAATCTTCGCTGAATTTTCTGTCGCCGAACGGGCGACAATGGCCCCAATGACGAAACGCTACAAACTTCAGCGATATTCCGTTGTTTTCCAGCGAATATGCTTGTCAAACGTTTCGACGTGATTAAATCGATTGAGTAACTAGATACTGTTCAACCGCACACTACTCATTCCTAATTATCTCTCGTCAGTTTTAAACGGTTATTTATCGCCGCGAAGAGTTCACCTGTTTGCATCACGCTTTTGAATTTGTCACCGCTCGGCGTAACTCGGAAATAACCCCGTGGCTTTCGAAATTTTCAAAGGTCGATGTGGCAGACGCGTGTACAGAGGGAAGGAAGTTAACTCGAAGTGGGGACCGGTTAATGCGAAACATTCGTTTTAAATTGGATCGGCGTGTTCGCGGCTTCGATTCGAAAAAAATGACGGGGGTGATTCGTGGCGGCGCAGGGCAAGAGGGGAGAGAGAGGTGTCAGGCGTCGAAATAGGAGAAAGAGTAGACAAAACGATGCATCGTGTTTTGCGACTGCGTCGAGGGAGCGCGGATCCTCCGCGAATCCAAGTTTCGCTTCAGTTTACGGCGCGCTGTCGATTTCGCCGAATTGATATCTCGTGGCGAACACGTCCAACCATCGGGTGAAAACCGACATCGTCGTCACTAACGAACGTTGTTCACTCTGAGCCTGGACCTGAAAAAGGAGAAACAGATCTCGAAGAATTACATGTCGAACGATCATCGATCGTCGAGACGTGAAACGCGAGAAATAATCATCGAAAATACCAGACAATACTACGACCGGCAAACTTTCTCGTAAATGTTCTCGCCGAGTGGGTCCGTCAATTTCTTCTGTGCAATCTTTGCAGTGACGACTACGAGTTTCGATTTCTTTCCTTTCACGGGGGTTTAAAATTTGAATGTTGACGAGTTTCTCCTGCGTTTCTTTTGCACTTCTTTATTTTTTTTTCTTTTTCTTTTTCTGTTTCGTAGATTTTCGTTTGAATGTGGCGGACGAGGATATTTCGTCGACTCGACGGGCGAGCAAGTCACGAGTGAATGGCGCGTAAGTGTGCACCGTATGTTTGCCAGACAGCGCACGAAGACTCGTTGAATCGACGACGATGTAAACGAACGCGCGACGAATTCTAGAGGACCGGTTAAGAAGGCTGAAATTCGCAGCGGCGGAGAGGGGAATGCAGCCGTGAAAGGTAAATCACTTACCAAGTCTCTGGCGAATCGAGTTATCGATGAACGGCACGGGTTACTCTGTTCGACGTTATTTCACAAGATAACTAAACACGAAAAGGAAAATTGCAATATCGTTGCAGGCAACCTCGTAATCGATTCTGACGTAGAAATTTGTTAATCAATGTGTGAAATGAAAAAAAACAGCTCGGGGAATTCTTCTTGAAATAATAACTCTCGGGAAAGAATTTTTCAACCGAGAGATCAACGAAGTATGTTAACTCTCGAAAGAATTTCCTCGAGAGGAATTCGAAACTGAAGATCAACAGTGTATAAAAATGCCGGAAATGCTTCGAAATTCTTGGTGCGGGATTTCAATATTTCGCGAACGTATCTAAATTCTTATTGGGAGGGAAAGAAACATTCATGAACGGGATATTCCGGAATACACGCGTCGTTCTTCGCAACATTAAGTGGAAGTACTCGACAGTAATCGTAAAGTGAAACTCTCGCTTCTGTGAAACTCGCGTTTTAGATCTACTACGATCTGCAGTTTCGATTTAACGAATCGCGAGTTCGAAGAATCGTGAGACTCTCGAGTAGCAAGAGCCGTACGAAAAAACAGAGATGGTTTTACGGCTCGGAGTAAAAATAGAGCGCAACATAGACGTAGGTGTGTAACAGGACGAGAAGTGGCGAATAATTGATAGGCAAACATTTCTCGTTCCCGGGCGGAGTGTTGCAGCGATGGCGAAACACATCGCCAGACCTACAAGTGGTTTTCTAATTTTAAATGTTAATGCGTCGGATCCGACAACGCATACCATCACGGTACTGTTAACACCGCCTCAAATTAACGGCGTAATCATTTGCAAGCTGCGTTTTATTCAGCGATTCGTGTTAAATTAATACAATATTGTATTAGCGGCGAAACGCTCGTTCCACTTCCCCTCCCCCCCGTTTGTAGAAAATCATCAATTAACTCGTCATTTGAACGGGGATCGATTAAACTCTTGTCCTGTTAATGAGTTATAGTGTGCGACTAAATGACGCTTGTTATTAATTACACGCTGGGGGGAGTAATTGGACGACTTTTTTTCTAACGCAGAAAACTCATCAGTTTCGAGGAACTCGGGGGCGGGGGGGTAGTTCGAAACTTTGCAAAAATGTAGCTCGGTTGACGCTTAATAGCGGAACCACCTTTTATTCCAGGAAAACAAACGATTTACAGGGATGAAACTCTACCTCTGAAAACAATTACGAGTTTGGAATAAATTACTCGTAACTTCTAATTGTAGGTATATCTTGAAATTGGTTTTCGAGTCTCGCCGATATACTCACGGCGTCCGTGTTTCACTATTGAGTCGCGAATTTTTATACGTTTGCAGGAACTTCAAACGTGAAAAAGAAAAGAAATACATAGAATGCACATTTATGTATGAGATATCGGAAATAGAGTATCTTTTGATTATTGGTTCGCAAGAGACTCATGTTTTTCATCGTTTTCAAAGAAATACAAATTCGCGCAAAAATTAAACGAAACGAATTCCTAAAGAAGTCTCAACTTCACTCAGTTTGCACGAAGTTTGCACGTGCAAAAATACACAAAATATACGAAAAATATCGGAAATAGAATATCTTTTATAATTGGCTTTCTTTTACTATACACTCACTTTTTTCGTCATCTTCGAAAAAGTGTGAATTCGCGCAAAAATTGGACGAAACGAATTCCTAAGGAAATTTCATTTCTTCGCTTCACGCAGTTTGTAGGAAATTTTGGACGTACAAAAATACATAGACCGTACATGCACGAAAATATGTAAAATATGTACGAAAAATATTGGAAATAGAATGTCTTTTATAATTGGCTCTCTTTCACGATAGACTCACTTTTCTCATCATCTTCGACAAAGTGTGAGTTCGCGCAGAAATTAGACGAAACGAATTCCTAGACAGAAGTTCCGTTTCGTCGCTTCACGCAGCTCGCGTAAACGTAACCAGCGTGTAAAAATCCTGGCAGTGTTAATTCTCGAAAACGCCTTACGTAACGCGCACGATGTACGCGCGAACGTTTTCTTTGATGATTGATCGAACGCCTGCGCGAGCCGCTGTATTTCAGTCGAAATATTTACGTATATGCGTACGTACGTACACTTAAGCCACGTTCGCGTAGGAGGACGCGAATAATTTATAAAGAGGGATATACAGGAACGGCGTGCGAATAATTCGCGGGCGAATTTTATCGCGACGGGCTTTCGATGTTCCGTTGCATCTGCAACACGGTCGAACAACTTCTGTGAATGCGGGCGCGGGTCGAGCTGGTAATCGAATAAATTGTGCATCACGGAGGTCGTGCGTGAGGGATAAAACGTAGCCACCTGTCCGTGGCGAAAATAATGCGCGTCGAAAAGGGTGATTCGTTGGTGCCGAAGGGAGGAAAGGAAAGGAGAAGAAAAGGAAAGAAAAAGAAGAAAGAGAAATCAACGGGAGAAGAGAAGAGGGCAAGGAAAACTTGCCAATGATGATGATCGAGGCGGTGACGCGTTTCCACGAACGGCGAGAGAATCGAATAAATATATGGAAACGAAGGAACGAAGTTTCTGCTTATCGGGCCCCGGCAAGAGTTTTCGCCGATGATCAGCGCAGCTTGTCACGAAGAATTTCCAATTTTACGATGCAAATATGCGGAAATCTCGCGCCGCGAGAACACTGTTGACTTTAATTTGCCTGTCGCGGTGAAGCCGATAGTCGAAAACGCCGCACCGGAAATACGAAAATTCCTCTACTTCTTCTATTGATACTAATATCAAGCCCGTTCCGACCGAGTACTCGTTCGTTTCGTTCATTTTCCACACGAACTGATAACTCTGACTATGTCTGAAATAACTTTACGTGTTTTCTATTACTTCGAGCAGGATCAGGGGAAGGAGGGGTGGGGGAAATTATTTTTTGATCGATATAAAGACGAAATACAATGATTCGAAATAATTGTTACTGTTTCAACGAGAATGAGCAACGGCGCTCAAATCGAACTTTATCCGAGTTTGATTCATTCGAATGAAATAACTGAGCGAAGCTTCAAGTTTGAAAGTATTTTCACAGTAGAATTTGTGGAACTATACTGTTGAGGGACTATCAGAGAAGCTAATGTTTGCCTGACAGTCAAGATTTTTAGAAAGAAATGAGAAAAATGAGCAAGAAGAAATCAGGTAGATTGTGTATCGAGAGGGTAATGTATAATAAATAAGATAAATAAGGGTAAAGATAATATATATATATATATCAGGATTGTCAGCTGGGCGTACTTTGGTTGTTCAGCGTGTCAACTAAGTTTGACACACTGATTTAAGTTTCTTGCGTGTGGTGTAGCTTATCGTTCGACATTTGCATTGAACTAGTAAAATATGGGGCCTGATAAGTGCGTCAATGGTGCTTGATAAATTTACTAAAAGTTATCCGCGGAAGAAAAAAAGTTCGGAGAATCGTTGGCGGTACGGTTTGAATTTTGTTAAAGTTTCGCGGATCGCGTTTTCGGAAAATTCTCGCTCCGAGAATCAATGTGGAACACATGCTAGAACTGTGCCGCGGATTTCACTTTTGAGAAACTGTTTCAACCAAGTTGTACGTAACATTTCCTCCTAACGTCGGAAGCTAGCGCCAGTCATTGTAAGCAAAGTTAGAACACCTCGCTGATCTTGCGCGAAATGTCATGACTGACCTAGATTATTAAGGAGACGATTAATCAATCCAAAACACTCGGATAAGCTCGCTGAGCGAAGCTTATAAATCAACAACCGCGCCTTTTGATTCAAATTCCCAGGCAAAACGAAGCGGACTCGTCGAGAAATTTTGTATTCCAGCTCCAGGTGAAATTACTTGCGAAACGGGCGTGATCGAGAAATAACAAACACGATGAAAAACGAAACATATACAAAACGAATAATATAAATGCCAAAATTCATTAATAATGGAGGAAATAGATTGAATTTATATATTTTTATTGCAACGCGGAACAAACTCGACGATATATTCTCTCTCTGCAAAACAGATTGCGCCCGCCGACTGAATCATCGAACGAAACAACACTACCTAATAATTTTTTTTTTCTTTTTATTTATCTCACTTCCGGAAAAATCTATCGGCGATAAATCTTACTGTAAATTCACGAACGTGATGTTTCGATTTGTTCGCTGTGCAACATTCGCGATGACAAAATCCACGAAGCAAATAATATCGGCCCGACGCGGAAGATAATACCAACGCGTAATGTATTCCCTAAATTGCACGGGCAAATAAAACGAATCAATAACGATGCTTCTCTCTGTCTAATTAAGACGCTCCGTGCTCGAAACGTGCGCTATCGCGACGTTCGCGTGCATTTTCGATAATTCGCAATTTAGTGCGATTTAGTCGAACGATACCGAGCCGCGCACTATTTATCGCGACAGTACCCTTGTCATCGTAACTCATCCGAGAGAAAGCTCACGTGTTGTAACAATTTTCTCCTGCGAGCTATCGCCACGGTCATATTAGTTGCACAGACGTGGAAAACGGAAAACTGAAATCGTCCGGGCGTGAGCGATCCCATCGAAATGAGAGAAACCACGGACTCTCTGATTTTTTTGTTTCCAAATTTCTCCGCCAATAACGGCGACCGGCGGTGCGGTTTAACAGCCGGACGTCGTCGCAGAAATTTTCCGAGCGAAATGTGGCCTCGACACGTGCGAGAAGATTCGTCCGAAAATGAAAAGAGAAAAAAGAGAGAGAGAGAGAAAAATTGCACGCGAGATCTTGAACGTTTGCAAATTTTTGGCGAGCTTACTCGGATTCTCCGCGACCCGAAGAACGAAGAACGAAGCTTTTTCTCATTCACGAGGGTTGAAATTTGCGGAGTGTTCTCCCCTTGGAACGTGAGCTTGCAAAGAGCCGTTGGTTCCTTTTTTGCCCTCTGCCCTCCAGATAAGGTGACAAATGAATCACTCGAGAGCTTTCTCGCGCAATTGAACCAGTTTCATTACCGAAAATTCCGCCAGACGCTGGACGCAAATTGCTGATATTAAATTTCTGCTTGAAACAATAACAAGCTCGTTAATAAAGCACGCGGAAACTTTCGCAACAAGTTTTATGAATTACGAGTCGCTAGGTAACAACGAGCTTGCTAATATAATGTGCGAAATTTTAGAGGGGAATTTTACAAATTGCAAGATTTCGTCCCTTCAGTGAAATGTCTACGAAATGTAACTTGATGTTACAGAGGATTAACCCAGTTTTTGAAAACCTTTGTCATCTGCCAGCAATTTATTTACAATGTATCAATTCAAATGAAACGATATATTGGAAAATACATGACGACATATTGGAAATAATCATTCAAATGGTATTTAATACGAAATTTTGTTGATCATATCTTTCCAACATGTGACATCGTTTAAATTGAAAGCAATCATCCACGTGCATTGCGCTTTGCTAGAACAAATACAACAGTAGAAACATAGATACATAGCTTCAATCTCTGGGAAAAATAATATCCTCCGTTCATTTCTTAAACTTTCGGATTGAGGAGCAATAGGAAGTCGAGTTTATGTAAAATTATTCGGAATTATGTGAAACTATTGAGTGTCAATTGATTCATTTAGGACTGCTTTCAGAAATTCTTTTCTTCATCTTACGTCGTTGTCATAGCTTTCACTCTAGGCGTCTGATCAGATATTATACTATTACGCATCGCATCATACAACATACAAAATTGTATACGTTCGTTATAATTATCAGCGAGTGACGAAAGTCATTCGAATTGTTGAGCATCCTCGACGTTTCAAAATTGTAGAAATAGCGTTGCAGAATCAGAGAATTTCCTTCTCCAAATAAAGCGCTTACATTTGAATTGTTGTTGCAGAGAATTTCATCGCTGCCGCGATAGTATCGGAGAAATTGGAAATTAAATTGGAAAACGTTCGTAGAAGTTGCGTGATATTTATCGCGGGAATTCTGAGTAATTTCTCCTGTAAAAGTTCTCCTACCGAGACGAGCCTATTAAGGATTAAACGACGATTCATCCATATATCCGTTTGACATAAACGTTTCCAGCTACATAAGGGATACATAATCGTTGAATTATATACGGCCAGAAAGAAGAGAAACGTTCGCTCTGAACATTTCGATCTGGTAGAATTCGAGACGACGAAGCTGAAAATCACGCCAGCGCACGTTTCGAAAAATTGGAGATCTCTCCACGTGAATTTTTACTTTTTGGACAGCCCAGGTTGGTAATCTACTTCAAATAAAATTATAAAATCCGGCTGAAGAGTGCTACGCCACTCGCGACGAGAAATGAGAGAGATATACTCTGGCTGGGATTTTCTTTCGCGGCTGGAACTTTCAGAAAAGCTTGATATATAATTCGAGAAAAAGCTGCCAGTCTAACGATCGCTAACCGTTTAAATACACACTTCCCGTGAAATGTAAAAAAAAAAAAAAAATTTACGGTCGATTTGATTAACGGGAAAAAGATTAATCGACGGGGAAACCAGATGGAAATTGGCGAGGATCGGGAATTCGGGACGATAAATCGAGATTCTGTCGTGTCTGCAAGGGAATCGAAGTTGAACGCGGAAGAAGAAGGTACTATTATTAGTTGCGCGGAGGTATTGGACCGGATCCTCCGGATCCTCCACGAAATACGGATAATGAAAAACGAGTGCAGGCTCGAGTTATTTCGTTTAATTATCCGGATTAGCCGAGTGTAACGTCTCTGGAGGGGATGTCGCCGGAGTTAATTATCGAGCCGGCGAGAGAACAGCTTACCATCCCGACGATGATAAACAAACGTTTTCAAGGAGTCGAGGACAGATAATTAATTCGCTTTAACGATGTTCGTCGAACCAGAAGCAAGGCAGCTAAGTCGCATCCCCTGGAAGGCGACTCGTCTTTCCTCTCTGTCGCCTGCAAAATCTTGCAGTTCCGTTCTCTCTCTTTCTCTCTGTCTTTCTGCTGCCGCGTTTCCTTCTTTTTTCTCCTCTTTTTACGTTCGACGGCGGATCGGTATTTCCCAAGTGGCGGATTACAGGCCAGATTAGCCGCGTCGGACCACCAAACGAATCAGTCCCGCGGCTGCTTGAAAGCTGCATTAGCTTGGTAACTCGCGAAATAATCCTCACGAGGAAAGAAAAACGAAAAACGAAAACGAAAGAAGTTGAGATTCGCTGGCCAGGCGCGATATGAGAGGGACCCGATGCTCGTTCGTGAATTATTCCCGAATCCGTTTCCCCGTGCACTCGGAGGTGAATTAAAGTCCGCGCCGATTCTTGATCAATGATGCAGGATTTTCCGTATCTCTGTGCCAGCTCGTCGCGCGAGTAACAAATCTAGTTTCCGCTTGGACGAAAGCGAAAAGCTTCTTCCCGCGAAGAGAGAGAGAGAGAGAGAGAGAGAGAGAAAGAAAAATGGGGGAAAAATATTGGATGAAACGGGAGTAAAAGTCTTATTTCACACGGAATTGTTCCCGTAACGTATCGAGTTAACTTTAATGACGCGAGGCTTCGAGCCGGCAGGAGGAATCTCGCAGCGCACGAGATGCAAATGCGAGACCGCGGTTGTTAACGGCGAGAGAGTTAACAAGCGAGTTGTAACGTTAAACTGCCGCAAGGATAAAGCAGAGAGACACGCCTGGCGTTCGAAAATTAACGAATGACCGCTGGTTTTCATCTGCTAATGCGCGCCGACGAAATTTACCGATTCGAGCCGTCGAAATTTCGCGTCGAATGCTCGCGAATGTTGTTTTGTTCGAAACACGTTGCTGTCGAACTGCCGTAGTAAACTGGCTGTTTAAAGAGGAACCAGCTAACAGGGGAAATGACGCGAGTATCGATCGTACGCATGTTTGGAGATCCTTCGGACTATTATACGGCGCGGAAACGATGGAAGTCGAGGATCGCGGCATAGTCTGGAAGAACATAGCTCGTACAAACTGGGCCCGTCAAACGCGTACGGATATCCCGATACTGAAAACGAGCGAGCAGCGACGTGACAGCTAATTATCGTGCAACTAGGCGAATGGGATTGAAATTGGGTCGGGACAGGGGGCAGCTGTGCAACTTGGAGGAAACAATCCCCTTTTCGTGGAGCTTATCTCGACGAAGACAACAAAGATTAAAATGGTAATTGTTGCACGGTGCGCGCGGACGAGGACTGACTGAACGAAAGGAAATTAGACGAGTTGAAAGAAGCGCGTAAACTGGACTCGTTTGCGCGAAATCTGAATTGAATTACATAGAAATAGAGATACGATCGAGATGCGACGAGGAAATTTACGAGACGAGGATATTTGTTGAACGCAGTGAGCGTAAGAGGATATTTAAATATCCAATTGTATGTTTCAGATATTTTGGAAATCAGTTCTCTCAAGCTTTCACTTGGATATTTGTCTCGCAAATCGAAATCTCTCGATTAGTAAAATCGAATATTCAGAATTTCACAATACCATTTCAAGTTTCAAATTGTCCGTATGTGGACACTCGTAATACGATCCGATCGACATGCAAAGACAACAGACGGAAACGTGGACCTCCGTGGATAAATGACGCTTCGATTTATCCCACTTTTGCGTCGCGTCGAGAATAAGCAAGTGGACAACTTTGGAACGTGCAGCTAATATAAGTTACACGCTCGGAAGTTTTCAACGAAAATTTACTTCGACGATCGGACAGCGCGTTCGTTCACTGAAACGATATCTAAACTTCCAATCGGTGACTCGCTTCGACGAAACTTTCGAAAATTTTCGTTTCTCGCTGGCGCCCCGTTCCCAAGGAAGTATCACTGATAGAACTATCGACGGAAAATAGATCTACATCGCCAGTTGGCGAACGCTCTGAGCAACACGAGAGATACGCGAGGAAGTTTCTCGATCGGTTTCGCGGTTTTAACTGCGGTTCGCCTTTCGTCGGCGTTCAGTTTCCGGCGAACTCATGGTCTGCTCACAGAGGTTGAAACGGCGTCGCTTCCGGCGAAACGAAATAAGGAAGCTGAGTGAAACGAGTTGCTTAGAGGATGCCCGCAGGGTCACGCGCATCTGCATCGAATTACTTTAATCGTTGGGCTTTGCGACTGGATAAAGGTGGATAAGTCGTCGGTTACCGAGCGCTAAAGCTCGCGGCGATCTCTGCGTTCTCTCGTTCTCTTAAAATAAAGACTCGAAAACGGACGGAAGATACAGTTACATGTAGCTAAACGCTCGTTAGGGGTACACCGCTTCGTTGGTTAACATCGGATGAAGACATCTCCATGATGAAACGGAATGTTAGAACAGTTTCTCCCTCCTCGGAAGAATGAAATTCATCAAGTCGTTCATTTATTTAATCTGTCAACGTGGTCGTTTAATCGGCTTTTCTCGTAAGAGGATATAAGATCCTGCGAGAGACCGATGAAATGAAAAATTCTTATTAAAAGTAAGTTCGATTTTAATTTATATCAGTTAAGCGCAATTAACATTAAGAAACAGTTTCTTCCTCTCTGTTTAATGAAGCTGTGAATATTTAATGAAGTCGTCGAATCAGCATACATCCGGTGACTCTTGTAGACTGGCGTAGCTTTCTTCTGAGACTACTACTTTCTTTTTAAAGTAATTAATAATTATTAATTACGGGATTTAAAAAGTTCAGCTTGCAGCTTCGAATTTCCGTTTGGAAGAGAAACGTTTTCGTATGTTGAGCCAACTCAATACAGAGTTGATACAAAGATCAACGCTCCGGGGTCACACTGTGCCTGTGAGGAACTTCGAAGTTCCAATATTTAATGAATGAAATAAATCTCTACTTCTCCGCTTCTCGTGTTTCTGAAACGGAGCATCCGTTTCGCTTCAGAATTTTAAAATGATAAATAAAGCCCGCCTGCGGATAGAGATCCGTTCGATCCGCGGATTCATTCTGCGACATCGAAACGGAATGGCGTTGAACAGAAACGGTCGATAATAACTAGAGAAAGGGAACGTCGGATATCTAGTTTACGAAGTGGTTCAAAGCGTTTAATTCGATCCGGCACTAAAGGCTATGGAATTGTCGATCGGAGACAACTGACACGGATTAAACGTAACGTCTGTTGCAGAGGTTCGTCTGCCAGTGAAAACGATCTGTTTTAATTAAATGCGATTCTGCCCGGATCGGTACGCGAGCAAGGAACCCGGACGCGCATCTCATAATCGCGTCTCGGTGACGATCAAAGATTTTCTACTTAACAGGCGTAGTTCCCCTACGTCACCGTAGAATCGCCGGGAGGATCCATTAAACGGAATCAGTTGTCGCGAACGTAAAACGTTATTAAGCTTGGTTAAGAGTGGTTCAAAGGAAACGTTCGATTAATTTAATATTCAAATGCGTTCGATTCGATTGGTTCCCCCGTTGGTTTCATCTCCCTTTTCCGTTCCGTTATTACATCTTCTCCCCCGGCAGCTTTATTTCTTTTTTCCTTTTTTCTTTTCTCTTTTTCCTACTTTTCTTTTTTTTTCTTTCTTTCTTTCTTTCTTATTTTTATTTCACGGTGCGTCAAGCCGAAGTTATAACAGACGACACGTTAAAACACACGATTCCTTCCTCGTGACGGCATGTCCCCGGGGAGTATCGAGGCGCGTGGAATATCAATGAGCTTGAGACATTCGTTCGTTTTATTCGCCACTTTCTCCGCGAATCTCAAATATTTGATTCCGCACGCGTGCACGTGCAGTATCTCTGGCTCGTGGAAAAACAATTAATATACACACTCTACTGAAATTTATACGCTTCTGCCTGCGAGACGCGATATTGAATATTTTATAGAATATTACAATGCACATGGTGGAAAAATGCAATGGAAGCGCATCTCTCGTCTGAAAGTTATTTGAAAATTGTCCGTCGACGATGATCATCGATCGTCATTCTGAAATATTTATCCGATCGCTGGAATTTCGTCGCTTATTATGTTAGAAGGAAAACATTCCTTTAACTACTCGCGTCAGTGTAAAATCTGGTATCATTCGGTATTTCAGAATTAATGAAATATGTATATATATATATATATATGTATATATATATATATATATATATATACGTATAAATATATAAATATGTATATAAACACGTATAATACGTATAAATATATGTATATATATATATATATTTGCATATTTATTATATATATATATATTTATTTATTTATTTATTAAATACGCAGAATAAAATTATGAAAACGTGGATATACGAATAGATATGTAACTTTCAAGTGTATTTGTTAACGCACGTAACTCCGGGAGAGCAACTAGTAAATACTTCTGAATTTCCTCGATTTTTGAGCAGTTTGTCTAGATATATCTGTCGGCTTTGACTATTTAATCGTGACAGGGGAACCTTTTGATCTCGCTCTCCGTCGATAACATTCCTACGGAGCGAAAAAAATCCACGTTTTTCTTCGTGATATTTCTTTCCCTTTGCACTGACCATTTCGTCGTCAGCTGCTTTCGTTGGGTTCCACTGGAACTCTGTGATTTTTCCGTGGACCATGTGACCCGTAAGAACAAGAATCACGAAGAAACTCCCAAACGTGGATAAAAAGACTTCTGTGTCTTGTGTGTGGCCATCTCTTTCTAATATCAAAACAACGATCTATTATCCGTGAATAACGATCAGAAAGTGAAATTTTCATTTTTCACGCGGTGAAATTCCGAAATTTCATTGTCTTCGTAATTAATCACGTAATTGTCTGCATCGCGACGTTGAGAAAAATTTTATAAGCAGTCTGAAAAAATTAATGTTAGCGTTAAAGATATAATGAAATATTGAGATTCGTTGACCGATGAGTAATTCGATAAACGTTCTGTGACCTCTGTGTACATTTTCTCAAATTTCACAGAGTTTCAGAAAATTTCGAAAATTTTCCTCCGCTGCGAACAATATACTTCTGAAATTTGTGCACGATAAGAATACGAATACCTTCGTGTATCACTTCGGTATACTCGAAGTAAGTTTCCGCAAATGTTCGACTGACCTTGTAAAAGAATCTTTCCTGTCTTTGTTAGAAAAAAAATGATAATAATTTCCTCGATAATGGGGGGAAAAAAGAAAATGATTCGTTCGTCTTTGATCGAGTCGAACACGCCAGAGCCAAATAGATCCGACAAGCAGGGACGGATTAAAGCAGCACGCTAATTACGCTAAATCCTATAGAGAACATTTGAGTAGATTAGTAGCTGCGTCAAAGTGACATTGCCGAGGGATGAACGTTGCGTAATGAACGATTACCACGTTGGTAGTAGTAAAATCAGACACGACAGTCAATTGATAGTCACTCGAAATCGGTAATCGGTTTTCTTTGTCTCTTCGGGAATGGTAATTAGTGAAAATTGGCGAAAGAATGACGCGACAGTCAGACTATAGTAATGGTAACAGGCACCAGTACGCGACCGAAAAAGAATTTAATCGGTCGATCGATCGGTAAACGAATTTACCCCCTGGGTAAACCCGTTTTTCCCATTTTTTATATTTACCTTTACCCTCACCGACCAGGGTAAACGAATTGCTTTCTCATCGCGTCTTAAATACATTAGCGATGCTTAGCGTTCCTTTTAATTACTGCGTGCTTGTTACCGAATTCAGTTACGCTCCAACTGAACGACGATCAATGGATTAAAGCTCTTTTGTCGTCCACCGACGACGCAATTCCCCCGACAAAGTAGCTGCCATTCAGCTGGCCTACAGCGCCTTGTAGACAATGAATCGACGAATCGATTTAAACCTTCGTCACCTGCCGCATTAATAACGCGATTGTTCTAATTGCAACCGTGTTCTCTTCGTGGACGTGATATTATTCGACTTGATAGAGTAACGCGAAACTGATTGAGAGGAACGCGAACGTGAAGGGAGTTGCAGTCGAGAGACTCGTAAACAATCGTTGTCGATGCTTCAATTTCCGTTCTGCGGAACGTTTCAATTTTTGCAACCACGGCGCTTCTGCACGTTTCGTTTCTACTCGTTTTTCTTTTTTTTTTTTTTTTCTTTATATTCTACGTTTTTCGAAAAAGTCCAAGAGCACGTAATTAAAGCCACCGTGATGTTTGATGACGGGAAAAGTATGCGCGCAAAGTACCGTGCACGAAAAATACGTAAATACGCGTGAAAAAAAAACAGGCAAACGTGTACGAACAATATGGGGAAATATTCACGGAGGGAAAAAAAGAAACAGATGAAACATTTCCACAGTTTTCGCACGTATTTTCGCACACTTTTTTGCATATTTTACGTGCATTCTGCAAACGACCGCAGTTTAATTCTTATACTACAGCGGGAAAATTTCATTTGAAATTTTATAGGTGAGAGAGATTTAGATTTAGAACTTATCTGGATTTCGAGATTTCTGTATGCGTAAAATACCCGGAGCACTTCGTTCGGAAAAATTCGGTGGATAGAGTTTTTCTATTTGAGTTCCACTTCTCTAACGTTCAGAAAAATTTGCATAGATATCCACGGTTTATTTGTCACCGTCGCGCAATCGTCGACTCTCATTGCTAATGTATATCGACTCTCATCGCAGATCCCACAGACATTTCGTCCTTGCACGCCTCGTTAAACGTCAAAACTCGTTGCGAAGACGAAGGAGCATAGTACGCTCGCAAAGAGATATGAAATACAGTTCGCGTTATTCAGCGATAAATATGGCGAACGCTTCGTGCGTCAGCGCGCTTAACCTCCTTCATATGTTGAATGAGTTGAATTTATTACCGCGAAACACCGCTGAGGATCAACGCGTTATGATGATTAGGAAAAATAGCCTCGACGAAGCAGTATAAACCATTTCTCTCTCTCTTTCTCTTTCTATCTGTCTCTTAACCCGTACCCGATCGTCAGCGGTTAAAATCCCGCGGGACGCGGTGCAAGTTCGAGGATGAGTAGAAGTTGAGAGTTTCCGGCGAAACTGTAAATTTTATTAAATCGAAAGCGGCAGGAAAAAAATTTCGATCATACATCACGGATTATTATCTCGTGGAATAAAAGTTGTTCGTAGTTACAAGGAATTCTGTTTCTTTTTTTTCTTTTTCTCTTTTTGCACCCCTTTTGCGCACTTTTATTGCTGAAATTTGTTTTTAGCGTACGTTACGCTGCTTTTTTCATTCTTTCCTTTTTCACTGATTCAACTACATTTTTGTTCCTCTTTTTTTTTTTTTTTTTTTTTATTGCCAGAGCGAAAATCGTTACCCCAATTTCTTTAGTCTCTTTTTCAATTACTGGAAGTACGTCTGTCACGCTCTTGGCTCCACTTTTCAAAGGTCATCCTGTTTTTTTATTACTGGAATTTATTTTTTACCGTTTCAATTACCAAATTTCCTTCTTCGAATTCTTTCTTTTCAACCAGCACCTCCTGTCGATTGGCGTTCTTTCTCATCTACGTGGCAATTTTCATCAAACCTGTTCTTTTTTTCTCTCTCTCTCTCTTTTTTACGTGGAGGAAATCTTCACAAGACACCTGAGAGTCTTTCAAGGGAAGACCCAGGTAGTGTCGGATTTTTACCGACTAAAACCTCCAACGATGGCCATATCCTCCGCACGTTGGGAGAGCTCCAAGACCTTTTTATACACACAGAGCTCTCCCGTGCTGTTGTCCTAAAGAACAATGTCTTTTTTTTTCGTCCGAACAGAGGCTCGAACCCTGGACCCTCAGATTAAGAGTCTGATGCTCTACCGACTGCTGATTTTCATCAAACCTGAACATCTGGCGGGAGAAATTTCCCCAACAATTAATTTCTCTTTATTAATCCGCGGCAGACACTGTACAGAAAAGTATGCGATACCAGAAAGAAACTTTCACGATAATCGAGTGACAGACGAGAACAATTTTGGCGGAAGTGGCCGCAAACTGACCGCAAAGTGTACGTCGTCCCGCTGAAGAGAATAGTTGCGAGTTTGCAGTGGCGTCTTTGCACCTTGTCAGATGGCAGCTTATTCCCTGCTTGATCTTACTAACAGATTTTGCTCAAGAATGCAATTGAAACCAGAAATGGACCCTCGATGGTTTACGATAGTTTGCGATAGTTGCGAAACTATCGTTGCAACAGTGACCGATGACAACTAATAAACAGTGATTGATCGATCTGTGCGATAGATATCTGGGTTAAAAAAAACAGTTGAACACGAAATTTGCCGTGAAAGTTTTACGAATTTTTATCCGTAATTTCTTACTTTGTCTTTTTTTCGATTAAACGGACACGTTCGATCCGACAAGTAAGAAGTAAACGATAATTTCTTGTACTTGCAAAGTGTACAAAAGGATTGAATAAAATATCCGGAAGTCGAATCACGTTCGATGTATTTTCGAAGGAATTAACAAATAGAATAAGTAAACGGTTAATAATAATCGATAATAAACTCCGGAAGTAACCCCTTCTCACAATTGTTCGCTAGGAAAGAAATAATAGAAAAATAAATGTCCTGTTTCACATATCGTTTACAAGTCAATTTGAAATAGAATAATACCGTTCTATTGGGAAAAGTGTCATAGCACGTCTGTGCAAACACGCCACCAGCACAAATAGATTTTTTTTCCTTTTTTTTTTCCTTTTTTTTTTCCTTTTTTTTTTATAAAAATTAAGCAATCGAGAGCATTCGCGATCGTAGCCAGATAGATTTGAAATTGATATGGAAATGGGGAGGTTTCGTCTGGGAAATCGGAACGCGGCGCCGATCGTCGTTGCAAATCACATTACACCGACGCGTTTACCACCATGATTGACAAATTCCGCGATAGCTGGCCGCGGGGGAATTCTCTCTGACTCTGACGATAGTTGAAGATGAAACTCTCGATTCGATTTCTATCCCGCGAATATATATCGTAATTCGAGGAGCTAATGAACGGAGCTGGAAAATCTTTTGAAACAGCGTCGCAATATCGCGACGGACGTTTGCCAATTTCAATGATGGCAGCTGCGCGTGATGAATTTCGCTGCGACACCGTACCGAAACCGAACTCACCCTAATTCCTTTCATCTTCGTCCGGAATTTTTTTTCTCTTTCTTCTTTTTCTTAAGTAGAGTTTTCTATCACATTAATATTTTGGAGCTTTCCTTTATTGAACATCTCATCTTTCGCAATTTATTTGTTACCTTATTATTTATCATTCTATAAATTTATTTTAAATATATGAATATAGGTGATACTTTATTTCTTCGCTCCATCCGAAAGGCAGAAGAGTAATCAAAAAATATGATCGTTAAATTGCGATGAGATCCAATTTTTTGACAATCGGAGGTAAATTAAAACATTTTTTTTCTCTTTCTTCTTTTTTCTAAGTTCTAGAGTTTTCTATCACATTAATACTTCGGAGTTTTCCTTTATTCAATATTTCATCTTTCGCAATTTATTTGTTACCTTATTATTTATCATTCTACAAATTTATTTTAAATATACGAATTTATTTCTTTACTCCATCCGAAAGGCAGAAGAGTAATCAAAAAATATGATCGTTAAATTGCGACAAGGTCCAATTGTTTGACGATCGGAGGTAAATTAAAACTACGAACGACTCGCGACGCGTTTAAGAGTCAGGACGTTCCTCGAATTATTATTTTCCTCTCGGACTTTGAACTGTAACAGACAGCATCGACTGTCCTCTCTCGGTCTATTTGAACGAGGAACTAACTGCAGGAAGGATTTCGATTTAGAACTTCGAATTTTGTAGCCAATTGGAAAAGTTATATCCCGGAGTCTCCGTCGCGAATCTGTGAAGTTTCTCATTAATCCCATACCTTGAGCTATCAGTCGCGATAGCATCCCCCGTTGCTGAAAGAGATCTAATACGAAGCGGAACGCAACCAAAAAGTTACGAAGTTCGTTTCTACGTGTCTGTCGAGACAGACGCTTAGCTTTCTTTTTTTTTCAAATCGGAGAGATAATTAAAAGAACTCGCGTCATTCCTTTTCACTGGCTGTCATCATGTTGAAAACACGAACAAACTCACAAGATATATGTTGTACGAAGAGTTGGAAAAGAACTCGTTCTCGAGCTCGAAATCGAGCTCGTACGCGATAAATTTTCACGAAATTAAATTCCTCCGGAAGCGAAATACTTTCGGGAAAACAAATTTCATTCCTCTTTAATTCTTCGCTGATTTACTCACTCTTGGCTAGACTTCAATGCTTGATTATTTTCAAAATCATCCTCTCTCGAAAACAGTCTGAGTCACCTTTTTCCAAGATTGGAAAATTTTCATCGTTTACGCACCAAAAAATCCGTCAAGCAATGATCGTTACACCGTGGACCGCGGACACTCGTAAAAGAATACGATCGATAAAAATACGCTGAAGGAATTCTTGCTCGTGAAGGAGAACTTCCTTCCGTTACGATTAAATTTTAAGAGACATTCGTTTATCCTTTACGTTTATCCTTCTCGCTGGAATGATCGTCCCGTTGCAGCGGTTTCAACAGCGGTGAAATCTTCGGCAACGTTTCACGAAACTTCAAAAAGCTGTTTCCTGCGCGGAACATTCTTACGCGGAATATCTTTAAACAGAATTTCAAGTACCGATTGAACTCGCGCGGCAATTCTAAAATACGCGTCGCGTGGCAATGGTGATGTTAACACCCTAATCTAAGCGATACTTAATACCAATTCATCGCCGATCGCGATATCGACAATGTATCAAGAAGTTCGCCGAAAAGGGCGAAGCGCGCAAGTTACATAGCGCTTCGCATTAATTGGCGGATACTAAATCAAAATCTGCAATTTCCGGATACCGATTCCTGGTTATCCCGAAATTAATGAGCCGCTGTACAGTTTCGATTGCGCAAGAGCAACGAAGGTCTAAGAGCTTTCGTGTCATTGGCTTCATGCTGATGGAAGCATTTGGCAAATATTTTTCTGCGCCAGTTTATGGAAATAAAATCGGAGATGTTGCCCTTTGGCTTCGTTTAGTACTCGTTTCGTTATCAGTGCATATTTCATATTGAAATTGAATGTATCTGTGCAAGATGCTTTGATAAGACATCGTGTAATAGTCTCTTGACTAGTGTATCGAGTTTGAAACTATATATTCAATTAAATTGAACGTACATTTGCAAGCTGTTTTGAGAAAATACTGTATAGAAATAATCTACTGACGAGTAGAATCAAGTTCAAAATTATATGTCCAATCAAATTAAATTATAAATTTAATTCAATTAAATCTTTTTTCTTAATCGAAGAAATAATCAATATTATTGTATTAATCGCTAGAATAGTCTGAAACTCTGAGGCAGAATATACTGCGAGAAATTCGAATTAACTTTCAATTTCTCGAAAATCGAGTCAGAATGAATGTACTTGGTGTTAGAATCTAATCCTAATCATGTTCTTCTGTCGTATGTATTTAGTACGTAAGTAGTTTAGTATGTACGTAATATACAAAAATACTATATAAGAAACTATCTCGCGAAATCATTCGTAAAAGCTGCATTTATACCGATATCATTCACAAAAAAATTTTTTTAAATACTAAATGCTGGGGAATAATCGGTAAAAGAACAACAACCGTTCATTGTTTAAATATTCACCATGCGCTACATATTAAACCATGAACAAACGCATAAACGATCTCACAAACTCGTGACGATTGCTTTCATTGTTCATGATACGGAATTCATTCAGAAAATCAGATTACAAAATCTGTAGCATCCTTTCTCCCCGTATTTCACTGTATATGTATAAATATATATATTTATCTGCACACTGAATACGGAGGAACAATCGGTAAAAACGTCAACAAAATCTGTAGCATCCTTTCTCCCCGTATTTCACTGTATATGTATAAATATATATATTTATCTGCACACTGAATACGGAGGAACAATCGGTAAAAACGTCAACAACAGTTCGTTGTTAAAGAACAAAGAGGCGAAATCGTGAAAGGGAGGGAAAAAAAAAATGAAATTTTCGTGGTTTGAATCACGACTGATCGAACTTTCATGGGAATGAATATGTATGAATATTAAAACGTGTGGTTAAAATGTCGTTGCACTGGCGTCGCCGATTTTTCGGCCACACGCTTCATTTGCCAATTGGTTTCATCTCATTCGCCGTATATATACCTTCTCGGAATATGTAAATGACAGACGTATTTTTACGACGTCAAACCTGCGTGCCGCAACCGTAACTACCACCGTTCGCGAATACTAGCGGCAATTATCGTTATCAAAAAGTTACTTTTAATTACCTCTTGCTCGACAACATGGTTACCTTCCGTCACCTGTTACCTTCCGTTCCAACGAATTCATCCCATTTCAATTCGAAACAATTTGGAATTATCACTCTCGTTGCGACAGAATGGGTTATATTCATATATTATTAATGTAAATCGTTGCAAACGCGACGAGTAGATTGCGAATTTTCTTTTTTCTTTTTTTCCGCAAATTTACACTTTTGAGAGTGTAATTAAAATCGGTGTAATTGTAAAGTTGTAAGTAGTAAACTGGCAGAAAATTGTTTCGCACGAGAGATTTTACGAAAGATACTAAAAATTAGACATTTCGTACATTTTTTCCGCGTTATCTCTTAATTTCTTCTTGCGAACGACAATTTACGACCACGAGCAGAAAATATCTTGCAATAAACGTTCAACCTTCGGGTGTCTCTTTATTAAATTTCATGTCTCTTTATTAAATTTTTTACTAGATTTTCCTTTCATCGGATGTTTCAGCTTTTTTTTCTTTTTTAAACGTGTAAGAACATATAAAAGGAAATATAAAGAGAAGTTAATGTTTCCTGTAATTTAATTCCCCTCCAGAGTTTTCCATCGATTCATTCTATTCGCAGACACAACGCACTACCAAGTAGTATAGTCACAATTGCTTCTTCTTCTCGCCGAGGTATTCGAAAACCCGTGGCTCAATTTGATCTCGGCATAAGAACGAGGAAAATTGATAGCTCTACGCGATATTGAGAACAGATACATCTTACTTCGAGGACGTGGCACTTGTTCCATTAACGACTCTGAGAAACCAGCAAATTGAATGTTTCGGTCGCAAAGACAAGAGCCATTTTTCCAGCTTTCCTTCGACTTCTGAAAATGAACGCGACACGATAGCTACCCTTTTATCCAGTAACATCGTAGACAAGTAAAATAATTTCGAATCTAAAACGTATTTAATATGACGGCTCGTTGCGTTTCATCGAGTGATAAAAGGAATTAGACAACGTTAAAAAAACATATAGATACCAAGAGACTGGCAACGAGCAAAATTTACACAGCAGAATAAATCGAAAGGAATTGAAGCAAACGTGCGAATGATAGAAATTTACGTAGGTGTATTTCCGAACGAAGACTAGATTGTTTCTAAATCGAGGAACGAAGGGGAAAAAGGTTCGTTGACCCACGCATGTTACCGCACGTATCTCTGTTTTTAGACTGAGACTAAATTGTAACACGGCGATCAAAGATTGCCAGCGATGAACTGTTCGATCGAGTAAAAAAAATATTTACTACGAATTTCAATTCGAATTTAATTTTTTAACTGCTCTTGCGGAAAGATCTATATCGAAAAGTGTTTCCATACCGGGAATCTAATAGTGAATTTCGAATAACTGTCGGATGTATATTCATTCTGTATCGAGGGCCGAGTTTCGAACGACATTTTCCTCCATAAACTTCTCCGGTCGTTGCGCGATGTCTGGAATCACAATGATCCCACAAATCTCGTTCGCAATTTTCACAGCGTACGCCTTTTCGCGTAATGATTCACGGTTTTGCTTTCCGTTTCGCGGCCGCTAGCTGGGACACTTTTAACGCGTGACACGTCGTTCGCTTTCGCGCTCGTCCGCGAACTTCTGGGCATAAATCTGGCATGATTCATGGGACAGGGAACATCGCGCTAAAGCGCCATAAACCTTCGCGGAATTGGATAAAGAGGAGATCGAGAGGAATGTATCGCCATCGGTCATGAAGCCGGCGAAGCGACGTCGAGATCGTCGTAAATGTCTGACGATCTCGGAAATAATGAAGTTGCAACGATTATGCAACGAGCGTGGATAAATTGAACGTGGACGATGGCGGTTTGTCTGTCGAATGAAAGCGATCTCGTTCGAGTTTCCTTATTTGTTCGTCAGCTTGATGAAATATTTGTCGAACAGGCTGATGACGACTTTCATCACAGAAAGAATCGTTATGGTACACTGTTCTAAGTTATAGTTTTAAAGTATACCAAAGCGTATGCCAAGGTCGCCGAGTATGCTCGTAAAATTTTTCACATGTACAC
Organism: Tetragonula carbonaria; assembly: GCA_032399595.1. Classification (NCBI taxonomy): domain Eukaryota; kingdom Metazoa; phylum Arthropoda; class Insecta; order Hymenoptera; family Apidae; genus Tetragonula; species Tetragonula carbonaria. The sequence goes on from JAUCRC010000014.1 coordinate 7,035,933, forward strand.
GTACGGTTCGTCAATACTGCGGAATGGAAACTTTTTCAGAAAATCAAACGAAACTCCATTTCTTCTGCAGCTATTTTCATTTCTCTGTCGCACGTTGCTCGGCGCGAATATTCAGAAATTTTTCAAAATTGCAAGAACTGGGGCATTTTGAATTCGCAGCGATTCTCATCAACCCACGTGGTCAAATGAATTTCTTTTTTTTCATTTATTGCTCGAGTTACTTTGTTCTATTGCACACTGCAAAATGCATGGATAATTTTCGAATTCAACTTCAATTTATCATCGATGTGAACGAAGAATTATATGTTATTTAACAGATTACTACCTTTCTCGTCCATCGCCGTGTAATCGTATTTTACAAACCGATCGGTCACAGGCCGATAAAACTGAATTAAGCTAGAAGTCAAAGTCCGGAAATTACCGATAATGCGAACGAAGTAATAAATTTCCCAGCATAATGATTATAAAGCGAAAAGCAATTTGTATTAAATAATATACCGTCGCCCAGACGCAGATGTCCCAATATTTACCCTCAACGGTGCACGGCACTTGCACAGATTATTAATCACCGGAAATCGATCAGAGACAGAAATTTAATTACTCTTCGTCGAGTGTAAAATAACACAGACTGTACAACGTTCCTTATTGAGAGACGCTGTGTGAAAGGAACGCGGAATGGACGCGGATCGTTTTTCTTTTAGAATTCGGCGCCGACGAATATTCTCCAGTCGAATTTATTCTCGAACGTCGCGACGTTCGAAACAACGATCGCCGTCGTCGAGTTTATTTCAATTTACAATGGTCGATAGGTCAGATGGTACCGCGATCCAGCTGATTAATTCTCATTGTGACGCGATCCGCTATCGAGCAGCCAGATATCGATACGCGGGTTTCACGGGGACAAAGGGGGACGATCGGCGCCATCGCAAAATGAAAAATAACTCTATAGACTTGTCTCTCTCTCTCTCTCTCGCTCTCTCTTTTTCTTTTTTTCATTTCGAACTTAGAGACTTTGAAGAGAAAAGGGAAAGGGGAAGAGAAAGAAGAGTAAAGAAACACACAGGGTTAAAAATGGGGATTGTATGAACTCTCATTTCATTATTTCACCCTCGAATCGTTCCGCGAAAGTAAAAACTTTTTCCCACCATTTTGACGAGCTTTCTGGAATGACGGCGCATTCAAATCGCGAAGATGCAACACCGCGATTTGCAATTCTAACCGTGCAATCTTCCGCGCGTATTATATTTCGCTAGTCACCGTTTTCGCACGCGTTCGTGCCTTATCTTTGCAATCGCGTGCGCTGTTTGCCCATTCACGCCAGCCATCGTTTCCCTTAATCTTCCCGCTCGATCCATAAACGCGGATCCGCAACGCATCTCATTTGCCCCGATTCGCTGAATGGAAATTTCACGATTGTTCGCGCGATTAAAAAGAGCTTGAAATTCCAAAGCCTTTCCTAAATTTTCACTTTTTTTTTCGTCGTTTCATTGTCGTCCCCCTGTTGATCTCGTGGCAGCATCTCTAACGACGAAATTAATGACTTTATAAAGTACAGAAAAAGAATGTGATACGATTCTTGAAAAAAATGTATAAAATATACACATGCCTATTACATTCGAATATCTCTCACGATATTTAATCATTCTCCATCGGGATGTGTTGGGTGAGAATTTCAAAAGAATCCGAATTTACGTAGAATATTATAATCTGCTACTAAACCTTATAATATAATAATAATTATTGTTTCAATAGGTATTTCGATCTATTTGCATAAATATCACCAAAATGTTAATGTGTATATATATATATATATATTTTCTTTTTAATATAGGAGTATAATTTTATAATTGATATTTGCAGCGAGACTCAAGTGTCGTGACCAACTACGTTAATCAAATTTGAGACACGACCTATAAAACGCGTGTAAAAGTTGCAACTGTACTTGTTGCACACCTGGCAGGAATCGTCAAACGGATAATTCACAGAGATGAAATTACCCCAACGAAACGTGGTTTTTACATTTACTTTAATTCACGGCGGTTGTATCCAAAGTTTCCAAACGTACGGCGCAAAAATTTCGTCGCGATGAAACGTTGAAACTATCGTAGATTTCCACTGCGAAAGTGACAGGGGCGCATTAAAGAAAATAGAAGCACTTTCTAAGCGAAAAGTACGAGGGGATTTATCTCGCGCGAACGATTCGACTTCTCGAAATTTGCTTGAAAATACGGCAGAGGAAACGTCGGTGACGCAGCATCGTAATTTCTGCAGGTCTGCAACTTTACGGAAATATCTGCCAGCCGACGTAAAACCGACTGCGCGAGACGTCAGTCCGCTTGAAAAAATATCGCGGAAAATCCGCGGAGGATTGCCAAATTGGCCGGAAAAAAAAGCTGCCTTTTCGTCTCGTTCGGCCGGTCTCTCAATTATTCTCGGCTCTGCTGCCGCCTCGCCTCGCCGCGCAAACAGAGACGAAACGCAATCAGAAAGAGGGAAAGGCAAATATTTTAAATACCGATGGAATTTACAAAGGCAGACGCACGCGCTATTTTGCAAAAAGACACGGGGACGGAAGACCTGGGTATTTTCAATGAAATATCACCCGTCGTTCCGCGTCATGTCCATTTTCCTCGCTTCTCTCCTCCTCGTCTCTACCCGTGTTCAAGGATATACATTGGATTTTTCGCGCCACTGTCGGCGAATGATATTAAAACGTCGAGACAGGGTTTGCAGAATGTGATTTCACGCCGAGCGTCAATGACTAAAGGAAATCGCTTCCGTCTATGTGACGCGAACAGCACCTTCTTTTTTTTTCTTCTCCTCTCGTTCTCTATCTCTTTAGCAAGAAGAAAGAAAAACGAAAACAAAAACGCGCAACTTTTCGCAGAGAATGATGCATCATCTCTCTTACCTTTCGTTCGCTTAGGTTGTGTAGGCGGAAGTTTGCTCGAAAAAAAGAAAGACGAGGCAAAGTAGTTGCAACTAAATGAGTTATAACTGCGATCACACGCTTACCTCCGACCGCAATTTTCATAGCTTTCTCATCGTTTCTCGGGGGAAAAAATGGCTGTTGCATTTTTCATCCCTTGAAAACACGTGGAATTCCTGCTGGATGTGGAATTCCCTGTTGAAATTACGAAGGAATTTTCTGCTCTACATGAACATTAAAATCCGCCTGTTTTTAACGTCATTTTTTTCAATACCTGTACATACGTACAAGATGTAATATATATTCATATTCATAAAATTTCTTGAACCGGCATCCCCGTCCAGTGAATATTTAGATGAAGTGTACTTTTAAACTCACGCGAAAGAATAGAAAGTCTTTCAAGAAATGGGAAAGAACTTTCGGTAAACGTTGTCTTGAAAGTTCGAATCTTCAAAAATTCTCGCGATATTTAGATCACAGAGCGACCATTTCGATTGCTATTCCAGTTGTAACATTAAATCCCGGGATTTTGTTGTCGCAAAATTTACAACCATCGTGGCGCGACGAATTTTGTTCAAAGCGTGTCAATGTGGCTTTTGTGAAACATCAAAGGAGAGTGTAATTTGTTTAACTATCTTTCCGCTGCATCAACGCGCAGTATTTTTTTTACACGGTTATTCTTTCGTCTATAACGTCCAACGTATCAGCTCGACGATCCTCCGTCCGTGAAAATATATGGAAAATGGAACGTTTTCTTTCCGGATTGAAACGATGGATTCGACTTGTTGGCTGGTTCATTGATTGCCATTGTGTTTTCACCGGAAAGACACCTTTATTGGCAACTGATCGATCGCAAGAGATGACGATCTGTCAGCTCGACGAGAAATTGTTATCCAACTATTTTTCTTTTCTTTTATTTTTTTTTTTTTCTTTTTTCGATGGCTGAGCACTCGATCACGATATCAGGGAAATATCAATTCCTGATTAACAAAGGTCGTGTTTGATCACAGCGAAAAATCAAATTTGTTACGGCTGTGATATTCACAACGGAACATGCGACGGACATGCTGTTTCTTTTTACAGATGGCGGCGGTACGAAACACGACGTTTTTGAACGTGATACGAAGCGACGATGAGGAGGATGATGGTTACGTACCGTACGACCAACGACCTGAAACATATATAGTACCTGTGGTATTCTTATTAATCCTGGTGGTCGGCGTAATTGGAAATGGAATCCTGGTGTTTACTCTATTGTGCGATGCCAACATGAGAAACGTGCCCAACACATACGTGCTCTCTCTAGCCTTGGGTGATCTTTTGGTAAGAGGAACGCAGAATATTCCGTCTAATTATCTCTTTAACGATTAAAAAACAGGTACTTCTGATTTCTGATGGAACGAAAGGAACAAAAGATTTCATGCAGATTTCATACACAAGTTAAAACTTTTCACTCATAAAATATAGAATATGTTCAAAAATATATATATATATTTTTATTATTATTATTATTATTATTTTTATTATTATTTAAAATTTTATATATATATATATATAATGATGTGTTAAATTTGATATACAATACAATAGCGGCCAAAAGTTTGCGTTCGTATTTCATACTTATTGTTAGTTCAGTGTTACGCTACTACAGTGTTGTGTTAATTTCTGCATGGTTTTTGTCTGTATCACGCAACACGTTAGACACGTACGTTTTCTGCACACAATGAAATCGCTGTTAGTATTAGAAGTGTATGTACTCCATGGCCTCTGTATGTACTCTGTACAGTCTGTTTTATACACGGAACGTCTGTCCAAACTTTTGCCTGATAGTGTATGAGTAATTATTCTCCGTGGTGTACATTTTGTGATAATGTTCGTTTGCGAATGATCCACAGCCAAAAACGAAGAATTAATTTCACAAGAATTAAGCGATCCATCATCCTCGGAAGCACACGGTCACGAAACATTCATCAGTTTGCCAGCGTGAAAGTCATAAATCTTGAGCCAATGATTCGTAAATCTCATTAAACGCTCTATTGTTCATTCGTAAATACGTAACAAATTGCGATACATGGCCAATAATTTGGGAATAATCTCTTCGAACAAAATGATCGGGAATTCGTCAACATCGCGCACGTGCGCGCACAAATGAGAAAAATCTTCCCTTCGTCTTGAGCCTTTTTTTCTTTTTCAACGTTCCGCCAATCGAGAAATCTTGCCAGCTGCCTACTCGAATCACACCTACATCCAATTCATCTAGACTGTCAGATCGTGCGAACAAATCTGTCGCGAGTGAGTTCAAGATATCTAATATTTTGCTACTTTTCCACGTGATCGATTTTATCGTTGAACATAGATAGGATTCGCGAAAGCATCTGCGGATTTACAGGGAGTTTTTATTGGTGCGACGAGACACGATTTACTGGTGCATCAAGACATGAGAATTTGAAAGCATTGGAACATTACCAGATTGTGGGTCTGTGAGAATTAAAAGGACAGAATAATCTCGGTTGTAAAGAAAATTGTAAAGTAAATTTGCACCGTATCGAATTGGAAGATACAGAGAAATTTACAGAATTTACGATTCTTAATGGAAAAAAAGGGAAAAAGAAAACAATTCAAGAAAAGACATAGATTTGCACGGTCATTTTGCGCAAATATCTATTTTACATGTTTTGTTACAACACTCGATGCTCCTTTCACTGCGAAATTCATTAGAGAGGTAGCCTCCATATGTCAAATGAAATTCAACGATTACTAATGAAGTTTTTTTTCCCCCGCAAATTGAGTCAACGCCACGTGAGATACGTTAAAAGAATAACGGCGGATTTATCACGAATATTTTTAATTCAGTATGTTCGGCACAGTTAGCACGGGGAATCTCCTCGTTTTAATTTGTTCAGATGTAATAACCCAGCCAATTCCCGGCAAATATTTCTTTAATAATTTCATTCTTCGCTCGATATTCGCGCAAATATATTACGAATGTCGTTTATTTTATTGTTCGTTTCTACCATCTACTGGCCGAAACGGCCCCGTCCGCATCGTTCGCACAACGAATCGATGCCAATTAAATTTCCTCGACGCGCGGGCAAATATTGATAGAAAATTTTGATAAAATTCACGCCGGCTACGATTTCCACGTGAAAATAGGATACGTGACCTGTTTTTTCTCTTTCTCCTGCTCCTCCCTCGCCTCTCTCGTTAATTTCTCATACGTTTCAGGTAATCATAACGTGCGTGCCGTTCACGTCGTTTCTCTATACGATCGAGTCGTGGCCGTGGGGCCTGGCCGTTTGCAAATTGTCCGAGTGCGCCAAGGATATTTCGATCGGCGTCTCAGTTTTCACTCTGACCGCGTTATCAGCCGAGAGGTAAGTTGTCAAACCCAGTTACGCTCGAAGGAAATTGTTGTCTCAGGGATTGGTTGGCCGTCGTAACTTGGTCGAAGTTACGCCACCCCTCGTTAATGGACCGATCGACCGGTCGTTCGTCCGTTTAATCAGTAATCCAAGCGATACTCTCTAAAACCGTTCGATTTTCCGCGCGTCATTCCGCGATATCAATTAATCGCGCTCATCGACGAAATTCGGTGTGCGCGATTGGTACACAACGTGGCCAGAGAACTGATCGATCGAGACTTTAATCCTGCGATACTATAACTGGAAAATTGTAATCTTACTAGCGGCAGAACTCGCCTCGAAACGAATGCAATCCTGCGATTTTCTCCGCGATTTTCTCCAATCGAGTCTGAAATTCCTCTACGCGTTGTCAATAGTTCGATTGTGCAAGGATACTTGAATTTTGATTCGTTCGGGCAACTCGTCGTGTTTGTAACGACGAGATTAATGCAATGCAAACGACTGAAAAACCTGTGAATTTTTATGCGTCTACCGATAAAAAACGATATGATACTTAGCTGGCGTAAATATGAATTTGCATAAATGTCCGCGGTGAATGGATGTTGTTCGCGAATGCAACGAAAAATCAAACGAATTGCAAGTTTTCCCTGCGGAGGAGATGCGCACGTGATTTTTTTTAAAACTTTTTCAACTTTGTCAGAATTTCAACGAAATTAGGTGGTTAACAGATATCCGTCCGTAATTCGTCATTTCACAGACAATCGCCAACAGCCAAACGACGAAAATTCGTCATTTGTATATTGCAGTAAATAATTGGTTGTTGTTTTATTAAATCCGAATAAATTAAAACGTAATTTTTGCCAAACAGAGATAATTTTACGAAAAAACTGATTTCAGCTTCATTTGCGTCGCAAAAGAAAAATTAATTTAAAAACGTATTAGTCGATACTGCGTATAGAAAAAGTTTATTCAAAGTTTAAGCACTCGGGTGTTAATTACTATTAATTGTTGATAAAATTAAAGTTTCGAAAATAATTTACTTTGTCGAATAAAATAATGTGTATGTTTTCAGTAATTCGTTTCAACTTTTTCGTGGATTTAATTTTTATTTAACTTCAGAAAGAAAAAAATCAAAAATAAAGGTGTGTATATATAAATACAAATTCATTTTATTTCATTTCCCAAAATTTCACTGTAAAAATATATGACTTTTTAAAAGTTAGATTGTTTTTATATAGAGCGTATCATTTTTACAAATAGGGTCGAAAAATGCCGGCATTTGGTCAATGGCGGTGCAAATAATGCCGGACGGATATGTGTTAAGTTACAAGAAGCGTTATGTTAGGTTACGTGTAAACAACAACCGTTTGTTAAAAATAATCCATGTGACGTGCGTAACATTAACAACGACCACGATGAAATTTAAATGGACAGACAAAATACGCCATTTGCAGTATTCCAGGGTTAAAGTTTCCCCTGTAAAAAATTGATGAACGAAGAAAAAGAATATGTGTGCTGGTATTGCATCCGTAGGTACTGCGCGATCGTAAATCCCATTCGCCGCCACGTAGCCGGACTGAGTGCGAAACCATTAACAATACTAATAGCCTGCCTTATTTGGATACTGGCGATTATTCTGGCGATGCCAGCTGCCTTTTTCTCTCACGTGCCGATCGTACCTTTGATGAACAACAAGAGCATCCTCATCTGCAGCCCTTTCCCCGAAGAGTTAGGTGAGTAGCCTCGCAAACGATTCAAATATTCATTTCTGCTCTCGATTTCCCCTTGCAAAGGGAAAACTATCTTGTTCGACACGAAAAAGAGAGAGAGAGAGAGAGAGAGAACAAATTATTAACGTTGGTACGTTTTTTGTATTTTATTTCTTCACTAATTGCACCAGAGGGCCAGCGCCTGTTGATTATTCATAAGTAGATTTTTACACGTTTACGGGAAATTTGAAGGTGCGTTGATGATATGCAAAAATGCGTGAAATATTCAAAGCGGTGTGTTTACCGTAATATTCGATACGCGAAACGAATTTCTATTTGGCTTCCATTTCTTTAGGAACGCTTGTTAATGAAAGCATGAACCTTTAAATGCGAAAGCGGTGTAAAGAGGCGAACGAGACGAAAATTTTTCGCAAAATGCAGCAGCATCGGGGAATAGCTGCGTCTCTTTTACGCGATTTAGCAATTCTAGATCATCACGTCACGATCGCGATTGATGATTGATGATATTGACTTACGCCGCTTTAACATCGAACGATTCGTATCGCGCGCGGATTAAGTAGGACGTGAAAGTGAAATTGTTGCTTGCCTCGCGGCTTGGTCACTCGCTCGAGCATTCATCCGCGTGTCATACGCACGAAGTCGTACATTTCATATCTCGTTCCGGGACGCAGGCGAGAGCTATCAAAAGGGGATGGTGATGTTCAAGTTCCTAGCTTACTACGCGATACCGCTTCTCGTGATAACTGGATTCTATCTGGGAATGGCACGACACCTCGAGCTCTCCACCAGGAATATGCCCGGCGAGTTGTCCACCGGGTGTCATCGCATGGAGCAAATCAGAGCACGGAAAAAGGTATGATTGACGAATCGATGTTTTTTTTTTCTTAACATAGAATATGTTTTACCGGGGGTGTTTGGGCAAGAAATGTAACGAAATGTGCAACGAAAACGCGTCACGCTCTCGATCAGAAACTTGGAGGAGGGGGGGGGGTGTCACGTAATTAACACTAAAACTACCACACCAGTCAAAATAACTGGTTTTACAATTTTACTTTTTAAAATTTCTATTTCATGTTACAATTTTTCCCCGCAATGATGCAATGACTTCTACAGTGATAGCTAAAGATATAATAATATAATGAATTTTATTTTATTTTTATTTATTAGAAATCAAAATAATTTTGGTTAAAATAACTTCGTTTTAGCTGTCGGTAGTTCTAGTGTTAAGGAGGGAGATAAGTTTACGAGCGAAGTGTCATCGGTTGTAGATGCTGTAAAGGAGTGAGGTGTTAAGGTTGTCGAGACACAGATGATGGTCAAGCGGGATTGTGAGGAAAATAAAAGTAGTTAATAAAATTATAGTTGTCACCAACTAATTTCTGTCTATAAAAAATTAACAAGAATAAAAATAAAGCAAACATACATGAATGGTGTCGAGTTTTACTTCCTTACAAAAATGAAGTCAGACATATTCTATGTGACAGACAGCCGTTCATTTTTTTTCTTTTCTTTTTTGTCCGTGAAACTGCAAGATCTTTGCCTAGAAATCAATTTCTGAACACGATATTTATCGAGCGAGGAAGTCTAAAGTTTTCCTCTTCTCTTCTTCTTCTTCTTCTTTTTTGGTATAAAATTTTTTGTAATAAAATTTCAAACGATTGAAATTAAATTTGTAAACGTATTGAACGGGCACACAGAGTGGTAGAAGTGGCGAAAGTTTGAAATTGCAATAGTGTTTGGATGCTACTATTTCGCGAAAAGAGAAACAAAATTTCCCTGTGAAACTTAGTTTTTGCTCGATCGAAAAAGTATGGAATGGCGAATTACAATTAGAAATTTCCTTACATCTGCTACTCTTATAGAGCGACGTAGTTTCGCGTGAAAAAAAAACTTTGGATTGAAAAGTACTATACAGTGGTGGACTAGAAACAACTGCGAGAAATTAACCCATTTTTACCAATTATTTTTCGTCAGAGGCACGCCATTTCTAACACTTCTGCCAAAATTAACTAAACATCGGGATCAGTTTTTGACAAAAGCGAACAACTTATTTTGTCACAGAATTATCAGCGTACACATCAAAGTATAAAGAAAGTAAGATTGAAAAATAATGAACTCCAATTCCGTCTCGATTAATATTGATTGATGGGATTATTTATTCCGAAGGAAACGACCAATGCCAATTACGCATCCAAGTAACGAGACGAAGAAAAAAATGGAGTCGATCAGCGGATCTTCCGAGAGGCTCAATTGCGAACAATTTAGCGTGAGAGACAAGTCGTTGGTAGAATTGTAACAAACTGCCCTCCACTTGCGTAATACTCGATAAACTCGCGCTATATGTTAACGCTAAAGTGATAGAGACGATCAAGCATCGATGAAACAAGACAAGTCCGATAAATCGAAGAACGCGTGGTACAATTGCTAGAAGATAAAGAGAGAGAGAGAGAGAGAAAGAGAGCTAATTATAGATCATTGTGCATCGAGATATTTTCAGGCAATATCGCAAGACAACCTATTATTATCACTTTTCGCATTGCATCCGAGTGAATATGATCGATTCTCTTGAATCACATCGATGTATCGAATATCAGAAGATTCCTGTTTGTTCAAGCAACCCTTCAACTTCCTTGTATTCCCTTCGCGCAATCCATTATTCTCGCACTTCCCTCCGCTTTACTTTTTGGTCAAGTATTTCGACGAAACTTTTATTTCGGCGAAAATGTCACTTCGAAGGAAATATTCCATTTGCTTAACTTTCATCTTTCTTGATTAACGAGCTGAGCGAATTCCCTCTCGCAATTTCGAGGAGGTGACAAATGACATGATAAAAGAAATTGCAGCTAAAATATTGCGTTATCGTGCAACGCTGGCTGTTGATTTAAAAGTTGTGAAGTGTTTAATCCAACGGTCCGCGCATTAAAAACTCTCTGGCTCGAAAGTTTTAGTTTTACTTTTTTTGTCATTTAATGTGGATTCAATCGCTTATAACAGCATTTTGTTGGTAAAATTTGAATGACACGCGTACGTTTTATAATATAAATTTTAGCGTAACAATGCTTTTCCGATTTTATATCTGAAATTCTCTTTACCCTAATAAGTACTCCCTGTGTCCGAAAATATATGGTATATACATTTGAAAGAAAGTCTTAGATTATCTAGAGTTTCGAAAGCAACTGGTAATACTCATTATATTGGTGTTGTTTACATTGATAGCTAAATAATCTAATATATTTGACAGGCGTTGCTTTTGAGTTCAGTTAAAATTTGAAGACCAAAAATTAGTTTTTTTTTTTAAGAAAAATAAAATAGTCACCGCTGTAATTTCAATAATGGAAAATTTCAACCCAAATCAAAATGTGAATTTACAAAGAAGAGATGCCAAATCGAAGCAATTGACTAAGGAACAGTCATGGTATGCTTGCAACAGCTATTACAGTATATGAAGAACAAAGAAAAATTAGAACACGGTGCTATTAATGAATTGATCGAATGTGTTCAAAATGCACTTAATAAATTAGAGAGAAATACTCTTGATAACGTTTTTATAACATTACAAACGTGTATGGAATCAATTATGTTGACAGGAGGAGGAAATTCCTATAAAACACCTCATATAAATCAGGTAAAACTTCGTCGTGAGAGTCGATTAGCTGAAAAGTATATATGTTCAGAAGAAGAAACGTTCAACAAGGCTACTCTCACTTTAACAAAATCTGGATTACACTAAAATTATTTGTATTTAGTTATATCGTGATAATAAAATGAATTTAATATTTCTTTTTATATTTAATTTCCGTTTTATTTCATTTTCTTCGCAAATGTATACCATATTTTCGGACAAAAAAAATATTAAAATGTATACCATATTTTCGGACAGAGGGAGTATTATTTCATATCAAATCACTGTATATGTGGATCGAAAGAAACTGCATGTGAAATTAATACTACGACACAACTCCTGACGAGTTAATCGTCAACGTGCAACGTCTCTGTATGAAAATAGAGAATGTCATGCTGTCTAGAGAATGCTACGTTATCGGGACAGTTTAAAAGCAACTTCTCAAATAATTCGATATTCCGATTCACTTGGAATCAGCCGGCAGAAGGTGGCATCGAAGCGTGTCAGTCGAAGATAAGGCGAAACCGCGGTTCTTTAACCTCTTCAACTTTTTCTCGCTCGCTTTCTCCCGAATGCATCCAACCTTGTTGCATTATCTGCATTTCGATAGAAACCGTCGTTCTACAACGACGACAATGACAAACGATCGACATGTTTTGCGAAAATGGAGTTTCGCGAAACAATCCGGACAAATAATATCATCGATTAACCTATAAGTACAGCAACGACGACAAATCGCTATATCGGAGATAACAGGAGTTATCCGCTGGGACGAGATTCAATTTATCTGTCGGCAATCCGCTCGGAGACGCGGCGCACGCGAAATCCAAAATGATCCGGAATGTCGCGTTATCGCCGCGTTTGTTTTCCATAGACGTGCCAAGGAGAACCTGAAGCGAAACGCCTCTGGCGATTTCTATATATCTTTCCGATAAGAACGACTTCTGTGAAAGAAATTGGAGTGGATTTATCCGACGTAATATCTCAAAAGTTGTGGAGTATTACATATTATCTAGCAACATACTGGTTGTCTAGCGAAGATGTTGCAAAATTTAAAACCGGAGGTCACGATCGATTTGATCGTTGTACGTGTGAAATCTCGTTACAAATGTTTTCGAACGGACGAGAGGAGGAGAGCAAGTCTTCAGTTGAAATAAGAAAATGAAGGAAAATAAAGGAGAGCGAGAGAAACGAATGAGACGAAGGTGAGTGCAGGGGAGGAAGGTATAAAAAAAAGAGAGAAAAATAGGAATGTCAAGGATAACTAGAGGGGAAAGACAAATAAGATGAAAGAAGCAACAGAAGAGAAGAAACTCAAACGAGGGACAGAAATGAAAAAGTTCCGAAGCAAAAAAAGAAAAAAGAAAAGAAAAGAAAGCGAAGAAACCTTCTACCGCTTACAGAAAGAAATATTTAAACGTCTAATCTGCATTTAGTCGATTCGAGGGAAATTTCTCAAACGCCCCAATGCTGCTGATTCAAGGGAAAGAAAAACGTTCAAAAGTTTAATCTACGTTCGATTAACCTAGTTTACTTTCTATCGAGAAAGATATTTGAATTTCTTTAGAAAGATATTTAAATTTCAATTAATCAGATCAGACACGGCTGGTTCAAATACCTCAATTTCACAGGCCTCTTTCGCTCGCTGTTGTCAACAGGTCGGCAAGATGGTGATCTCCTTCGTAGTTATCTTCTTCATTTGCTTCCTGCCCTATCACGTGTTCATGCTGTGGTTTCACTTCTCACCGTCGTCTCAGCAAGACTTCGACGACTTCTGGCACGCCTTCAGGATCGTTGGCTTCTGTTTGAGCTTCGTCAACAGCTGCGTTAATCCCATTGCCCTTTACTTTGTCAGCGGAACATTTCGTAAGAGGCGAGTATAACGAGACGAATCGAACGTCAACAATACTTTAACAAGGCCAACCATTGTTCGCAAAAAGCAACAACACACACATAGTTTCATAGTTTCGTTCCTCGAATTTACACGTTTCGTCTTCTTCGCAATCTTTGAATCTTTAATACCGCCATTGTAGCGCCAAAAGAAAAGAAAGAAATTAATTACTCGCACGATACATATTCATTATGCAACAATTACAAAACCGCAAATAGAGACAAACGACTATGGCCGAAAACAAGTACGTTCGTCGACAAAAAAACGTTTGTTAGAAATTAAATTCGAGAAACGTAAACCGAACAAAACACGCAAGGCTATTTGAATGTGAGCATTTTGCAAATATACAATATATATATATATATATATATATATATATATATATATATGCATACAGTAGAGATCGATGAAGAGAGATTTTTCTTACAGATTCAACAGATACCTTTGTTGGTGCATGTCAAGGAAGATCAGCGGTGTTTATCGAACCGAAACGATAAATAGTTCGGACAGGAACGGCAACCGAGAAGTGAGTTTTTCGCGAAGGCGGCGTTGCGGTGGCCGCGACACCCTCAACGAGACCAGCTTCGGCTCCACGATTCGTAGAGACACTCAAGAACTGAACACGACTGCTCTCTACGAGCTAACCGACGAGACCACGAGGCCCACTTGAAAACTTTAGATCGTCAGCCATTTTCTTTTTCTCTTTTTTTCTTTTTTTTTCGAGGACGATCGCGCGACGCGGGGACGAACGAAGAAGAACTTCATCGATGGACGCTATTGAGAACAGAGGACCATTGCAAGTAATAGAAATTAAGCAACACTTCAGTGAACTTGTCATTGTAACGTCGCGAATAGCGTTCGATCGCGACGATTTTTTTAATCGATCGAAGAACAATCGTGCAGCTTCAGCTTTAGGGATTTAGCATAAGGATTTTCGACCGATTCCGACGTAAAATAGGGAAACGACACTTCCATCCTCGAGTGAACGACGAGAGGAACCGGTTTTTGAAATGAAAAAAAAAAAGAAAAGTACGTTTCGAGACGTTGAATCGCGATAATTTTCCCGCAGCTTCGGAGACTTAAGTTAAGAATTCTCAACGTCGCCGATACTATGCAATTTCAAGGTAAAATAACGACGCTTTGATCCTCGAATAATGGAAGAAAAAAAAAAACGAGGAACACTTTCGACACGAATCTACGCATTCAATCACGATAGTTTTCTAATCGATCCGACGAGAACGTACAGCGTGTTTCTGTACAGACTGAGTTTCAGAATTTCCAACGACGTTCACACATATTACCAATTTCGACACAAATCAAGAGGCTAGCGATATTTTAATCGCTAGTTTAGTGTCGAGAGGAACCGGTTCTTGAAAGTCGAAGTCATCGACTACGAAGAACACTCTCGACCAATTGCCTCTGGGACAGGTAACAAACAGCAGAGCGTTGCCAAGGCAAGAAGTAGTTAACATTCCGATCGCTTTGAACAATTATCTTCCGACCATTCGACCAATCGTCCGCGACGTGGCTGTTTTCTCCGGTGCGCGTCGTTAAGGGTACGCTAAAAGATCGATCGTAATCTAAACTCGAATTACCAGGCAAAAAGAACCATCTCGTTCCATCGAGCTTTAATTATCCTGTTGTCGAGTCGCTCTCGATGGCAAGTGAAATTAATTCACCACCAACCTGTCGATATTCTTAGCCAATTGCAATCCTTTTCTCTCCCGGCTATGGTGCCAGTCCCTGTCTCTTACCGCGAATTATCACCGTTCGTTAAATCGCTGCTTGAACAAAAGTTGCTCTGACGGATCGTATCGCGCACCAAATGTACAACGTAAGAGATAGACAGAGAGAGGGAGAGGAGAGAAGCTGGCGTTATTGAATCGCGTGACAAAATTTCATTAGAGACGGCGAATAGAGGGGATTCTGTGCATTAATTGTGTTCTGTCTGACGACCTTGCCCCCTTCGCTTGTTAATCGGGAATTCCTGTTTGACGTGCACCTCTGTTAACAGGATTTAGCATCCACACGTCTATTGGCCGTCGCGTTTCCGTACGTTATAGACGTTCCCGTCGTTCAGATAACGCATGGACGTCTTCTCGACTACCCCTATTATGGCTGTAATTAGGCCACGCAGCGACGAAAGCGTTTCCAAGTGAAATCGATACAAGGTTCGAGTGTGTGTATTCAAACAATCTGGAGCTACCAATTTCTGCCGTGTACTGACCTCCCACTCCACCAATCTTTCTGTATGGCGAGAATAAAAATTCATTCAAAAGAGACAGGACAGGAGGGTTTTGTTATTGTTATTGGTTCGGTGCAGGCCCGAAGTCTGCATCTTGGGATGGCTGGTACTTTCGAGAACGTACTTTCTAAGGATTTTTCGGCAAATTTTGTTTATCGTGTTTACTCCGATTTAAAATCTGAGAGGCAACGATCACTGTACTTTTGTTTCTTTCTTTTTCTTTTTCTTCTTTTTCTTTAATATTGCATAGATGAAATTGAATGAGCAAAGAAAATGAAATTTCCAACATGTGGATACACACAGATGCGTAACTTTCAAGTTACGCGATGTTCTAGAATGTGGTAAGTGGAAATGTTCTAGAGTGTAGTATTTCATTAGCCGTGGGGCTAATTCTCCTAATGGAGAAAAGCCTCGAGTCCAAAGGTCTGACAACGTTGAATTAAAACTACTGTGCTTTTGCAAGAAATTCTCAAAATTCTGTTACAAAGATTAGCGTAAACTTCCAAGGATATGTTATCCACGCTTGATAACATTCTAATTTGAAAATCCTCAGGAGTTTAAAAATCTGAAACAAATAGAAGAGAAGTTAGGTAACAGAGGATGATTAAAATTATGGCTTGCTCTCGGTCAAACAGCCATTTCAACGAACTGCAGTGTTCTCCAAACTTTCACGAAGAAAAATAAATAAGAAAGTCGTTCGAGTTCGAGAGCTCGTGCTTCGCTCAAAGGGAAACAGGTGAAGACTAGTTAAAAGTATGAATAGGGCGCGATCAATAACAGCGTGTAATCGTCGGCAAAAACAAATTCTTCGAATGGAAGAATTTGTACGATGGTTCTTTCTTTAGCAACTGGCCGCGAGTTGGGACTCTTATTTGGCAATTTACTCGAGCAGCTTTCCTCATCTACGAAATTTCAAGTACCTTCTTTCTTCACCGAGTGCAAGAAAGACGCGAATGACAGCCTCGTAATCTTGAAAAATTTTGCTTCAGCTATTGCGTCGTAATGATGATTTTCGTTAGCTTTCGCTGGCACTGGTAAATTTCAAATTAGTAAAAAGCTAACGAAAGATCTCGAATATTTCAATATGTTACCTTATTCCCACAGAGAACAAAAAAAAAAAGAAAAAAAAAAGAAACTCTCTATTCCAATTTACACAAGAATCGATAAGTAAACCGGTCGAGCGAGATTCATCGGAGCTTTATCCCCGCGATCTTCGGTAAAACCAGGAACAAAAACACCATTGCGTAGCCACCGTTCTGGATTTGTTGGCAACGTATTCGGTGAAAGTTGTCGGTGCAAGGGGCGCGTGCCAGCCGTTTCCATCGGACGCAGGGCACACGCCGAGCAAACAGGGGTTCCCGGCGATACAATGGTCCGCATCTGCAAGCCAGGGGAGACCGAGTGCAAGGGGTTCCGAAGGGGAACTAGAGAGGGGGTGAAGCCATGGCAAACCGTCACCCTCGCAACAGTCTCTCCTACGACAAGCTACTATGTACTAGGTTTTTGGTTAGTCGATGTTCAGTCAACGGTCTTTCTGCTTCTCGAACGAGCCGTTCCCTGGAACGAGGAAACGGATTCTGCCTCTCGGGACAAGGGCAAAGAAGCGAGGAGGGACTGCACGGGACAAAGGGGCCATTAGAGCTCGAAGGGGAAGCATCTCTGACGAAGAGGGAAAAAGAAACGGAGGCTTAAGCGAAGGGCACGGGATTTATTTTCGGCTACTCGTTCGTTTCGTGAAGAGTGAGAGAGAGAGTGGGTGTTATCGCGTGAAATCGTTTGTGAAAGGTCGCGTGGGTGGATCGATGGTGAGGTTGCTTCACTGTTCGACAGGATTTCAGTAAGAATGAAACGATACTCGTCGGTAAGTGGTTCGAGAAGCTACGTTTCTCCAGGCTATGCGAGTTTCAGTTTCTAATCGGAAGTCGTGTCGGTGTGATGCAGGCCCCCTGTCTGGCGGATCGGAACAACGATAGCAAGAAGGCCAGATCGATGGAGGTAAGTTCCGTTTACGAGTGAATTATTCGCGGATTTCGTGACGCCTGGCGTGTAAACAGTGAATATTTAACAGCGTGCGTGCACACGTGGTGTTTATGCAGGAGCCGAATGCCAAAGAGTATCTGCAGTTGGCGCTGGCCAGAGTCTTGGAGCTGCAACGAGAGATCAAAGACGGAACATACGCCACCGACTATACCAGCGATCTTGGTAATGTTAATTTAGAAACTTATTTTATGCGATCCTTGCAGCGTCTTTTTCGATTTTCTCGGATTGCCCCCTTGCCGTGATCGTTAACTTACCACGTTTCTCAGAGTTTAGAAATATTCTCAGAGTATCTCGCGTCTATCATTGAGGGCAGCTTCGG
Source organism: Tetragonula carbonaria (assembly GCA_032399595.1). NCBI lineage: Eukaryota > Metazoa > Arthropoda > Insecta > Hymenoptera > Apidae > Tetragonula > Tetragonula carbonaria. The sequence continues at coordinate 7,054,071 of JAUCRC010000014.1, forward strand.
TAACCCAGTACATAAGTTGCCTGCAAGCTTATTTATAACATGAAAATATCAAGTTCCTGTTTATTCGATTCCCTATCTTTTCTTATTTATCGATGACAGTTTTGTTCTTCAATAATAATTGGTATGAAAGAAATGAGAGCGACGTGTAAGTACACACAATGAGGTGGAAAAGTTTTCGATTCTTCGCAGGTAAAAGGAATGTTAATTAACGTTACGTGCTACAGCAAAAGAAAGTATCGAAGCAAATAAACGTTGTTGTCACGTCGCGATACAGAATTCGTATTTTTAAAAAATGTTAAAACGACGAAAACAGATACCTTCGTAACTTCCATAGAAAATAACAGTTCTTCCAAACAAGTTTCGAGAAACCATCAATGTCCTCAGCCTTTGGCCGGTAAAATGAAACAGCTCGATCAATATTCATTACACGAAATTACACGTAGCTCCGTCTGTCTTCTTACCTTCTCGTGATTAATTCAACGGAGCTGAAGCAATTAATACACGGAATTTTTCCGCCAGGCGAATCCAGCAGCGAGGAAGACTTGACGAAGAAAGTTCTTCGTAAAGTATTCAAGAATCTTCCCGGGACACCGGACTCCGCCGAGGCAATAATGAACCGAGTGTCGAAAAACAAACTTAGCATCTCGCAATTAGACGCGATCCACGGTAAAAGGATCCAGCTGTTGGGCTACGACACTTGTCGCAGAACTGCCGTGGAGTTCATGAAGAACGTGGTTCGCGAGACGAGGCGGGACGCCAAGTCGTCTGACTCGAGTCACTCCGGATTTCGACTGGGTATCTACTCGAGGAACGAGCCGAGGCTGGCGCATCGTAGAACTGGCTTACGGAGAAGTTCTTCGTCTTGCGACCAAGAGATTCGCGACAGAATGCTGAGAAGTTTGGACCTGCACTTAGCCAGTAAACAAAGAGATTACACCGCCAAGTTGATGAGATCGGGTATATAAGACAGATACCCGAGACGCTTGGAAATCAGGGTGAAAATTCTATCACGAATATTTCCATCTTCATCGTTTCTTTTTGATCGAGGCTTTCTATAATCATAAGGGTGTTTTGAGAGCTTATTCAGAGCAGACTGCGGATGTTTATGCAAACTTATATCTCTATGGAAATAATTAGAAAACGTAGGTAGAGAATTATTTTGCCTATTAACTGTTGCCAGCGGTCCCGTGTTTTGAATATAAAGTGCCAGTGTATGCATTTTCGCGCTTTCAAAGTTTTCATACATGCATAAAAACCCGCAACTGCCTTATCTGCTTATTAACACGTCGACTGCCTCGCGAAGCGGAATATTACGTTACAACAGAAGTGCAATGAATGCGCATTTTTCTATAGTATTATCAAGTCATTTAAATCATACTTTGTTCGTTCCAAAAATATTTATAAATGGCCACGGTGATAGTTGACGTGTTAATAAACTGCGGATATTTATGCAAATTTATATTTTCATAAAGAGTAAAAATACTTTTTTTGCATAGCGTGTAGATTTTACAAGTTTCTTACAAGTTGCATAAAAATTCGCGGTCTATTTAATAATTATTTTTTATCTAGTCAAGCTAATTAAGAATCGTACCTGGTTCTTTCTAGTACGAATCATTCTAGTCACTCAGACGTCAAATATTAATTGCGAATGTTATGATAGCTAGAAATCGTGTTATAAATTATTTTTCTACGATATACATTAGTGTAACTTGCATTCTAACGTGAATTTATTTATCGAGTGAATAATAACGAAATTACGAGACTTAAGAAAATTAGAGAACGAGAGTACAACGACATTTTGTAAAAAACGTTTATTCATAATGTACAATTAAAAAAAAAAGAAAAAAATAAAGGGGTGTGAAAGGTATCTACAGTACGACTTAACACCTAAAAAAAAACGCTCTGCAACTTTTCATCTTCTCAATTAGGAAAAGAAAACAAGGACATCAGAGTGTTCGCCAATAGATAGACTAGACAAAAGACAAATAATTGTTTGTTCGACTTTTATAAAAATTCATTTATACTCTGTCGTGAGTCCTATAGTAAATAGGCTCCGTAAGGCTTGTTCATCCTCTTTCTTCTTCTTTTTTTTTTTTCTTTTATCATTCTATTCGCATTCTGCATTCGCGAATCCCCGAGGATGTCTCGGATAGATGTATTGCTCGAGGATCTCCGCGTGATGCCTAGTAAAGTTATTATGCATGTATATGCGGTTTACGAGATACAATCTAATCCTAATTGAAACGCAGCAGTACATTGACAAAAGAACGCGCCTCTCGTATAGCAACGTCAGTCCTTTCTATCCTTAATCCTTTTCATCATAGAGAGAAAATACTTTGTGCGAATACCGCTTGAACATTTCCTTAAGAAAAAAAAAAACAACGTGGCGTTGTATCATCGTCGATTCTATGTATAAAGAAGAATTTTTCTTCACGCTCTACAAATACAATGTTTGTCACTCCCTCGTTAACAATGACACCAGATCAGTTTGATCAACGCTACGCTACGCTATGTCTCAATTACATCGATGAAAGTCCTACTATCGTTGAAATTTCGAAGCATAAAGTCGTTGCTCTAGGAACTGCTGAGGAAACGAAAAATACGCGAGTCTAAGATTCTATCATCTAACGATACAGAATAATTGTCCTTCGTGTGTGTTCGTTGCTCCGATGGGAATAAAAAAAAAAAAAATATTAATACGAGAGAGACGTGCTTCGCAAGCCTACGATTCAAAATCTGTCTGTCTGTCTTCTCGCCAATAATATTTCACAATTAATATACTCGTCGTATGACCTACCGTTTACGTGTATATTATAAACTAATACAACATCTACAGCCTAATCTATGATTATTAAAACTAATTACTAAAGCTGCTTAAATCGTAACGTATAGAGGGCTCCAGCAGCAGGATACAGAATTGCTGCCAATGCAATTGGAACAGAATCGACGAAGGAAAAACCTGTAACGGTCGGAGAACTTTTCGTAAAAGTGACGGAACTCGACGATAAACCGATCGAACGACCAAAGTTTCGAACGCAATTCCAAGGAAATTACCGAAATAATAAATTTCAAGCCTCGACCCTTCACGCGATCTATTCTATCTATCAAAAAGTAGTACCTCTTATAAGAGTCACGATCAAAACGCAAGTATTCGAATGTTTCGAATGTGTGATCGCCGATCGAATCGAAATTGCTGATTTCAACGTTTCTTTCAGGAGTATTTCAAACACAGATAGAACCAGTATATCATATAATCTGCAAAGACTTGTAATTACCTCGTGTCAATCTTCTAATATCTTTTCTAATGCGCCAATATTTTCGAACACTTCCACATACTTGCGTCCGATCGAAAATTCTTGCTCCTCGTCGACCACCAACGTCCACTGACTTCCCGTCTCATTGAATCTGCTTGCGCTTAAAAACTAATCTTAAAGCGATCTACATACATGTATACGTACTAGAAAATATCTCTTCAATTTCGTTCGCCATGGTATTACCAACATTCTCATCTCCCACCCTGCCCTCATCCTTCCCCGAGTTCAAAAGTAGAAAGAATTCCAAGAAGACGTCACCGTTGAAATCGCCAGCTGTTGCAACCGAACAGAGATCGAAGCTTGGACGCGATCGTGGATCGTCGAGCGGTTCCTCAGTGTTGTTGCACGAGTGTCGGTCCGCTGCCAGGATTTCTCCATGGGTCTGGTATGTCGAAATGCGGCGGCACGGTGATCAGTGCATCGTCGGCGGTTCTGTCCGCGCTGCAATTCGTCGGTTTCACGCGCGTCGTGTTCACGCACTCGATCGGCAACTTGAAGAAGTCAACCTTGTAATTGTAGCCGTGGCTGCTCACTCGGATGATGGTGTGCAGCGGGACCTCCATGTACGGCAGCTCCTCTGGCTTCTTGTCGGTGAAGAAGCCGATGATGCAGCGGAGAACAGCTTGATGCGACACCACCAGGATGTTATTGGATCTCTGTAGTTCGGCTATCACCGGCTCCACGCGTTGCATCGCGTCGATATAACTCTCGCCCCACGGGTAACGATAACGTAGCTTGTCCTGATCGCGCCAAGCGAATTCCTGGGATGAATCGTGAGTGAATCGATTTAGTATATTCGAGTACAGCAAGAATTTTGTCTACGTCGATCAAATTTTCAGCGAATTAAGTTAAATTAAATATGAAAGTTAATAGTGGGATGTCATATATAAGCTACAATTATGTAAACTGTATAGTAGAGCTTCGTTTATTTGAATGAAATTTTTGAACAAATTCGCTTGTCGTATGAATTGTAAGCAGTAATGAGAACGAATGAGCTCCAATTTGTATTATCGACATTGATTGATGCGGTTTCGCGACGTAAATTTTTAATTAGCATTTTCATCGACACGAATTCCGTATCGCGAAGAGATATATGAATTAAGCCTGGCGATTGAGGAAGATAAACACTTTTCTGACTCGTAAACTATTTGTTTATATGAATGGAATTCTACCGTGCTGCAGATTATGTAATAGATTATATAGATTTAGATTACGCAATAACTTCATTCGCGTATTCAATTATTAAGATATAGATCGCGTTGTACCATTATCTTTTGCAAATGGATTAGATATATACATATATTCTTGTATTCCTCAACATTTTCCAAAACAAAACAATACCCAACGCAGTAAATATTTAAAAGAATCTGGAGCTCAGCCCACTTAAAATTAATTAGTTCTCGAAACCAATACTTTCGAGAGATAACAATCCCTTTCGAACTAAACTACTGGCAGTTTCTGATAAAAATTCAACAAATGTTCGAAATTAAGTTTTTAACACATATCCGTCCGGCATTATTTGCACCGCCATTGATCAAATGCCATTTTTTGACGCTATTTGTAGAAACGATACGCTCTATATAAAAACAACCTAACTTTTAAAAAGTCTAATATTTTTTAGTGAAATTTTGGGAAATGAAATAAAATGAATTTGTATTTATATATACACACCTTTATTTTTGATTTTTTTCTTTCTGAAGTTAAATAAAAATTAAATCCACGAAAAAGTTGAAACGAATTATTTTATTAGACAAAGTAAATTATTTTCGAAACTTTAATTTTACCAATAATTAATAATAATTAACACCCGAGTGCTTAAACTTTGAATAAACTTCTTCTATACGCAGTACCGAATACGTTTTTAAATTAATTTTTTTTTGCGTTTGCATCCTTATACGACGCAATTAAAGCTGAAATCAGTTTTTTTCGTAGAATTATCTCTGTTTGGTAAAAATTATGTTTTAATTTATTCAGATTTAATAAAACGACAATCAATTATTTACTGCAATATACAAATGACGAATTTTCGTCATTTGGCTGCTGGTGATTGTCTGTGAAATGACGAATTTTCGTCATGCGGACGGATATGTGTTAAGGCCCCCATAGACGTTGAAACATGCTGCGATGCATGCATCACTGATGCAAGTACCACTGAGAAGCAAGGAATCACTGATCGAATAGACTTCTAGCATTAGTTGGACAAAGAAAGTCCGTGATAATAAACCTAAAATTACTATCACTAATATTGGAGCTGAAAGACGATCTGATATTTTAAAACACTTGTTTCAACTTTGGCGTCACACGAAGAACTGGAGAATCGGTAGAGTGGAGGCAAGCTGATTCTGAAACATCGTCTGAACCCTTTCATGAAACCTAGGAGTTGATGCATGCGTCGCAGCATGTTTCAACGTCTATGGCCTTTAAGGAGATGGACGTGTCTGACTTTCGAATTTACCTGCGGATAATGCTCCTGCATCTCTTCGTACGAGAGACCTTCGCAAATGCCAGCGTGAAGCTCGTTGAGTGCTGCCACGTGTTCTTGAGGCGCCTCCACGCCACGAGCAGTGGCGATAGTCCTTCGAAGACGGCTGGTCAACACGCGCAAGTCAGGAATACGCATAGCGTTGAACTTAGTGGCCAACGCTTGTGCGTATCTCTCGCCGCGTGCGCTTAGAACCGCGTCACCGCCGACCTTACCCAACACGTTGTACTCACTTTCACCGTGCTGTGAACAGAAGAGAAGCTCAATTTTCTACTTACTTATCAAATAACACTTATTATACCACGGGAGGGCAATAAATGTAAAATATAAAATTCACAATCTGCGAATGTCGAATAAAATTTTTCAATTTCTAAAGCTAACGAATTTCGACTCGACGATCGCCATTATTACTTGAGAGCGAAAAATGTCAGTCTCTCGGGAAGAAAATCTGAATTTGACAGAGATCGACTAATTCCTCGAGGAATGAATCACCTTTTCGATAAGATAACCAGTTTCTCGAAACGCGAGCTCGTGCTTTTTTTTTTTTAACGCGCGTTGTATCGAAACAATTCGAGATGAAGATACTTCTTGCTCAGATACGTTAATTGATGCAATAATTACCAACGAGCCACGACCTGGCTCAACTCAGTGACGCATCACGTTGCCATTTGAAAAACATCTCACGATATCGTCGTTATAATCGTTGGAAAATATTAAAGAGACTCGGCGCGTTGGAACTAGACTAAAAAGAATTGAGTAACCGGTATCGACTGTATTAAATTTGCTCGATTACCAACCCGAGAGAAGTAAAGAGTGTGCGGTTTGATCATGACGCTTCCAAGATATCCAAGAACGCTCGTCTCCACGTGGCCAGACACTTTACGAGTCTCGATGTCCATGCTCGCCGTGTCAATGCGGATACGCGGATAGGTCTTCTCGTCCATCGGCTCGTAGGATTCCGCGTAATGAGCTATCTTCAGCTGTAGATCTTCCTCGGCCCTTACCGGATCCATGCCAGCGTAATCGGCGCTGTAGCGCAATATCTCCTTGTAATTTCGCTCCAGCGCGACCGGATCGTCGCAGACGCACTCGATGAAAAGGACGCGATAACCGAGCTGCCCGGAAAAATAGTCGAAGACCTCGGCGCGCTGCGCTCGTGTCACCAGCGTGGCGTCCAGGATCTTCAAACAGGAAAACTCTTAAAACTAGTTGCGGCGGCTCGCAAGCGCGAGTTTCTATATCTCTTTCCACGCGTTTCGTTCGAATAGGGATATCTATTTTAATTACGTCGGTTATATCAGTCTTGTTTCATTTTTTTCTTTCTTGTTCTTTTACATTTAGACTAAATCGCTTTTCCGCACGTGATATAAATTCATGGTCAAACAACATTTGCTTTTTTTATCGTTAATTTATATACAAAGACCACAGAGGAAATGTACAACGAGTTTATCCCTCTTCTGATTTCGTGATCTGGTTGTTACTTGGTGAATATCTTAATTAATGTGGTATATACTTGGAAAGAGAGAGAGAGAGAGAGTCTTTTAAAAACAGTTAAATCCGTGGAGTTTTGCAATTAACATTTTGAAAATAATCAAGATGAGTTTGGAATTAATTCCAGAATGTGAAATTCGTTTTAGAGATCGGGCCTTCGCCAACGAAGAGAACGAAGTTATTCGTCCGAGTATTCTCGACTATTTCTGACGCATATACCATCTACAGAGTAATGAACTGACGTGAACCACTGCGGTTTCCGTCGTGGAACCTTAGTGCACGTTGTTGAAAATATTGACCAAGCGCAAAACTTGCACGACGAGGTTCGATTCGGCTCGGAGAAAGGCAGACTGGCTTGACTGGCCTCCGTTTTATCGCGTCGTCCGCCGTTAACGTGATCTATGTATAAATCCGACTACTGCCCCTTCTAATCCATTTCTACTGACGTGAATACATTTTCAGAACAAAAAGACACGTGTTCTTTTTTTCTTTCTCTCTTTCGATTGTTTTCTCCGTTCTTGTTCATCGAATCGAGCTTTTTTCTTAATTCCTGTCGATCGTTCTCGATCATCGACAAAGGGAATCGCGCCTGTTCTCGTTTCGATTCTGGATTCATCGCCTTCAGCTCGAGTGCGATTTCGCCGCCTAATTTCGACTCGGTTTCGCGTCTAGTTTGCCGGTGATGCTTACAGCTACGGAATTCCCGGCTGCAAGCCACGCAGCGCAGTCGTGCATCGCGTCTCGTTGGGCCAGGGCTCTCAAAGCTGCGTTCGCCGTGTGATCCGGGCGAAACAGCTCGTGCGACACCGCCTCTCCGTACGGTTCCAGCCTTTTCCTTCGGTAGTCGCTGACCCTCATTACTGAAAGAAAATTTCGTATTCGAAACGTCTCTCAGAAACAGTTGTAAAGTAATTACAACGATGATCTAATTACTAGTTTGCAACAACGGCAGGAGGTGGGGATAAATCAGTCGGTAGAGACTCTTAATCTGAGGATCCAGGGTTCAAGCTCCTGTTCGGGCGAGAAAAAAAAGACAACAGCACGAGAGAGCTCTGTGTATATAAAAAGCTCCCGAAGCTCTCCCACGTGCGGAGGACGGCCATCGTGGAGGTTTTAGTTGGTAAAAATTCGACACTGGGTCTTCCCTTAAAAAGACTCAGGTGTCTTATGAAGATTTCCTCCACGTAAAAAAAAAAAAGAAAAAAAAAGTTTGCAACAACGGTGCAAGCACGTATTTCTCTCTGAGGGTCTAAGGAATGGTTAGAGGAATACTTAAGCAGCCAGGATATTCTGATCGATTGTACGCGTAAATTTAGGGACGACTTTCTATGTATAGAAAGGGAGTGGGCTGCAAAAGTCCAGAAAAAGATCATCAACATGCATCGTCGCATGGCATATTACGACACACAGGACTTAAAAAAGAGAAACATTAACGTCATAAATATTGATTCACGTAAGAGACCTCAATCAAGCGTAATGTGTAAGAAATAATATGCAATGGAAAAAAAAAAGAAAAAAAAGAAAAAACAAAGACATAATGATCAGACACGTGAATTGCACGCATAATTCGACCATGAAGTGGCAAATTAAAAATCGTGAAGGAGACAAAAAGAGAGATATAATTGCGCGTCTTGGACGTGTGTGTATGATTTAACGAGCAAGTTTCCTTTGCAATCGACAGTTAAACAAAGCATGCGTTCCCCACCTTTCGTGGAATCGCCGTTCCAGTTGAGCCTGCGCGAAAGACACTGAGCCACTTGGGTTTTTCCACGACCTGGTAGGCCGCACATTGCGATCACAACCCCCGCGAACTTCCGGGGTGACTTGGTTAACCCCGGGGTCCTCACTGCGATTTTATCCTTGGGTTCTGGAAGCCACGAGAAAACACGGTGAATCATCGTGCAATCAATCGTATTTTCGTCGGTGGTCACATCTGTCTACGCGTGGCGACTAACGATTCGGACAAAGAACGCTTCGTGCGGGAAACGTATATACACACATACAATATACGTATACACATACAACGCATACACACACTCTCGTCGAAAAATTTCGAGCACTATTTCTGAATCTCTGAACGAACTTCTTTCGAGAAATAAGAATATCGTGAATGCAAGTTCGATCACGCCAAGTATAATTAATTGAAACGTTATTAGAGGAAGTGATCTAGGCTGTTTCGAAATCTCGAAAGATCTTGCTGTAAATTCCCTTGGTGCGTGTGTACCGCGACAATGTTCTACAATGACACGCGATTAAAATAGACGAGGAACTTTTTCAACAAAGCGTTTCATTGCCCGCATCGGACAACTAGTTATATATAATGATCAACTTTAGAAGACGCAGCGAGGCAATGACGACAGATGCAGGCACGGTGCCAAGCTATTATAGCTGGTAAACCAGCCGTCGTTCGAATGATCATTAGCGACGTGAACGCGCGTGTGTATATACCGAACATCGCGATTGTGTTACGATATGAAAGAAACCAATGGGAAAATTAATTTCACGAAGCACAGCTTTCTCTCTGCCACGACGTGCAATAAATCGCTTTCGATGTTCCGTTTGTTTCGCGTCGAATGAAATATTCAAACATCCGCGAAACCTCGTGAGCATAAATAATAAATCCGATGCACCACTCGAATGAACGAATTGCATTAGAGATCGGAATCTTTTTTTCACTCGCGCATACTACTATTGATCGGCGGAAGAATGGGCGAAAATAATCCTTACCGATCACACACATGTTTCCTAGAGTGTGTAGTTAACGACAACACGGTTCAATCCTCGACCAATCGATAATAGCGAATACGTTTCAATGGTGCAATCGAGACTAACTCGCAAGCGTGCGAATTTCGATCGGGTACTGATGCGTTCCCGGTCCGCATCACATTGCGAACCGTGCATTACCGAACTTTATATTTAGACCTCTCTTCCCTTTCGCACGACAGCTTTTGGCTACGTTTTTGCTGCTTCCTTCGCGGTATTAAGCTCGCGGGAAACAGGCTCGTTTCTCTTCTGATTCTGTTGTCCGTGTAATTTCAACGCTGCGAACTGTTTATGCAGATTTATGTATGTTTTGTGCATCTATGGAAGTAATAAATATTAAACGTTTGCGTGTTGATTTGTACTTCTGTTTTTTCGCTGGGTAATTCAAAGCGAAGTTTTAAAAGTGAAATTAATTCTATTTCGCAGAATGCACGGTTTCATCGAATAAAAGCGACGTTGCTCTTTTTCTTCACATTTATCACAGAGCGCGACGATTGCCAGAAATTTCCAAACTATTAACACTTTACCGACAAGTAGCCTATTAATCGGCTAACATATTTTAACACTTTACCGACAAGTAGCCTATTAATCGGCTAACTATTCACCGCTAATACACGGTCGGTAAAATGTTAATTTACGAACTATCCAAACTACCTAATACATCTTAATACATTTTATCTTGAAATTTCCAAGAAGTATTCCGAACATTGATTCTATCACGATCTACGCGATATCCGATTGCTACATTTTCCCAAAATTCCGTACAGAGAGAACGAAAACGAAAGTCACGTTACGAAATACGATTTATCGGTCCAGGCCAAGTCACAACTTCACAGTCGGATTAAAGTTCAAGCACGAAAATAAATACGAAGACTTCGGCGAAAAAGTTATAATTAACTCGTTGTTTACAATATTACAAAAAAAAAAAAAATTATCTAAGTTCACGAAAATATATGGCAGAGTCTAAACGTTGCCTTATCGCACGTTATTCGGCGAACAATCGAAGCTCGAAAAGTGATAAAGGTCACTTCAGTCGAGCCAATTTGACGAAACACGATAGATTTTTTACCATAAGCGAAAGCACGTACGCCACGAACCGATTTCGTCACACTTGACATATCTGACTTGCTTTCCATTTGCGTATCTGCTTTTGCCGAGCTGGCCTATGTCAATAAAATTAATTACGAATTACACCCTTTGATCCGTAGATCAAAGAGCTCCGATGCACGCTCCATGTTAGATTGCAAAAGTCCATTTGTCGACAATCGACTTTGGAAAACAAGACGCAGCGGAGACGGAAGTTCTTACGACACCAATAATCGAATGACATAACGATGTCACGTACATTGTTTTTTAAAATTCGAAGTGCAGTCTCGAGTATTGCCTTTGTGAGACCGGTGCATACGATACTCGATCGATACCGACGATATTGTATCGAGGATCATCATTAAAAGAAAAAGAAAAAGAAAAATAGTTTAATAGTTGGTACGTTGACCGAAGACTTGGTGTGTCGTCACTGGTTTCATTATTATTCAATCGTTGAATTATCACGACGCACGTGCTGTCGCCGCGTTACTCCTACATACGTCGACGTATGCGTGCATGCTAAGCGGAAAAATGATTCCATGGAATACCGTGTCAATAATCTTTTAGCCACGTATAAAAACATATGGCAACGGAACGTGTTCCCGACAGGAAATGCCGATTAATTGTGAAAGTAAAGTTTCCTATTCTCGCATACTCGTCACGCTCTCGTGTGAAAAAATTTACCACTACCATTTCCACGCGCTTTCGCAGGCAGGATAAGAACAAGGTCAGTGGCGGAAAATCGATAATCGGTCCTGCTGAAGGAAACCGCTTTCGTTGCGTCAGAACACTGCAACCACCCATCCATGTATTGTAATTTCCTTCGAAGGAAAAGTTCCTCCGGTACTTTGGCAGAGAAATACTGTAATCGAAGTTTGGAAAAATTCCTAGCTATCGTAGTTCCTTTGAATTTCGCTCCGGTACCTTGTTAGACAAAAATGGAAAAATCGTGGCTTGGAAAAATTCGATGAAACGTATCGTATTTCTCCGAATGTTCAGGACTCTGCCAGAAAAAGGATTGAAATTGAAGCTTGGAAACATTCGGAGCTGCCGTAGTCAGATTCGGCAAAAACACGATAGGTGTGAAATACGTCATATCTTTCCAATATTTCGCCAGTTGAAAAAAGTGGAGATTGAAGTTTGGAAAAATTTAATAAAACATATCCCATTTCTCCAAAATACTTTTTTCAGGGGGGAAAAGTTGAAGTTGAAGCTTGGAAGAATCCCTGAATCGGCACTGTTGGAGCTCCATGTAAAATGATATATAATTCTCGAAATCTCTTGTCAGAGTTCTCACGTGAAGAAGAACTCGAGCTCGAAGCTTCGAAAAATCCCAAGCCACTCGAGTTTCGCTAAAGTTCGAGACTATCTGTAAAACCTCGTACGATGGTTTAAACTGAGAGATATGTAGGAAAAAAAAAAAGAAAAAAAAGAGAGTATTCGATAAGGAATTGGAACAAATCGTGTCCCAAGATAAGCAGCATTTACGTCAACTGAATGTTAAACGCCTTTAAGGTGCACAACTCTCTCGCGCAGCTGACATCGTTTACCATTCTACCGCTGTGTGTGTGTGTGTGTGTGTGTGTATTTATACGTAGTGCGTATTTACAAGGACAGTGTAAATAATTGGCGTATGCTGACAATAATGCACGTGTAACGACTACATGCACGGCTGTGCACGAAGCAAATGGTTCAGAGAGAGAGAGAGAGAGAGAGAGAGAGACACTGAATTTTTAAATACAAGGGGCACACCCTCGATCACCGGGTGATTTTTAAGCTTATTAGCATGCAACGTGCATCACGTGCACATTCCCAAGCTATAATAATGTTCCCTCCGTCGGTGGAAATATCCTTGAAGAGATTTTTCTTTTCGTGTCTCTCTTTCCTTTTTTCCCTTGCATTTAAATTTGAAAACACGATTCACGGTTTGCACGAGATTCGTCGCGAGGTAAACGTTGCAACGTGTAACGAACTCGTTGCCCGATTTAACCACGATGTTGACAGACATCGTTATCACGAAATAATATTACGTTTGAGTTAGATTAGATTACGCGATTAAAATGGAAATACGTATGCGAAGGAAATCCGTATTTGACGCGATGCTAATTCTCTCCACTCGTAAATATCAGGCACGTGTATGTTTAAAAATTCAGGCTATCGGAAGATTTGCCTCTATCGTGGAAACGCGGGCCGCGATTATTTCGCGTTAAACGACAATAATGATAGGTTTCTGACCTTCGACTGAATAATCCGTACATTCATTCGCGAATTACAGTTTAGATACCGGAGGTCACGTTTGGAGGAAGAAACGAAGCCTCAACTGCTTTTTCAGTTTCTTCGTGAAAAAGTCAATTATCTCGCGATATATTCGTAACTTTAAATTCTTTAAATTAAAAAAGAATAAAATTTCGTATAGTACGCGTATAGCATTTGATAAATAATTGAAACTTGATTCAAGAAGAACGCGACTCTTGTTCGTAATTTAATTAATACATTTGTCAGATTGGACATTAGAAATAATGACTTGCTAGTCACTTGATTCACAACTCGGGAGAGAAATACCATAAATCAAGAGATTAAAACGTTATTTTCCTTTCAGAGAATCAATAGATTGCTAGAACGACATAACTGGTGCCGATAATCATTATTATTATTATTGTTATTATCGTAATTCTTTCGTCGTTGCTGGCCTTCGTAATTATTTTTTACGAGCGTATTCGTCGCGTTTTTCCATCGATGTTTATTGTTGTTCGAAGCAACAATCGGCATCGACTGTCTCAGAAGGCAGAGAAACGGCGCGTCAATTGATAGGACAGGACTGACGATAAGTAGGAACAGACAAGATATTATTTATCAAAATGCATACTAATGCGTGAGGGGACAACTCGGTCATTACAACTCGGTGAAGTTACCTCGTTCTTGGTCAAATGATTTCATGAAATGACGTGACGCCGTTTTCTTTTTTTTTTCTTTTTATTTTTTTAATATTCCGTTTATTTCTTTCGAGTTGTCTGCCGAGCTTTTTCATTCGTCGCATGCATTTCCAAGCAGACGACACGGATGCCTATTTGTATCGCGTTTTATTTATAGTCCGGGGCACCTACGATTTTCGTGCAGAGCTGAGATTCGTGACGTTGCGTCCTGATTTCCGTGAGTATTTCGTGAGTTGACGCGAGAAAGAGAAACGAGAAAGCATATAGTTCTCTCCTCGGTATTCTCGGCTAGTATTTCTCCTCGTCTCGTTCGCATATTGCACTTCTATGCAGCAACATTTTACGACGATTGACAGCGTTACGTAACGTAGCGCGGTGATAACCTGACGCTTTCGTTTCTTAATAGATAAGAAAGAAACAACAAAACGAACGTTCCTCGCCGCGAATATTTCGCAACCTGATTATTCATTGAAATGCTATTCAATAACAATGGTCGCGTATCGCGAGCCTGCCGAGCACGATGTGACCGTACGAGTAAACAATATTCAATTAGGTATGAAACTGGTATTGTTAGTGTCCCATTTAAATGGCTTTACCTTGGCGTTGTTCCTCGGCACTCGGAGCCATGGTGTCAGCGCTCAACGAGCTTTCTTTCTGTCTACTCGACGTGTTGGTCGCGTTAGCCGCCTGTGCTACGATCGGTTGCTTGTCGGTCCCTTCGTCGAGGATGCCGGTTTGCAGCGCGTGTTTTCCCACGGCCAGACAGTGATCTAGTATCGGTGTCGCCAGCAGGTCGAAACAAGCGACCACCCAGGGCATAACCCGACGATAGAAACTGAGCTCGATAATTCGGCTCTCTGTGGTTCCCTTTTCGCGGAGAACACAGGCCAACGATCGGATGGATCGGATAGATCGGCTGGGGAATTGATAATGGAACAGGAAGGAGAATGAAAAGGGACGCGCTGGCAGACGCTTCTCCTTGGAAATATCCAGCAAACAAGAGCCCTCTATTTGTACGGAATACTCGAAAGCAGCTGTTTTCTATCGCTAGTTGTCTTCCTTTTGCCCCTTGCGTCGCTCAATCTTCGGCTAAAGTTCTTCCGAAAAGTGATCGCTGCTTGTGTGCCGTATTATGGACAACAGGTCCTCCCTCATTCCAATTTGCTTGATCCTCACCTCCGGAGCCAGTTTGCGTGCTTCTTTGTCTATGCTCGAAGAAAAGCCCAGTTCTCCGATTCCTTCTCCCCTTTTCTCGTCAACACTTCGGCTACCCTCGATTCGTCGTCTCTTCGTTTCTCTTCGATCTGTTTCGTCGATCTGTCTGATTTATCTGTCACGTATTTATTGTAATTTATACCTGTGTGTTATAAGTGTCGTCGTTACGCGATTTGTTGCTCGGCTGTGCGCACGCGCTGCCACAAGTATTTGCTAGTAGTTTACATAGTCACGGTGCTGCCCCGCCGTCCTCTTGCACGCCGGTGTTCCCTTTTCGTCGTCTCCTCTTCTCCTCCGCCTTATTGCTAGTTATATTTATATGCAAGCTATACCTCACCCTTTCCGTGCCTTTTCTCTCCCTTTCCCGCCCACGACAACGTGGTTTCACTTCCTCCAACACTCGGCTGGGAATCGCCTCTGCAGAGTATTCAGTTCTCGTTCAACCGGTTTGCAAGATTAACTTTATCCACCAGAGAGACCTTCGGTACAAAGTATCGATATACGACCGTCGATTCCCCGCCGATGTTGTTGCCTGACGGCAGGTCGAGCCTTGCGTTTACTTCGATGTTCAATAGTGCACCGTAGTTGGAAATCCGCCTGGTGTTTTACAACAGTGAATGCGCACGGGACCGTGAACGAAGCGTTAGTGAAAACGGAGTCGATTAGAACTCGTGGTTGCTGAGTGAGAAGCCGTCTGCGAACAAGCCGAGGAGATTCCAGAGACTGATGCTCCTTCATTTGCTGCAGCTTTTAGCAACATCGACCCGGACTTGGTAGGCGCCCTCTGTTGAAACTGGCCAATCAACGTTTCGCTGGCCCCTCCATCTCGGCACAGCAATCATGTTGGAAACACGTCGAATGTGTTCACGTTTACAGACAGAACGTTCGATGTTTATTGGACCACGGATTTGTTTGTTGCATTTGAACAATGTGATTTTTCGTGGAATTCTTTTTCACAAATCTATGTAGAGCGTATTGACGATTGCGATTGGACGATAACGAAGCAAGTATCGATACGATGTCTCGACTAGAACTTCCGCGGACGCCAGCTCTTCGTTCCATCGAATTTGAATGCTCGCTATAGCTTCTCTCAGGTATGTTTATTTTCGTCGTTTAACCGTAATCGCTCTACTTAGACACTGTTTGTTATAGGAGCTAGCCCAATTCGGGGCGTCATTGTATTCATTGGCCAAACGATGGCAAGATAGAACTCTCTCACCAAGAGTTCAATTAGGCTCGGCTTCAGTTCGTACGAACTGCTACCAGAACATTCCCCCCCCCCTCCTCCCGCCTTGTTTCGACGGTTGGACCTCGTGTCTCGTAAATCATTCGCCGCAACGTAAGTCTTACGTGACTCTTAATTGTGCACGACTTAAACATTAATTCTCGTCTCCGTAGGTGATAGTGTTGACATTAGTCGGGGGGTTATTATTTATTGCCCGCGACAGATTAGATTATTACGCGGTTCGTCCGGATCGAAAACAAAATTGCAACAGCGAATGACGATTGTTTACGATCCCGGTTGGAGAAAAACTTGCAAACTTCGGCTATTTCGCTGCGACTACGTGACAGTTGAAATAACGTTTGCCCCGATTACTATCGGCCGTCCACAAAGTCGGCCCTCTATTTTTCCTCGGCCTGTCCAAAGTCCATAGTTGTTTCTTCTATTTCCCCGACGAGACTCTCGGGTCTCGTCGTCAACGAGCACGAGTGGCCAGACAAAGTGTGAATGCTTTGTATTCTGTATACTGTTATTCAGTTCAATCAGCGAACGAGTTAGAATTGCTCCGACTCGTTACAACTTGCCCTGAGAAATTGCAGGCTTACGATATGGTATAAATTGTGGAAACCGCCGGCATACTGACATTTGCATTTTTGAATCGTATGATTTCTTGGAATTGATCGTAGTATCATATTGTCACGTCTAGTTGATCGTAGCATGCAAATGTTTGTCTTAAAGTAAATCAGCGATCGTACGATTTGCTTAATTAATTAAGAGGCTGAGTCATTAGCGTATTCCATGATCGAAGACGTGGAAAGTTAGAAGTTAAGCTAAAGTTAGAAAAACCGTCATCATTTTGTTTAAACGAAATTGTGTTACAGAGAGATGATGAATCACGATGGTCGAATTCGTCGAAGATCTGAATTGGACGAGGAAAGCTGGCACGGTTCTCCTATATTGTATTGTATTGCTAAATAAAACGTATATTACACGCGTGGGAGAAACGTACAGTAAGCGCAGCTGTAGCCTCTTCTTGAAATTAATTATCGCTCTATCTCAAACTTTTCCTAATCCTAGTGTAGCATTTCCTAAATGTTGCATAAATGTGACATTCGGAACACGTGATTGTCGCGTACTTTCCGCTTCGATGAGTTCACTTTGCCTTGCTAAGTAAATTGGCAATAGTACTCTAGCCCAAGGCTGCTGGCTAACATTTGTCGGGTACTTATCGCAAATAGGAAAAATTTGTGCATACGTCAGATGCTTGTTGACTTTCGCTGCTATCGGAAGATTCCGACTTTTCCTTACCTACGTAAAATCATATCACAATTTCCTTGCACGTGATAAACGTGTGCCATGTACGCGTGATGAAACGATGATAGAGGTCATGAACGATCACGGAATGAACTCTATGGTTCTATAACTAAATCGGCACGCATGAACTGCTAACGTAACTCAATTGAGAAGAGAGCGTCGAATCATCTAGAAACCGTCTGTACCCCTGTTGGTTCAAAGGTTCCAAAAGCGTTGGTGCCGCGAAGGTATGCCTTATCGTTCAATTATCATAAATAGAATAATGCTTCTGACTATTCATTGTGTTATCGCGCTGTCAAGCTAGTTGTGAAATTCCATCGAGCGTGTCGTTTTAAGGCTATTAGTTTCTGTCCCGTTCTATAAAAACGTGTAGTTCCTCGAAGTATTTGCAGAAAGTTATCTAAGATCTCGTCACATCTTTTCGAAATCTTCAATACCATTGCAATACGTTAGATTGTTTCAAATGTATATTGGTAAAAGCTCCAAGTGAAATTCAAATTTCCCGCATAGAGCGATTTTCAATTAATCATTAGTTTTCAGCAGACTGCAGAAGATGGCAGGTCGGTATCCAATCGATACGAATTGATTGGTCGATACTCGTGAAACTGTTTTACCTTTCTCTTTGCCCGTGGCGCTGTCTGCAATACTGAATGTTGTTCGTCGTATCGTTGTGACATGGCGTTTACACTTTGGGCACTTTTCGAGGCTACTATGCTCTGTTTGAATGCAGTTTGCGTCTTAAATGAAGAAAGATTTCTCGCGAAAGGTACGTCTCGTTGCATTTTTTTTATTTCTATTGTTACCTTACATTGAATTTCTTCCCGGTAAGAAAGTGGCAGATCTCGTAGGTTAGGTTATTTATTGTATTTATACATATATATATAAATGAATATACAGGTTGTGTATACATATTTTTGCTTGCATATTGGAATATGTCGTTTAATGTTTCTTTAAACATTGTTACAGTTGGTTGGGCATCGTGGCAAAATGTTCAAGGTTTTGGAGAACCACCCACGGTAAAATCACAAATTTTGAATCTTATTAGGTCGATACGAACAGTGGCACGAGGTAATTATTGAAAGAAGTTATTTATATTCATGTTTGTATCATTTTTACGTAATAGTTAACAAATTTATTGTTTGTTGCAGTTCCATTGATATTTCTAAATATCGTAACAATAATAGTGAAACTGGTGCTCGGATGAGAGAGTGATGGTGTAAATAGATGGACAACGAGCTGTGAGAAGCCAAAACAGTGATGTACATAAATACAAAATTAAATTCTTTTATTTCTACCTTTGTATAAGAGAGTAAAGTATTTTTAATTATATCGAGGTTTTTGTACTGCGAGTATTTCAAACATTAACAGTTTCTTTGTCGTTTCTATCTAAAACTTTTCCTTATTTATTTTTCTATTATTTTGAATTCTTAAATTACATTGAATTGTTGAATTATATTCTTCATTCTTTTCTTCTTTTTTTCATTTTTTTCTTTTAACTTTATCGTAGCAGAGATAAGAAAATTTCTCTTATTGCTATTACGATAATACAGTCCTTCCGTCATGTCAAAATGTAATTCACATATTTAAATACTTATCGTTAAATTTTCCTAATTTTTTTAAATCTTTTTTCCCCACATGATCCAACAGTTCCTGTTCCATCTACGTAACATCTACTTCCTTCATTTCGCCAATCTCCACAAATATAACTTCAATCATCCATCGAATATCACATACCAACATCGAGCCTGTAAAAAGAAGTTTATCGCACGACCTCGCCATGTAATTGTAAGTTGTACAATCTCAATCATTTGGTTTATTTCCTATTGATCGACGTCAACAATTAAAAATCACTCGTTCTTCCCATTAAAAAATTAATTACCTAAAGGTTAGATATTTTCTTTTCAATTTCACTTACTCGAGCCATGTACCAGAGCCATGTAACTTGTATCGCGAATGTCTCGTTTCTTTAATTAGCCGATTAACATTTTATCCTTGAAAGCACGGAGAAACTTACAGTCGTGAAGACATGCGACTGTCGCGTACTTCCGCTGTAGGAGATTTCTTTTCGTTTCGAGCATTCGAATGTCCCCCTTCGGGTTATTTAAATCATAAATCAAACGACGAATACTGTAAATTATGTTCGACGTGATAGTAAGCGTGTGTAAGTTGCCAGAACGCTCAAGCCTGTTCGTCTTCGTGTCTTTGCGGACGATGCGATGGCGCATACGGGAAGCCAATGATTTTCCCGTAACTTTCTCCCCTTCTTCGCTTTCCCAGGGTAGAAGTATCTCCGTGCAATCAATGAACAAGTGTCATGCATTCTATCGGCTTTGCATTCTATCATTATATGCAACAGCTCAATTTTCATCGCGTTTTGCGACTTTTAATTTCTTACCTCCACTTTTAAAGAGTCAATTTATTCTCTTCGAATTTATATCGCGAGTAACGGCCATGCGCCTCACGATTGTATTACATTCACTGAATACGGAAAATCGGCTATTTGTTTATGTCTGCTTTCGAATCATACATTCGAAACGGTAAATGGAATGATTCAACTGTTTCAATTGACTCGATTCCGTTTAACTTATACCGTCGATTAATCTTGGAACGCGAGTCGTGATCGAATCGAGCGGAAATCGCGAATCAATGTCATAACAACTCGATCATTTCTGGATGATCTTTGGCGAAATTTTCGGCTGCAGAGCTGATAAACACGGTTGTGCAATCGACTCGCCCGAGTTTTCATACAATTTCTGGATATGTATGGACCTTTTAAAATTGCACCGCGTTTTCCTCTCGTGTACACTGCGATCTGTATTGCCTGGACTCGTTCGCGTAATGCTTATTTCACTTATATAACTGATCCTCGTGATCATGAAGGGGAGTACCTTCTTCTCTCTTCGTTATTTTTTTTTCCTACGAATGGCTACGAATGACTGAGGCTGTTCGATTAGCCGCGCCGATTCACGCGAATTCATTTTTCGTAGAATAAAAACATGTTACATAACTGTTTCAACGTGCATATGTGTGTCTGTTGAACGGGAAGAATGCACGGGTGTTCATGAGATACCAGAAATCATTAGAACCATCAGAGATATAATTATGACGGAGAGACGAAGGGAAAAAAGATATTCACAGCTTCTCTACTCGTTTTTCTCGAAATTTGTGAGAAATTTAATATCGTTTACAAAACAAAGATTTATCATTACTGTAATATCTGTTATTATCTTTCTAAAAGTAATTTTATTATATCTTATTACTCGTGATATCCGCGATAGCTTTTGCAACGAGTGATTATTTTTTTAAAAGCAGCTGAACTTTTTCGAACACAGTAGTATCAAAAAAATATCACGAACGCCTTCAAATTGAAGATAAATTAATTAGCGTATAAAGGAAAAAAACGATACATTGTCTTAAAAAAAAAAACCACACAACAGTGACGATTGTTACCAGGTCTCATGACTATATAGAAGATATGACATATTTTGGTTCAAGAAGTTAAAAAAAAAAAAGCATCCGCGGCCACGTTAACGAAGAAAACAGCCGTGTGTTGAGCAATCGACATCAGCCTCAAAAGCTCGCGCCGCGGAAACGGGATTAGCGAAAGTAAAACAACGAGCAGGACCATTGTAAACGCGCGCATTTTACGAGCCGGCTGCTCGACAAATCCTCTTCCCATAATTGGCCGAGCAGATCTCATTGTGCGTCACCGTGCCCGCGTTTTTCTCTCCTTTCACACGCTGCGACTTCTCCGACGCTGATAGATCGTCCGATTGCGTGTTCCTTGCGAGGAAAAGAAGTTCGCTATAACATTTTGAGAGCGAAAATAACATCTTTTATATTCTCTAAAACTGTTGTTTTAAGATCACTTGATATTATTTCGTTAGTTATTCCAGATTTAGATTACTTAGAATTATACCGTCAAATTTTCACGTTCGAATCATTGATACGACTAAAGAAATAATATTTTTATATTTTTTTTTAAACGTATTATTTAAAAAAAAGAGAGAGAAGAGAATAGATGATGGTCGAACGAATGAAAATTTCGCGTGGGAGTAGCTTTTTCCTTTTCTCAGACTAACACGAAAATCCAATTTGCAATTTCACTCAGAATTGGAGCACCCATTGCGCGCGCGCACGCGTTTTTCCTCCTTTCGCATGGGTTCTGCCTGGCAGGCACGTTTATGGATTATGTACGGCTCTTACAAAATTCCACGAAGAGTCTCTCACAGTTCCTCTTCTCCTTTCCCCTTTCTCGATCTCGCCATCCTTGCTGAACGAAGAGTCGCGGCACTTTCCCTGCTGGACGTCGTACATACACAAGTCCTTTTACAACGGACCGAATTGATATTCCGATTTTCTCGTTGTTCGTCCGAGGCGACGTTTTCTCGGTTTCCTCGTTATCCATTATCTGTCGATCGGCGAAGCTAGAATTTTCAAACTTCAGAATTCCGGAATTTTCCAGAACTTTAGAATTCTCGATTAGAATTTTCGATCGAGAACGCAATTAAGTAACTTCCACCCGAATTCTGTTTATTTATTTTTCGGATGAATCAGACGACGAACGCTGAAGATGATATCTCCACGCGGTTTGCATAAAATGTTATTCGTCAGTGCTTGAGCAACAGAAGAGCATCGTAGGAAAAGCGGCAAGCTTCTTCGTGCAATATATCCCCCTTCCAGAGCGTTGTCCATTAACACCTTCCGTTCTCTCGATATTAATTTCTCATTGTCCGCCATATCGTTTTCGACATCAAATATTTGTTTTTCTCGCGTAATGCGCGCGTTGCACCGCGCGTTCCGGTTGCGCAAAGCACCGGCTCTCTCGGCTTTGAACACGACGATGTTGCGAGGAGTACGATGAAACAACGCGCGGCTTGATGATTTAATTTAGGTTTAACGTAGCGTTCGCGATTTGTTCCTCATCGCGCCGTGCTCCTTAATTGCGCCAGTCTCGCCATTGTGTCCGAGACGCTGGCTGATTACTTAATTCCAACGCTCGTTACTCAATTTCTAATTATCCGCGGAATTGCTCGCGAAATTCCCGACGATCCTCAAAAGCCAAAATGATTTCGAAAGCCTGGAGAATCTTCGGAATTCGTAACGTATCGCATTATCGGTTAAATCGCGTGGTTTTCAAACGATTCGCCGGGGTGGTCGCAATGTAATCTAATCAGAGTAATTAAACGTCGCAAGAGAATGTCAGGACGGTGGAAATTCACGCGGCTGGTTCATAACATGTCTGTGTTACGCGTACCGATTGCATAAACAATGAAATCTAAACGCACGTAAGCGATTCAACGCGGTTCATCGCGGCTCGTTACTCAGCGCTTAAACGTTTCCATTGCTCGCAGACTTGCTCTCGTCGAATCGAAAATCGTCGAGTTGAAAAGTTGGTAAGTTAGAGGCAAGTTAACCGCGGAACATTATATCATCGGGGACCGACCTGTGAAAAGTTCGGCGACGTAAAATTTCGGATTGCTTCTCGAGAAGTACGTTCCTCGATGTAACGACACAGAATCGAGAATACGTAACGCGGCGCGCGTACAAGAATCTGGCCGAACGTCGGCTCGAGTAGAATAGCGAAGCGAGCCGACTTTCGAATCGTTGACCGATGTCCAGGCCTTTCGGGTCCGGCTCCGGCTTCGCGAGCATCTGTTAAACACCGCTCGTGAGAATTTACGTCATGTCCAGGCTGAAGAAGCTCCCCGTGGGCCCCGAGGAGGCCCGTGCGGCTCTGCAGTGAAAGGAGAAAGGCGCCTGCTGGACGAAGAGAAGAAAAACAAAAACAGGAAAGAAAGAAAAAGATCGGTCGTCTTTAAAGGAGGAGAAATATTCATGTGTGTAGCTGCGAGCGAACACCCGGAGGGGTCACGAATCGTCTGGAAACACCTAGAATAGAGCTTGGTGGTCGTATAACTCAGGAAGAGGCGCGATCGATAAGGAAAAGAGAAATTATGGACGAGGAGAAAAGAAAGAGAGACGCGGTCAGCAGAGAGTCGATGGTGAAAAGACACGCGTCGAAATTGAAACGGAACAGCGGCTGTTTCAACGGTGGCGACGTTTTTTTTTTTATTTTTTTCTACAAAAAAGCCTTTATACAAGTATAAAAAGAAGAAGATGCGTAGTTAAGGAGTAGCGTTTAAGACATATAAAAAAATATAATGTATCTGTACGTATGTCCGTGTGTTCTTATGTGTACGTATTAGGTGTGTGTCTCGTGTCAGCGTCCGCTCCGTTCCTCGGATTCAAGTTTTTGTCTATTGCTCCTTGGTGTTTTGCCTGGTTGTTCGATCCTCCTCGAAAGAACTGTTTAGGCCTGATTCGACGACGATGTACGCGTTCAGTTCCTCCTCGATAGCTGTCGGATGACGCAGCGAACGCTGTGGAAAGCGTGTGTAAATTTGTATTTACAAGGCGCGTTCTCGCGCCGATCACGGCTTCGACTTCGGCTCCGGCTCCACGGCTATGCCATCTCGAAGTCATAGAAAATGTAGTTACGTTGATATCTCCCTTTGAGATCTCTAGTGATTTTTTTTTTCTTTTCTTTTCTCGACTTGCATTTTTCTTCTTCGTTTCGTTTCGTTTCGTTTCGTTTTATCTTGTTTTCTATCACTTGGTTACATTTACATTTTTTTGGATCCCTCGTAGACCCGACCGCGATGACGATGATTTTGGTACGATTAGAAGATGGACACCTGGTCGACGTTGGACGATCGTTGGACCTATATCATAACGTGGTAGGTTCGTTCGAACGTTCAAGTTCACTCCTCGAGCCGTGACCCGTTGAAGCGACGACCTTTTATTCTTCAACGAACCAGCAGCCAGGAGTTTCGTTTACCTCTCTTCAGTACGTACGCCCGCGATTCCTCGGAGGATCGTGGCTCGTTGAAGCGACGACGATTTGATTTCAACGAAACAGGAGCCTTTGGAATCCCTGCTCGATGTTACCTTGTACGTACACCTTGGACTTGGTTCGTCCTCGTCCTTTACCCCTGAGAATCCTGACTCGTCGAACGACCACCATTTTCGTACTTGAAAAATAGGACCGTTCTTCTATTTTCTATCATAGTATATTCTTCTTGGACGATCCGTCCATTCCGCGGCAACCTTCCGAGCGGATTTTCTCTCATATAGTTATAGAAACCTGAATTATCCTAATCTAGTATATTCTCGTATATTTCCTTCGATCGATCATAGTCGTATCTTTCTTTCGAGTTAAGAACCTCGGGCTCGGAAGATAGTCGATCGATGGTCGACCGGTGTCCTCACTCGCTCTCTCTCTTTCTCTCCCTCTCTCGCTCTCCCATCATCCAATCTGTGGTTCAGTCCGACGACCGTTCTTAGAAGGGCGCACCGTAGCTGCTGCTCGGTCTGCTAGGCGCTCCGTAGCTTCCGCTTGGCCCGCTTGGATAGCCACCGCCAGCCCCTTGGCTCACTTGGTTGAATTGCGCCACTTGAATAGCCTGCCTGATTCCTTCGAGATCGATGCCTACCACGCGTGTCTGGTAACCTGGTACACCGTAACTCGAGCTCGGCACACCATATTGAGACGATGGGGCACCATAGCTCGAGCTTGGGTAGCCACCACCACCACCACCACCGCCTCCTCCTCCACCGCCGCCGCCGCCGCTTTGCTCTTCCCTCAGCAGAATTTGACGGATCTGCTCGAGCAGTGCACCGTCGACGGATGCTCCTTCGTTGGTCTGGTAACCGGTTGATACGGATGTATATCCACCGCCACCGCCACCGCCACCACCACCGCCACCACCGAACGAGTAACCACCGCCCCCTCCACCGGAATAACCACCTCCACTCGGTCTGCTGTAGCTGTAGCCGGACGAAGCTGGTGGCTCGGCCAGGGCGAACCCTGCTAGACCGACTATCATACACTGCGAAAAAACAAAAGGCATCGATCGTGTTAATCCGTTCTGGAATTGGAGTGTCAGAAATGTGAGAAAAGACAAGAAGATTTTCAAGGAGCGCTTCTTCGCAAACATAGAGTACGAAAAGTGGTGTGGTGCTTCGAATCAATTGAAAACGTACGTAATTTCTCCGAGAGAAAGAGCAGATTCAGATCGACTGTAGCAAAGTCGATCGCAGGGAGAAAAATGACGCGAAAAGAACTGTCACCAGATGTCATTGAAGCATGGTCGAAATTAGAGAGAAGTCGCGCGATCGAGAGGGAAAGTGGCGGTAGAAGGTGTCGTTGAAACGGGGAAACTCGACACGGTACATGCATGGGAATGAACGAGCGCGCGGACGGAACGTAATCCGGCTAGAAAATCGACAGGGCCGAGATCGACAAAATATCGAGGACACGGATCACTTTTGGGACATCCAAATGGATTTCACTTGTTCGAAAAAAGAAAACGTCCACTCGTACACGCTCACACGCACTCTCTCTCTCTCTCTCTCTCTCTCTCTCCCTTTCGGTTTAAGGATAATAGAATTCAGCTTACCGCGATCAGAGGATTCATGTCGGCTTCTGCGATGCCGCTCTGTTCTGTGACTCCGTGCAAGGTGGACCAGGGTCCTTTATACCCCGCGAGAAGCAGGGGGATATTTGAAGCCCCCACGAAGAAGAAGAAGAGACGGGGGCCTCTCGCGAGTGAGAGTAATTCAGCTGTGAGACGATTCTCTCCTCCCCTCCCTCCCGTGCCTCTCCCTCCTGTCCTTTCAATTGTGTTCGTTTCTCTGTTTCTCCGGTGCACGTTACACCTAGCGTGTCCTCGTTGCTCGTCGACCCTCTGCCCTCAGGAACAACCGAATTCGGACGATCGCCGATCGTTGCGAAACCGTTTCGTCCGTCCCTCTCTCGTATCCGCACGGCCCCAACGTATCCCAAGTTGCGTCCTAGACCTAGACTTTTGGTACACACAATCGAGGCGTCGAGTATCTTCGAGGCTGATTTCACAAATCGAAGTTCTGAGAGAGACGTGGCGATTCGGTCGATTTTCGTCTTCTGGTCTTCCTTTGTGACGCAACGACGCAAGACCTCGATGAAATTCAACGCGCAGGTGTTCGACAATTTTTGCGCTCCGTTTCGTTACCTTTTTCTTCTCCTCTTACTCTCTTTCGGGCGAAACCGAAAGAACGAAATTTTTTTTTTTTTAATTGGAGTTTTTATTGGTATTTATTTATTGGAAGACCAGAGTTGGAATATTTCTTCTACAGATTCGCGTGCAAATCCGTTGCGAAAAGACTGTTTGCGAAGAAACAGTGTGTCGCCAACGTTCTGGCGTAACATCTCGCAACATCTAATCCAATATCGATCGACTCCGTACGTTGGGTTTATATATCTCGTACAAATTTCAGTCGTTTATATTCCATTGGCGTGTTTGAGAAAGACACGTAAGCCAGTCCCCGTCCAAGTAACATGGCGAGTAGACCAACGAGAACGATGATTTTCCATTTCTTTCTCTTACAATTCCTCCGACATTTTAATACATCTCGAACGACTTTATCCGCCACGTTGGTAAATTTTTCGTTTTCGCCCGAGCGAATTTCACTCGAGCGTAGAATTAAATAATACGAGACCGATCGACTCGGGCCGCAAACGGAAATCCCGCAATCGATTTCCGCGTGTTCACGTCGAACTCGTTTCGTTTTTAGAAACACACCGCAGGAAGCGGCGTTGTGTTATTTTCATATTTAATCCAATCCGCTAACATCCATCTTTCTATCTTTTCAACTCTCTCTGTTAACTCTGTGTGAATGTTAACGATTTCCAGAGGCTTTTCGCGAACGAGATTAACGACCAGATGCTGTCGTTTGACAAAATCGTCGATCGTTGTTCAGAACGAAGAGGCTCGATCGAGTAATTTACACGAGTTCTTTATGTTAGTTTTATGTAACCTAATTACGTAGCCTCAGCTCGAGCGGATCATGTCGCAAAAATGCAGTCATCGAGCATGTCCTAGAGCCACCCGTTAGATCGTTGATCCCTGATCTCCAGAGCGAGAGATCAGGAAGAAAAGCGCGCGGTCGACTGTCGTATCATCCTCGTCGCGAAGTTTCCTTATATTTCACGGTAGCCTCTCTTCATAGCGTTCACCTCATCTTAAGGTGCATTCTCACTGGTGTTCATCAACATTTTGGACAAATAACGATGAAATAACCTGTGGTGATAGACGAAAGTTTTCATTGATCAAAATAGACCGAATAGTGATATCTGTATGGCCAAAAGACCAAAACCGCTTCAGCAATAGATACATAATTCATCCACGAAGTTTTATATTTTTAGAAACATAAGAAACGAAAATTTGTCAAGTGTTCTACATTGGATATCGCAGATTATCGAAGATTCAATGATCTGAAATTTCTGAATAGAACGAGATGCACGAACTGCATCCTGTAGTCTAATCTCGAAATCCATGTTTCTCTGGGGGAATCAATATTTGACTTGCAAGATTTCTCTGCAACCGAAGGAAAATATTGAACCAAAACCAGAAGCATTTGTTCGTCGTTCGTTTGCCTAGTGATCACAAACATGCTAGCGAAATATATGCTCTTTGAGAGTCAAAGGTTTCTACCGTATTTCCTGCCGTTTTTATATTTTATGTAATTCCCTTTGAATTTTTCTGTAAAAATTCACAAAAATCCGCATTCTGGAGAGGATAGATCCGCGTACTCGAGTCGTATTTTCGCGTTTTTTACATATTCGTAATCTCGCTGTTGGCGAACGTGTTCATTGGTGAGTACGAGTCTTTACATTTGCATACACTCGCGTCTTCCAGCTGCGAACGTTGCATGAAGAAATATCAGACGATATCGAGCGATTGTCCAGCTCGTTGGCCAGCTCGCGTCGGTGATGGTACCGCGAAACGAGAGGGAAAACGCTTTCCTCGTTGTGGAATTTAATTATCCGGCTCGTGAACTCTCGACCCATTTGCCGGCACGATTCTGATTCGATTCTTCCGATATCATTCGTCTCTTTCCTTCACCTGGTTCGCCTTGGGTTTCCGGTTTCATTCAATCGCGGTGATCATCGCGATTCGCGCGGCCAGTCGTCGTGGCAGAAGCTTTTTCACGCTGTTCACCCGATACATAACGCCCGATTTAGTAGCAATACAGCGTGATCGATTCGGATTTTGTTGGAAAAGCGGGGGGGAGTAAGGTGGATTTCAATTCTCGTTTTGAAAGTCTGTTATCGACGAAGGAAATAGGAAATTAGACGTTTAGCGCTTCGAGGGTATATTATGTCGATTTTTACTCGGTAACTGAGGGCGAGTCGCAATGGGTGAAGTCGAGCAATGTTACGAAATGTGTGTACGCACGCTCTCGGTTTAAAAGTCTTGGGATAATTATTGAAACTGTGAATTTTTATGCGGATATATTTCTCTCTTTTTGGAATACAATTAAAATGATAGAACCACGGTAGAAAATTTCACTGGAATTTCTTATACGCAAATGTTGGAAAGAGTTAAATCAATTAAACTAACGTTTAACTGTGCATGTAAGCCATTGTTGATCTTATTAAGAAATTTATGTGCAATTTCATTTTTAGTCAGCAGATAACTTAACCTTCTATGCGCAGCAGTGATCGAGTCAAGTTATTCTCGTAGATAAAAGTCGGAAGAAAAAAACAAATTTTACAATCGTCATAAACGGCGACTCAAACAGTTTTCGAAAAAGAAAAGAATATTTTACGATTGTGCATAATTATTTTTCCTCGATTAACGCACGATCCTACGATCGTCGAGATCTTCCACCCAAGGTTTCAAATTTGAAATTGCTCTGTAAAGGAAAGCTTTCTAAGCAGATATACACATTGAAACGTCGAAAGACTCGTTGCAGTGCCGCCTCTTTGGGGAAAAAGGTCGCACTCTAAACCGATAAGTAATTTCGTAGCGGGATTCATTCTCACGTCGATTCGCCTCGAGTGAAAGTGATTTTTCTTCGACTCGCGTTTGACCTGAAATTTTTGTTTTAATCGAATATTCCGTGGCGTACCGGGAAATATATACAATGCATATATCTTGGTAACTTGATCGTTTTAAACGCATGCATTTGCATCGATGTACGTTGTAGAAGAACGAACGTGTATTCAAACGGTGGACACTTAATCTTCAAAATCATTAAAGACAGCTCCTTGTAACGTATGGTCCGCGATAGCAGCGTTTGTCGCTCGATAATTTATCCCGGTGTATTTAAACGAATCCAACGAGAGAAAGCCAATGCTGCGGAGGTGGGATGCGCAAATCTTGCTTTTCATCGTTAAATTACACGGATCGCACTCGCCGTAATTATACCGTGTATGTACGAAACCGTCGATATTGTTAAAACGCTTTTCAAAGAGAGAAGATGTCGCTTTGTCTTTTTTTTTCTCTTTTTTTTCACGACCGAGAGAGAGGGGGGGGATGGAGAAAAAGAGTAAAAAGACGTTGACCTACTTGCCGGATTAAGTGGTGAAATATTCAAGGTGATATTGCAATATTAGGTCGCTGAAAAAGTTCGTACCACGATACGTTCGTGTTCTTCATGCGTTCGTGTTCTGTGAATACGAACGACGAGAAATCAAGCTCTATCTAGAGAAAATACTCGACACGACATATGCGTGAATAGCAACTATTTTGATTTTTATATAT
The DNA here is from genome assembly GCA_032399595.1 of Tetragonula carbonaria. NCBI lineage: Eukaryota > Metazoa > Arthropoda > Insecta > Hymenoptera > Apidae > Tetragonula > Tetragonula carbonaria. The sequence goes on from JAUCRC010000014.1 coordinate 7,084,481, forward strand.
TTTTATTATTTTACGAAGGTTGTTGGATAAAGATATATATGTTGTCGTTATGAAACAAGTTCAGTGATGAAAACCACTTCGAAATTAATGACCTGTCAAATAGTACTGATAACATTGGCCCCAATCATGCAAGTGACCTCCGCCAAAAGATGTCTAAAATCGTAATTGAAACTGTCGTATTGATATTTAAAAAATTAATGGGAGTAGAAGCAAAGTTCGAAGCGTCTAGGTATCTCTATTCAGCAAGGATACATCATAGAATGAATCGAGGATTAACCGAAGATTAGTAGAATTATCGCGTTGTGGAAAAAAATCATGATTTCCTCGGCACCTCGGCGATTCATCATCGAACGACTCGTCGATCCGGATGACTCGTAATATTCTTGAGTCTTCAAGTCACGTCTCGCTATATGCTGTATCCGAGTTTCTCGGATATTAATGTTGCAGGGTCGCAGGAAAGAAGGGGGAACCCGTGAGCCTGGGGCTCGACTTTCGCTTGTCCGTTACAGCTTCTCTCGAGATTGGGTCTTCTTCCTATTCGACGTTGTTTAGTCTGTTTCGTTCTTTTTTCTTTTCTTTTTATTCTTTTTTTTTTTTCTTTATCTCATCTCGGCGAATCGGCTCGGTCTTAATCGAATCCTTCGGAAGGAAAGACGTACGCTGCTGTTGAAGAATCTTAGAACATTTCTGATTCGATTAATTGTAATATATATATATAAAATTCAATAAAAAATAATTAAAAGTTTTTATACGAAATTTCGCACGAGCCAAGTTACAGGAATTAAAAAATTGATAATTAATTTGGTAAAGTGGTGTAGTACTTGACTCTTAAACAGGGACATGTGTTATTCGCGAACTTTGCACTTGAACCCCGCTTTGTCTAGAAAAATATTGACTTCCAAGTTTTGTGTCGCATCGCACGAGCGAACTATCTTCGCAGAAGCAAGATAAACCTCTCCGAGGTAATTAAGAATTTCAGTGGATGACTTCATTAGTCGTTTACTCAGACAATTAGCAACTATCCGTTTGACGTAAGAATCGCATTGCTGAACTTTCACGATTTTTTCTTCTTTTCCCGCTATGAAAAACGCCTAAATTTCTCGAGTAGCGAAGAAAGAAAAGAAAGCGTCGAATCGTGTCTCGGTTTCCATTTCGGCCCAATCTTAAAAAAAAAAAAAAAACATGACTCGTGAATCATAAATTTTTCAATTTATACAACCGAATCTATTTTTGAATGCCCACGCGACATTCTTTGCGAAGCTGACCACTTTTCTTCTTCCCACTGTGTACGAAGAACAGTTGGTTTCGTCTCGATACTTCCTCGATCGCTGTATCTCAACTGGGATCGCATGATCGACACGAGGATGTGATGCGATGCGATGGGAATCCCGTGAAAAAAAGTCCGGCAGCGTAACGAAACCGTGTGTAATCGACGAGGTGAAAGGCTGAGTTCGAAGTGAAAGGTGAAGGGAAAAATATTTTTTTATGACACTCTTCTTCAAAATTTGGCACTTTGTTTAGACAGCCCGAAGTAACCGAATTGACGAGCTGCCGATTCGACGTCCACTCATTAGTAATGCGTTTGTGCAGCAAAATAAGTCATAAGCTAAGCAAACAATGACGTATGTTAATGAGACAGTTGACACATTAACATGCTAATAAGGATATTTGAGTCACGTAATGTTTGCTCGGACAGTATTCTGTTTTGCAACTTGCGATTAAGATTAATAAATTTAAATTAATTAATTAAAATTCTAAATTCTTATTAATCGTCAGCGTCCAACGAAAACGATTGAGAGTGAAGGATGTTTCGAACAGTCTACGTCTATGAAGTTCATAAGTATATTTCGTTGGACCATTTGTACCATTCGCGCGATGTAAGATTCACAGAACGAGAAGGAGAATTTTCAGTGAATTTTGAACGATTATTACGTACGGAAGGAGCGGCTGTGAAAGAAAGATCAGCAACTGACTAGAGTACTCGTTAATGACGTGCGAGTAAGTGAAACAGGCATTATGATTACGCAAAATTGCTTACGGGAAACGGAGCAAGCCTGCGTTTAACTGTTGCACAAGAGAGGATGCTTCCCTGCCCGTCAGCAGCTAAAACAACACCGTACTCGTAATACAAATTACCAACCTTAAATCATATTTACGATATGTCTTCAAAACTTTATGGCTCTAATGTGAGGTTTAGGTTAGGATCGTATTTTAATTGTTTCCCGAGACTCGGATAACTCTTCAGATCGCTCACAATTTTCCTTAATTCTTAATCCACCCTTCGATCTTGTAATTATATTTTTACGTTGCATTTTCCAATACGTAACTCTACGAATTACGTTTCGAATTTTCGGCCGTCGACGTACGAAAAGTTTCGGCAATTAAATTTGATTGAAAATTTTATAATAATTAATTACAGTTACGTAAAGTTTAATTAGTTATGTAAGTTACGTTTAGTAATGCACTATGCAAAGCACAATTTAATATGTTGCGTAAAGTTGTAGCAAGTCTACAGGACTTAATTGAAAGTTCGATCCGTTGGTTTATTTCACTCGCGACTATCGAGGAAACGTCGATAGTAGACGAATTTGATTTGTTCCGGGATTTGATCGGGCACGGTGAAACCCAGCGAGGATATATCAAATGACCTCATCGCTGAGAAATTGGTACAAGCAGGCAGTGTACGATTGTGAGAGCACGGTTGAACCCGCAACAACGTTAATGAGAAATCTTCCTGACCATATCTTCGCCATTACATCGTGCGATGTTTATCGAAATAAGAGCGAAACGTTTCTTGCCCCTGTTGCGCCAGCCAACCACGGAAGGCCAATCTACGACATATATATTTTAACAATAACCCACGTTTCGCCAAAGTACAACTTTTGCCTCTTGCGCGTTACACGTATTTGGATTGGAAAATTTCGGCTAAAAATTTAGGACAGTCGATTTAACTTTACTTTAGATTTTTTTTAGTAACAGGGTTTAATTAAGCAAAAAGTGTATTTAAGGGTATTTAAAATTCTAAATAAATGACACACTTGCGTTCGTGAAACGTTAAGAAACTACTTCCTGACGCAACGAAGGAACTAATTTTTCATTTATTTATTAGCATATGAATGTCGTTTGGAAGTTGCGCGAAGACAGCTCGCAATTAATGAGTCTCCCTAGTGATTTTCAGTCGCAAATGATAAAAATGTCCATTCTGCGCGTATTTATTGATGACTCTGCGCGTTCAGCATTAATGATTAATTTGTATCGAATCCGTACAATGGTGATTGCGTGAATTCGAGATGCACGGGGAATATATTGTAACGGTGTGTGTGTGTGTGTGTTCGCGAAGACCGGTAATTTTACGATCAGATGTCCTAGAAGAGCGCCATGAACATCTTCCCATATACGTAATTATCACTGTGGTATGTGAAAACCGGAGAAACGCTTCCTGTTGGTTTATACCGGACGAGACAGGTCGGAATAAAACACGAGCTCGTCTATTACTTCTCTTCTCCTTTCTTTTCTTTTTTTTTCTTTTTCTTCTTATCCCAGCACCCATCGTATCGTTGTGTGTTTGTAATAGCATCCGCGTCGATCTTGCCCCGAGTTCGTCTTCTTTCTCCTCTTTTTAATAGTTTGATTAGTAACCGAGAGAATGGTGGTAATTGCCAGCGGTACAACCTACAACTCACTTTCTTCTGGCCCGAAGTTTCCTCAATTTTGTTGCTGAACCGAGTTAAAAAGTGATTTCCTTACGTAAAGTTTAATTGGCGATATTTCCTTTTTTCTTCTTCTTCTTCTTCTTTTGTTGCCTTTGAGATTGAAGTTGAAAGAAAGAAATGAAATTCGGGCGTTACTCGCGGTGATGGAAATCGTTTAGAGGCAAGCTGATACTATTAGTAGATACTTCTGGCTTCGTTGGAAACATTTTAAAAAATGTCCGAACGCATCTTCTTGCGATATCTTTCTCGCGTGAAACAATACTCTACCGAGAGGTTCTACTTTCTCGATTACATTCATAAAAATATGAATTTGCGGGGGAAATCTGTAGCCTGCTTATCAGAATTCTTATGCACGCTCAGTAATTGAGGTCGACGACGTGTCAATTAGTGTAAAAGATATAAAAATCTGCAGGACGCGCGTAAGAGAAAAAGAAAAACAAGCGAGAAAACAGCAAAGAAAGAACAAGTAAGAAAAATGAATCTCTATTTTAATTTCGAAGATGTAATCGCGTTCGAATCAGACTGGGAGGATTTATTTATCGATTATTTCCACGTGAACGCCGAAAAAAATGAACGAATCTTCGTCGTATTTTACATGCCATGTCAACTGTCGAATTAAAATTGCAAATTTCGTCTCTCTGGTGGCGCCATTAATTTACTCGGTGATTACGTCTTTTCTTTTCTCACAGGGGCCTTGATATTTAACGCGACGGGTCGCTAATTTCCTGATGTTTTTGACAGTGTTCCGCGAATTTAAGAAATCCATTATTAGCCGCCGCAAATGTGTTAAGCACGTACGCGAGTTTGTTGTTTCGCTCCTTTCGCTTCTTTCTAATCAGCTTGGCACCGTTTTAATCCCGCCGCTTTCCTTTCCGGCTCAAAATACTTATTTGGCACGGCGTAACGTCCAGGAATTAAAATGCTTCCTCCGCCATCTTCTCTTTCCCTCTGTGACCGGTATACTTTTACCACCTTCGTGTCACGTAATTCGCAGTCATTTTAATTAGTCATTCTCTTCTCCTCTTCGTTTTATGTAACCATGAATGATCACCGAATTACTCGATGAACGGCCGAGAAAGCTCTTTTGTCGAAGAGGTTGGTAAAAGTCAATAAATGTTACTTACGTTTGAATCATACGTGTACATACGAACGGAGCGCAGCGTAAAGTAATAATAACAACAGACGATGAAAACAATTCAATTTGAAAGTGGCAGAAATTTATATTCGCTTTTTATTTATGCGTGTTGTATTTATTATAGCAAGATTGTATTCAATTTTGGAAGAAGTGCTAATAATTCTTAGCAAACGTGTTAAATAATCAATGAAAATTTAATAGACACTCGATCTTGTCACAGTCCCATTAAATGTCAAATTTAAATTGTAAATTTCGTTCTATCCCATTGGTTGGCCATTGCTTGACAGACCTGATACGACGAGATTTAAAATAATATGTTCCGAGACTCTCTTGGCGAGGATGACGAGCGTAGAATCGTAAAAATCACTACTTCATTTCATAAGCGCGCGCCGGCCAGGCCAATTTGAAATTCCGAGTACAATCAATCAGGACGAAACGATCCGCTGGGTATTCGAACAGAAATCAAGAAACGATCATGGAGGGAAGCGTTCCGATAATGACGGCAAAAACGGAGGATCGTAGAGATCCAATGCAATTACCGGAGGTCGCTTCTGCTCGCTCTTTGTCGGATCACTTTCTTCGAAGAACCCATGGAACAGCGACCTTTGCAGAGGTCGCTCGAACAACGCTCGAGTTTCACCAGCACGCTCATCTCGCGCGCCATGGTTCACCGTTATTCGGGCTCGTTTACCGCGCGCGATCGATCCCGCCGCGCGCACTTCCTTCTTCCTGTGGAGACTCCGATAGATCACGAACCATCCTGAGAACCCGACTGAGAGAGATACTCGACCTCCTGTTCCGTGCGAAACATCGAAAATTGCTAGGTTCGCGGAAATACGAAACGGCCCATTCTGTTAATCAATCGGAATCAACCGTGGTAATTAGGTCCGTGTTGAAGAGGGAAAGGAACATTTGTAATTGGCCGTGTTTCCAACAATGCCGCGGATTCTCTCGTTAATGTGTTGTGGATACCTGTTCGTTATTACTAGACCGCGGATTTCTTTCTTTTTATGGAAACTTGTATCTTTACAGACACGGTTGAAGAAGTAGAGATTAAACTGTTACGAATATTTCACTTTGGATATTTTACGAGTCTTCGCGTATTGCAGATATTTTGTATAAATGCATAAAAATCTATAATTTAATGATTATTTATACTATATTATATATAATAATAATAATAATAATAATAATAATAATAATAATAATAATAATAATAATAATAATAATAATAATAATAATATTTCTATCTGGTTCTCATTTCAGCTTGTGTTCTCAAAAGCACAGTGTTAGATTATTGTTTAATGAAAATGAAACGCATAGACTAATCTAGAAAAGACTTTTGATGAAAAATGTCAAATGTCGCCGTTCGATTGCAAGGGGTTAATCTACAGTGACTCCTCATCGATATCCAGTAAATTATTTTAGCCTATGTTTCCATACTGTATACTACATGCTGCTTTCATGATTACTCATCGCGCTTCTATCTACCGGTAGAACGGCGAATCGACGTAGAAAATGGCTCGTATCCTCGCGTAAATTGCGTAGAAAGTCATGATAGCAGAAGCACTGACAATTCGCTTTACAAATAGCCTTACGAAATTTTTTCCACGTTATCCACTCGAAAATTGCGCCCATTGCGCCAGACGTGTCTTCACTGTTCCTCTAATTTATGAACGTATACGTCTCATTCGCAAATGTCGCGCGTTGAGTTCCAACAGAAAAGCTCGTTAATATTCATCAGGCATGGACGGATTCATTCAACGGAGAAATGTGACACGTGCACGTGAGTTTATTGCATCTGTCTGACATCTCCTGACGAACGCGTTGCATGATCTATCGCTTTGCGATTATGCCTGTTCTCACGGGTCCTGCGCTTACTTTGTACATCTTGTATCCCAGTTTTTCACTGGTCCTTTCCTCCCCCGCCCCTCCCGAAACGCGTGTCGATAAACGTAGCTGTCGACAGTTACTATCACTTATGGTTCTCACTTCAACTTACGGTGCATCGATAACTGGTAGTCATCAAAGTATTATCAAGCAAATTACGCAAGCCCACGAGTTTTGAACGTGCTCGTAACTAATAACTGATAACTAATAACTAATGTTCGATCGAAGTATTCATCGAAAGCACGAGTCTCCTCCGCGATTCTGGCACTCGAAGGAACGTTCATTAATCGCCGCGCGAATCATTAATGCACGCAGCTTCCATAGAAATTCGTACGCAAACGCACGAGGGCAAGCTGCATCTTTCGAGTTGGTCAATGAGTCGATACTTACCCGAGATTGTACGGAGTCAATGGTCCGTGATTGATTAACGCGTAACGGCGGGATCGAGGTGTAGATCGACCCGCCGATAGGGCAGGCTGTAAAAAAAAAAAAGAGAAGCAACGATGACCCGGGTCGCTCTCACGCGTTTGTCTCAGTTGTTCACTTCCGCTAGTGAAAGGTGCATGCACACTCACCTCGGTGTCTACGGTAAAATGCGCTTACGTATGTACACCTACGTGGATCACGGTGTGCGCATCGCGGACTAGCCAAGGTACACCTCCTCTGTCGGTAAACCGGCGATATTTGCCTGGAAAGGCACAGGCCTTTAGATCGACGCTACGTGTCACTCTGATTGAAATTCTAACGGGTGTTCTGCCGTGGCGAACTATCGTCAGATTTCTCTAAGCGTACAGCTCGTGTCGTTTAACCTCTACAAGCGAAGTCAATTTAACATTTTCGACACGCCGCGTTAGAACACATTTGCGTTTGTTACGTTTGCCGAGATATCGAGGCATTTCGTTGCGATTCGCGTCCGAACGTTTCCTACGATTCGGAACGAAATTTTCTCTTCTGACGCGATGGCGCCAGTAACGGGGAAATTTGAATTACGATGTCAGAAGGACAATTGACAAAGTCGAGGAAAACAATCCTCTATCTTTGGCAAGGAAATCTGGTTGCGAATTCGTACCGAAGATTCTTGTAATTGAAATCAGAATTTTCAGTAGCTATATCTGTGTCGAGGGACACATTGATTCAGGCGCATCAGTCCAATCGTAACTTGTCTCAAGTTTGAAAAAATATTCACACCGATATGCGTAATTTCGTGAAAGTGAGATCGAAAGGTAATTTACTTAATTTTTGCATCTCCTTCGCTGTGGACGCTATAAAATACACAGAGGGAGATTAAAGACGAAAATTCCGCATGGGTAATTTTCTTTATCTAACCTATGAATTTTGTTGCATAATTGTTTACACAATTAGCCATCGTTTTTCTCGGGACGTACCGTGTAAATCTCAGGCTCGAACGGTCGATTTTAAGGAGAGAAAGAGAAACGCGGAAAGACGAACCAAGTACCAATCCTCCAAGAGAGCGTTCTCTCCCAGTATTTTTTCTATCGATTATATATTTTACAAGAATGTATTTACTCGCGTATCGATGATCAACGTGTACTTGACATTTTCGCGAGTGTTGATTGCGCAATTCTGCGATTTCGATGGTTCGTAATTTCGTGATAACGTTCGCTCGATCGTTTCGAGCAACTATTTTTGACTTACGCGCATGGTTTTCGATCAAATATCTCGAATTATTCCGAGTCTATAATTATATTTTACACTTTGACCCGCGGCTACGTGATTTATGGCGGATCGTTATAACTGGTAACGTATCAAATCATTGCGATATCTTATTTTTTTATTAATGACTACGAAGATAATTCATGTCAGTTCAGATCTGTGTACTTCTTCAGAAATATTTCCTGCGGGAGTTGTTGATAATTTACTAAAAAATATTTATTGATTCGAATTCTTAAAAGAAAAAAGAAAAAAGGAAAATCTTCGATAATTTATTCATCCTTTTGCTTTCTTTTCTACTCGGTTGGGTTCATTTTAAATTACTCTTACGCATCTTTTATCGCGTCAGTCTGGATTCTAAAAGAAAGCTGCACATTAGTAATATTACAAAGAAAATATATTTCTCTGAGAAAATGATTACCGAATTACTCCAACAATAAGGACTTGAAATTTTTGCACGATGCAGCACGATTTTCACTTTTTAATTTTCATTTTCATAACAAACATCGTATATAATGCTTGGGATTCAACGAAGATCCGTTTCACTAGCGATCAACAATTTGATCCGTTCGAATCCGCATTCGTACGAAAATTTCGCAATATCGTGTACGTGGCCATTTAGCCGCGTCGTTTAGATATTTCTGAAAAAGTAAACATCGCGATACTTTCCCCTGAAACATGGGAATGAAATCGAGGAAGAGATTTGCTCAGTCGTGTCACGATACGTTTTGTAATTCTAACAGTCGGAATTTCTAAAACTATTTTATTTCGATTGATACGGTCTGCCAAGTGGAGCGGCGGCGTTCAAAGATCATGCCGATCTCTTGCGTCATTATTGGCCTAATTCCAGCCGATTTGTATTCATATTTGGGAGACGTCCTTTCGCGGTTTGTGCAACATTGTTCATCGTCGCCGGATGAATATCAAAAGTATTTTCGAGCTGTTTTCAATTAATCTTTGCTTGCCCGTATCTCCTTCAATACGACTAACAAAACACATTCGATTGAGTGTAGTTCGTTAAATAATCACGCTCGATAAATTTGGCATGTTCGTGGAAATTCTCACTGCGTTATCTGATTATATATTGCGTTCCGAGAATTCGCCGATAAAAAAATATTCCAGCCAACAATAATTGTTCATGCCGCACAATGCTGAGATAATAACGCGTCATAATATTTGAGTGTTAAACGCCGTCTGCCATTATTTTCATGCAGTTAGGCAATTATCGGAGTAATTAAGAGATCATGGATGTTTAATCTAGTCTATAATAACGATGACGTACAAAACAGACTTAATTTACGATTATGGAGAAAATTCATTCTTTCACAAATACATACTTTATCTCACGAATTCACAGACATACATTACAAACACGTACACGTAATATAATTTTGCAGCTGTTATCAACTGCGAAGTGTCCATTAACTCTCTGTTAAAATTCACGTTCACTCTGACCCCAAGTGTACCAGAGTGACCGGATACTCGTGAACGACGATGCACCAGCATGACCTATGATCCCATTCATAAACAACCAGCACTCGCAGTCATTATAAAACTTTATTGTTCCATCTACGCAATCAGTCGTCAATTAATGGTAAAAAATAACAATTTTTAAAAATAACAATTATCCTGTAGACTGTATACACATGTATATGTATATTCATAGCATGTATATTCATAACATAACCAACACATATACAGTTCAATAATGAATTCAGCGTCGCAGTATGACAGTACAGTAGAATCTTCGTTTATCCGAATCTTCGTATATCAGTTAGTGTTAACCCTTGGACATATGGTTTCTGTTGTCCTCGTCAATGATCTCTTCTATTGCTCAAATAAGTAACAGTGGAATATAGAAAACGCTATTATCCTAAACTCCTTATCGGTTTACCGAACGGATAAACAACGGTTCTACGGTAATTTTATCTGTGTATATAACCTCGTTCATAACTCGAATCATCGTCTTCTTCGTCGTCTTCTTCGACGTCGTTTGCAATTCCCAATATTTGGCAGTGGTTTGTTCTTGCATTTCTTCATCCAGCCGTCCCACGCCTTGAAGCCTTCCATGCTCTGAATCTTATTGGCGCACACGATATCGTCTTGGATGTTGTCGTCCGCGAAATCCTCGCAACGCTTGTTGCATATGCCGCCGCTGTGTCCTCTGGAGCACCATTTCGCACTGTTGATCTGAAATACGCCGAAACTGAAGCTAGAGGCGGTCTTCGGACCGGTGACCAACCGCGTGTTCATCCCGCTCTCGCTCTGCATCAGGCAGACCCAGTTGCTGATCAAGGTCCTCTGAACTTTGGCTCGTTGCAGCTCCTGCACGGCCTCGCACTCCGTTAAGATTCTCCCGTCAGCCTGGCTGTCTATCAGAACAGCCAGAAGGGACAGGATCACGCAGATCCAGGTCCTCCGCTTCATCTGTCTGTCTATCGATGACTATCGTGACCGATCGTGGTCAAAACAGACGTAGACAGGGTTGACGGATGCTTCGACACCGATCTACGTATGTGATGCAACGCTACCACGATTCACGCTTAAATATCACGCGACTCGCCTCACCGGTTGTCTGTCGTGCTATGCCGCCGAACGATATACAATGACCTTGTGTGCGAATGATAAATTATAATTTCCTAAGCGCCACGTGACCGGAAAGAACGTGTTGCGCGTTTTCGTTCTTCGTTCTACAATTCTATTGTACTTTTGGCGCCGTTCGTTGCGAACGGTTTGATCTTTCGATCAATTTTTTTTCTTTTTTTCTTTTTTTTTGTTTTACGATACGTGGTATCTTTGATTCTTTCTTTTTTTATATCTATATATATATATTTAATTTAATTATATCGTAAGAAGCACTTGATTGATATTGCGGAGAACTGATAAGATTATATATACACAGAGGTGTGATTTGTTAGCAAATAAACAACTTTGGAAGCGAAATGTTTGATATGACGTTCAACACTTGGGCTATTAAATCCAGCATGGGTTTTTGACAGACCACCAGTAATGCGTATTATGCAAATTTACTCGTCGGCGAGTAGTGGCAGTTATCTCATCGGTAAATAGTAAATGGTATTTACAGGCAAGAAAAGAATCTGCGGATTTCTGTGCTTGATTATGTAAAATTTAACAGTGCAAAAACAGCACTCTTAAAATGCATACAAATATATAAGATATCCAATGTCGAATGTACCTTATAATTTTTAACGGATAAAACAAATGTCTACGAAAACTTTTTTTCTTAATCTTATACGTATAAAATTGAAACATAAACCTTATATAAGTAAAACATAAAATATAACGTATATGGATTAAAATATAAAACAGTCTAATTATAACGCAAGATTTGTTTCTTATTTCAACTCGTATTAAGGGTCATTGAAATCGCCAAAACATGCTCTACTCTGTCACAAAGAATAGAGAAGCAAGACAAATGATTTAAATAAACGTTACGAAATCTCGCAATTGGAAAATTATTACGTTTTTCTGTGCATACGTATGTCCCTCGAGAATTTGATGGATACGAGAATCTAATGCTACAAGTATTTTGTATTAAAAGGATTGGCAAAGAATTACTCGAAATGGGCATTTAACCAGGAATGATCAGAAATGGAAAGAATGGGAGATGTTGGGGCAAGTTTCACAGGATATCGGTTAATTGCAATGTTCGACTAATTGGAATTGTGATTTCGTCACGATCCTTAAAGGGACCTTGAGGTGGAACCTTATAAGCTGAAGAGACTTTCTAGCTCTGGAGAAAAAAATATAGACAGTATCGGGAATGTTTCTTTCGAGGAATGGGAAATATGGAATCCGACTGATAAGGGGAAAAAAGACTCGATAAGGATGAATTTTTCTTTATCAAAGTGTAACGATTAACAGTGTAACACAACGATTGTTTAATAGAGAAATTTTATTTAGAGTCCGATTTAAACGAAGCATCTTAATCAATTGCGTAAAACGATTGCGCAAGTTGCAGAAACTCGCTAGGATGTTTCCTTTTTACAATTAATCAAATAAAACGGGCAGTATGTAAAATGTTCACAAATAATAGTAAGTCTATACACAAGGCACAATAATATCACATGTACTTACAAAACTCGTTCGGCATTAACGTTACGCTAACATTCTTTTTTCTAGAGTATTGACATCTTGGATCACCTTAGCGTTAACTTATTTACGAAATCGAACGCAGCGATTTTTACATCGATTTATGGAAAACAGAAAGAAGAAAAAAAAACAGAAAACGATACAGTGTGGTAATTTTTTTAATTTATAAAAGAAATACTTCTGCGCGTGTTATATACTAGTAGCAATCAAAGCGATACGTCGCATTTATAAACATATAAGTAATGCCAAGGATTCCGATTAATTAATAGCCGATATAAGAAAATGTCACGGACATAAAGTCTTCCTTCTTTTCTTTGACACTCCTCAATACTCTCCGCAATTTCTATACGTAACACACATCGACGAAGATAACATAATCTCTTACACGTATGAACTGAGAGAGTTTAACAACATTCGTTGCATAAATACGTCATCTCTATTTCGTTCGATTAATCTCGAGTTTATGAATCTGTTTTATCAATGCAGCCAGCAAACATGGCCATAATGGTAATCCTACTAGGGCAGAGACTTTGGTGAATTCGCCGTCAGTTATCGTTAAATATTCGGTGCTAACTTACGTGCACACACGAAGTACACTTAATCGTAGCGCGTATGTACAAAATATATATCCTATCTATGAAACGTTTCTGGCACCACGTTGCAAACGCAATTTCTACCTTAACTACCGAGATAAGGCAGTCATCTTCAGCCTTTGGTACCCGCTGCGCGCGTCAAGTTCTCCCTCCTTGCTTTGGCAAATCTCAGTATCTCTGGATTTTCGTAGATCATTCTCGCTAATGCCTCTGTCCCGGCGAAAGTGTCGGCCTTGGTTCCCATGCACATGGACCACTGTTTCTCTGGGAGATCTTTACTGCACTCGACGTCGTGATAAACATGAACCAGATCCCTGTCAGCCGCTCTGAAGATCTTCACGTTCGATTTCACCACCTTCTCGTAGAAGTCCACGTCTTCTTTGCCCCACCCTTGGATGGACAGATCGAAACCACCCACGGTTTTATACTCCTGTTTGTACAGCGAGACGATACCGAATCCAAATTGTCTCCAATATCCCGACGTTTCGTCTACGACGAACATATTCCCTCCACTGTTGTCCCCATAAACGGTCTTTGGATTGTACCGACTAAACACCACCGGGAAATATATCTGTCTACCTAGAAGAGTATTCGCTCGAATTCTGTGGAGCGCCGATTCGGTAAACGCGATGTCGACGTCGACGAAGAACATCAGATCGTTGTCTTTCAATCTCGACGCGCCGAGATTCAGAGCCTTTGCTCGAGAGAACGTACCGAAGACAGGAACGACGTCGATATTGGCGCTACGGTACTTGTATTTCAGTCGTTCTATCAAGTCTGTCGTTCGGTCGAACGAATCGTCGGTTTTTTGACGATAGAGAACGACCGAGAGCGTGGTCCTTTCCCCGCTCGTCAGACAGATCTCCTCGTAGTTTCGTAAGAACCTCTGGAAAACGTCGTACTTTCCGGACAAAGGTAGAACGAAGTGGATAATCTTGCTAGTAACCGGGTCCTCTTGCTCGAAGTTGAAGTTCAGGTTCAGAAATCCACCGCGGAATATATTCTGCAAGGACTTGTCGTTTCGTTGGTCTTTTCGTGCCTCGTCCACCTCCTCCCCGTTCACGGTTTCTCGTATTTCCAGCCCTGCAAGCGAAAAATTACAATGTCTTCCTTCAAGTTTTCTGAAAGAACGACGGGGAGAAGAACGTGTCGAATGAGATGTAAAACGTGTACCTGTGAAGTGTTGGTGAAGGTACACGTGCCTTCTGACGGGCAACGTGACCTTTCGACCCCTGTACTTCCGATAGACCAGAAGAAGATCCAGTATAGTGTCTGCGCCGTAGGAATCCACTCGCCTGTATCCGTACAGAGTCGACCTTTCCTCGACGATCCGGCCACGCTGCCGTGAACAGGCGTTTATAGAGGTCATCACTTCTCTCGTAATGTCCTCCAGACCTTCCTTCACGTCGCTGTGAATTCTTCTCCTAGGATTTGAGTCGCCCAGGCTGTACTCAGACCTCGATAGAAAGTCCCAGGGAATCACTTCGTCGCTGGTTGTCGGCTTGAACGAACGAAGTCCTGCCGAAACGCCTGGTTGAAATGAAACATTTTGTCAATACCTCGACGAAGATTTATATCCTCGAACTGTTCAAAAGTTTTTTATATTTTCTGGAGAAGCTAGATGAAACCCTAAATAAAAGACTATTTAACATGGTCTTTCTTTCCGGATAAAGAGAGTACAATTTGATTGTAAAACGCAGGCATTTGAGCTCGATTGATCAAAGCGTGAATTTAACTAGGTTTACACAAGGCAAAAAACAACTTACAAAAGTGCAGTCATTTGAAAAGTTGAATTAAAAAATTTCCCAAGAAATTGGACGTTGGTATTTTAAACTTCTACTACTTTTAAAACTCACTTCTGTCACTTCAACAAAAGTGCTTTGATGCTGTCCGTCACAGATTGAAAAATTCACAGAAGTATGTCGTACAAAACCTGTTAATTATGCACGATGTATGATAAAATCACCAGTTCCATTAGCGTATTTAAAATTGTAAAATCGTGATACGAGCGCCGATATCAAACCGAATCAAACTGATTCGATGCTGCTCGCGTCGATTAGACGCGAGCACGTTAGTAAGCGCAGGAAAATGGAAATGAGTGGAATCATGATCGAAGTCCTGATCGTTCCATCCGATGGGCTCAAACGAATCGTGTCGCGGCTGGTTTCTGCGACGCCACCGACTGTCCGGCGATCAATTCGCACGCGGGCTAATCGGCCTAAATGGTTCTATTAATAACGCTTAATCCAGGGAAACGCGATTGTTCTTGAAATCGACGATTCGTGCCTCGTGAAATATTCCCGAGGGTATGGAGAACCTTTCCCCGCGACGTTCAGGTCGAATTTATCTTAACGACGTCGTTTAACCACCCACATATCTTCGTGGAAATTTCACGACCTCGGGATTCTCGCGAAGCTCAGTGGAAGCTAGTGTTCGTCCGAGTTTTACGTTTTTAATCGGTAGTTATGATTAAACAAACTCTCGCCTTCTTTGAATTCACACATACAGCTTTGTGTGTGTGATTGCGGGCTGTCATATCGCGATGAAAGATGCACAGCTCTCCTCGTGCGACCTCGTCCTCTGTTGTATCATTCCACAGGAATTATTCGCGCTCGGTAAAATGGATCGTACGAATCACGCAAATTTTACCTAATATCTCCGTGTCGCCGGGATAGTCTTTGGAGTGTGGACTGACAGGGAACAGCGGCACGCCGTCGGCAATCTCGAGATTCTTGAAATTCTCCACGCCGAGTCCCAACTGTTTCGCCATTGCGTGAATGTCCCTGTGAAGATTCAGCCTCTCTTGCTGCAGCTCTTGAATCTGAAGGCCCTGAAACGGAAACAGAGAAGGAGTTGCTTTCGCAACTGGCAGAGGAAACGATTAACATTAACGATGTGTAACATTACGCGAGTCCGACACCAACCCTCATGTAATTGTGTAACCTGTACATGTGCGGCGGACTTTTAACAGGATGCAAAGTAATAGCACGGTGAACTTCTTTTTTCTTCAGGTTTCCGGTGAACGCCTGTGCCCCGCTACTGTTATGATATAGAATAGACTGCATCTGTAACAACGAAAGCATCCAGTATCGTCAGCTGCAATTGAGATTAAAGGGACAGAAATAGATGACAATCGTCGTTATGATTGTTACTTCGGAGGATCGTCCGATTATTTGGTATCACGATCACGTTGGACTGCGGATTTCCATGCAGATTCATCTTCCTGAACGAACGTGATTCAAAAAATGGGACAATTGTCTCTTTCCTCGCTAGATATTTCGAACTTTACTTGTACGTCTCTGTTTGTTCTACCAAATTTCCCATAAATGCGCGAAAATTCGCAATTTAATTCGCAGTTCAATTCGTTGTTTCTGTCTCTAAGTTCTTACTTTTCTGTAAATTTTATCCGGAGGATAATATTCGTCGATGATTAAATAGGGTAAAGGTCGGAGGATTTGTCGTTACAGATGAATTGTTATAATCCATTGCCGATTCGCTCTTTGATAATAAACATCAAGAATGCAAAGCTGCATCTTACCGCGACTAGCAAGTGTTAATCAAGCTGCGAGACTGGGTGTGGTGGTGTCTTATTACAAGGAATTATTCTAGTATTACATCTGTCCAGTTAACTTGGTCATATTCCAACATCGTTTCTCTCAATGATTCTTTTATAGCAAACTCATAAATCACGTTGCCAAGGAATATTGGATCAGCGCGTATTGAAATTCAATTTCAATTTGATGAGTAAAAAATACCGATCGTTCGATTCTCTCGCCGTGTCAGGTATCAACGAAAGGTTAAAGAGAATCCGATCGACGTGATTTGGAAAATTTGCTCGGAAACTTTGGAAAAATTGCCGAATTTAATTTTGTCAATGCATTCACGTTGTTGTGCAAAATGAAATTCCACCGCTTCAAAAGAATTCCCGAGCTGTACTCGTGAAGTGAATTTCATTGGAAATGAAGTGTTTCACAATCTAATGATTGAAGTTGATCCAAATTGAGAAAAAAGAAAAAGAAAAAAAAAGGAATGACGTTTACTATCTCGTGACTCGAGCCTGAATTCTACAGCTATTGTCTCGAGCTTAATACGTCGATCAATCAATCGTCTGATAGAGGAAACGTGCGAAAACTCTGCGACAAACACTTCGTAGTTATTGCATGTCGTACGAATGGCTATTAAGTGTTTCGACCTTACGATGAGTGTCAAGACGGGAACAGACGGGTCTGTCAGTAGGTTAGCAGGCTACGATTTGTTCGAATCTAACGACTAACATCCTCATCTCTGCGTTTTACCTTCATTTCCAATCCACGTCCCCGCTTGAGTCAATATTCCCAGAAGTTTACATTTCCCAGGAAAGCTAACATTAGACGTAGAAATTGAATTTGCTCTTCAGCGAAAAATATTCCTTTGAATTCAAACGGAAGAGAAAAAGAGAGAGAAAGAGAGAGAGAGAGAGAGAGAGAGAGAGATTTTTATTGCAACTTCCTCAAGCTCCAGAGAGTAACCTTTTCCCTCAACGCGCAGCGAACAGCATGAAAAAAGAAAAAAAAAACGAAAATTATTTCATTGGATCGTGTTTCTGTCAATGTTGCCGTTAACCGCGTGACATAATAATTCGCATCGTAACGTCCGCGTGCAACCGCGCAACGTTAACCGTGCAGTTCGATTAAATTATTGCAAGGAACGGCGATAAGAGATTTAAGCGCTTCGTGCTGCAAACTGCCTGTTTAAGGCAGTTCGACCTAATGTTGAGTGTCAAGATGGAGGAGGATGACTCGATCTGGCCACTGGGTTAGCAGGGTACTATTCGCTTGTACTTAACGACTAACATCCTCATCTGTGCATTGTACCTTCCGAGTTAACCCAATGATAGCGTACCCTGTACATACATGATGCAGATACGTAGCTTATGTATTTAAATCGATAATGCGCATCGTGTGGACCCTGTTTAGACCGTGCGAATATTACGTTACCTGTTGAACAGCGGTTACGACGATAATCGTGTAACGCGAATCCCTCGGTTTCGAAAGAACTGAAAATTCTCGGAGAAACGAGCGTTATCTCGAGAAAGATTCCATTCATCGATCAGCCTACTATCAAGGTACGTCCAACGTACGTATTACGTTCTATGGGATAGCGCGCCGTTCTAACGAAGTCTGTGTCGATCAACAAATCACACGGATACCATGGTGCGTCTACGTGTCAGGAGAGAGAGAAGAAAACAGGACGACCGAAAATAGATTTGATAGTTATGTGAACGACGATGAGAGACGTACGGAGCGGACGGACGATTGCAAGGAACGATACACAGGAGGAGCAAATCACGAAAGAAATCTCGACCACGAACCACGGTGAGAACTCGCGAAGAACTCGCGTCGTATTATTATAATTAAAAGGCGGAAAGACAGAAGTAGGGAGAAAAAGGGAATTACCTCGTAGCTCCAGGTACAAGGTATGCCGGCGTACTTCTGAACGCATCTTCCCAATTCGACGTCTTCGTGGGTGGTGTACAAGTGTCTCAGGCAATACTTGACGTGTGGCACGATCCTCTTCAAGGTCTCTCTGGACAGAATAACACCCGGTCCTCCCATGCAGAAATTCTCGTCGTACTCCAACGAGAGCAAGCCAAACTCCTCGGAATTGCCTCTGCCCGCCTGGCCGATGTACATAGCTCTGTTGGAGTTGACGGATCGCAGCAGCTTCTCCAGACGATCCGTCCTCACGTAGACGTCGTCGTCGGCCCTGAGAAACCACTCGAAACGATCACCGTAATTGTTCCACATGTACTGCAGCATCATGAACGATTTTTTCTGCGGCGGATAGGTGTCGTCGACTCGTGGCAATGGCACCAAAGGCAGGTCGGGGCAATTGCCCGGAACGACCGAGTTCTCGGACGAGAAGAAGGCAATTTTACCTGGCAGCTCTTTACCCCAGGTCTCGTAGACCGCCTTGGCTCGCGAGTCCAGGTATTTACTAGCCGTCATCACGCCGACGAAAACCAAGCTGGTGGAGGAACTGTTTATTTGCTCGTCGTCGTCCAGTTTAGGAACGTTTCGCGGCGTTGGTTTGATCAACGCCCGCGACCCGGCTATCGAGGACGCGTAAACGTTCAACCGTTGATGGCCGCTGGACGACAAGATCTTGTAGCCTTGGATGAGGAAACCTAGGAGAAGGCCCAGTGTCAGGCCTAGAATGGCGCTGGCCAGCCCACGTCGTTTACGCATCACTGGGTGAAACGTCACCTCTTCCACTGATACTCTTCCGGGGTTCCTGGACCTCCGGCCGGGTTCATCGTCATCTTTCCAACCGTCGCGATCCCCTTCCTTAATGATCTCGATGTGCTAATTAGCGTAATTGACGGGAATTCCTCGTACGATCCCATTGTTCCTCTCGCTCTCGTACATGAGCGACCAGTTCTGCTCAGGCCTGGTCAACAAACAAACGTTCATAATCCTTTTTTCTTCTTCTTCTTCTTCTTCTTTTTAATTCGCGATAGTCCGAAATCCAGCGAAACAAATGTCGCTTTGTAGTCAGACGTAAAACAGAAGTCGAAAGAGTTGAAACGAAGATACGATAAGGATGAATTGGTATTCGGTTCGTTTCAAAGGCATTCATTGGACTTTGACTCACGTTTTGTTTGCTGTTTAAAGAGCAAACTTTGCGCCCGTGTACCTACCTTCTTTTTTTTTTTTCTTTTTCTGCCGTTCTACGCTAAGACTGCAAAAGCGTTCGTTGTTTAACCAGACATTTAGTTTTACGTCAGCCACTGGCCGACCGAACGAAATCGATTATCCTTGTCAACGACACGGTGTCTTCGAATGTGACGTAACCGAGTAGTCTTGGCGTGAAAGCACGATTACTTACGTCCAGCATTTTTCATCGCCTCAGTATTGACGGCTGCGTCTCGTCGAATTCCATGGCCTGGGGGTCACCAACGCGGATCGATCGTTCATGTTAATCTGAAAGAAACGCAGAACGCTGTCGCTAGATGTATAGTATACGTGAACAATTCGCGGTTAAAAATTACTACGGTCAATATGTCAATATTGGTCGATCGAGGTCGCACACGTGTTAAACGACGTTAGTTGAGGCCTTCGCGTTGGCAATTAATGTACCCGATTTCTTTCTTTGTCACGGTTACTCTTTGATACATTAAATATTTCGCAACTGTCCGATCGTGAACGCTGATAAATTGATACGGCGATTCGTATTCATTCGTCGTTTCAGCCGTGTATGGACCGAGACAATTATACGATGGTCGATCAAAATGTTCTCATCGTGTTCGATCGATGATATTTATTGATCGACGAATTTGACTTTCTGGCTTTCGATCGAAGAAGATCAGACAGAAGTCTTGTAGAAGTTGACGATTATTTCTTTTAGCAGTGAAGGTCTCTCCTTTTTCTCGTAAAAAGGGTGATAAGAGGACAAACAGAGCTGGTACTGTGCAAGCCTGGACAGCTGCAGGATGCACGGTATAATAGCGCGTGAATTCTCTAGAAATGAGATCCTGACGCCGTTAGAAAGACGTTTCAAATTAATTAACCTGCCGGTTTCATCGGTGGTTTCATCGAATAGTAACGGAAGAGTTCATTTCCTACATCGCGTTGCCTGTTGGCCGACGATTCGAATTCTTGACATACACCTATTGGTTTTTCCATGAAGTACCGTTTTTCGAATTACGTGCGAGCAGGTCGCCGGAATTATGTAGGAATTCTATTCGAATTCGTGTCTCCACGTTAATTTCTCTAATCTGTGTAATGCGGGTAATGCGAGAAACGTGCATGCTCCTCGGATAGTCTGCCGAACGGTTAGTCGAGATTTGTTCCCCAAATCGACGTAGACAAAGAATTGTCCCTCGAGGAAACCGGTTTTCAGGCACGCTGATATACATGATGTCTGAATGCGGGCAGTCATTGGATTTCGGCGCATGACATCCTTTTGTTCGCGTGAAACTAACGAAACGAGACGTGGACACACTCGTCGAGACTTTTACTCATTTTTGGATAAATTTGAACGAGATTTTTTACTCGTGACAATTTAGAGTCGCTTAGTTGCTTAGTTTTGGAACGTTTTATTTTTATTTGCTCCGATTTTGTTATTAAGCACTCAGTGGCGAAGCATCAGACTCGAAACGTTAAACAAAGTTTCAGTAATCTAGTATTAATTACCGAATGCTACTTGAGAAGCTCAATTTTATCAAATCTCGCGAAAATTATTTCGTCCCGTATCAAACTCTTTATCTTCGCACTTCAATTTTCGAATTATCTGCTCTGTGATTAAGAATTGTCATTATCTTCGTAAAATTCATAGATAAATTATTGCAAATCGATCAAAGTATCTATGGAAAATACGTATATCGCGTGACACAAAGCCATTCGAGGACGATTCGATTGCCAGAGATAGATTCAGATACTCCGCGAGATTGAATCGAGAAGAAAACGACTTTCTCGTTACCCGCGGATTAATTATTCGTCAAATGAAAGGTCGTTGATGGTCATCGACGATTGTCTCCAGTGATTATTCGCACACCCGTTCCCGTTCTCACAATCCTCTCCGCGTTCATTCTCCACTCCACTCGCCAGAAGAACGACGAAGAAAATGGGTTCCCGTTAAAATCCGCTGCTAATGCAAATTACCTCGGGACCGTGCAAAAATTCCTCCCCGATGGAAGGTGACACGTAAATTCAATGTTCGTCCGTCGGCGGTCTTAATCTTATCGGCTCGGAGATGAGATAGCTCGCCGAGTAATAACAGTTCGAAGATAATTTTCAAGTGTCGGCGAATAAAAAGTGTTGGTATTACCTAGCGATGGCATTACATAGCGTTTTGTCGCTTTTCTTCTCCCTCGGACGTTGCAATTTCACGGACGAACGGGGAATTTATCTGATAGAATATCCAGCTACGATACCGTTAGCCGTTTCTGAGAATCGAAAACGCGTGCGACGTGTCGACAGTCGCTATGGTGTTGATAGTCGTGATTACACAGCCGAAACGGCGAATCCACGAAATCCCGGTGTTCGTCCCGTTAAAGGACGAAAGACTCGAAGTGACGTGCACGAACGAGGACGAAAGAAAGGCGGGAGAACCGGTTCCAAGCCCCGAAAGTCAGACCCAGATCTGCTCCTACCTCCTACGGTATAGCTGCAACTTCTAGGTCTTGCGTACGGCAAAGATAAGGACGAGCTGGCGAGGATGAGTCGCTGGAAACAGGAATGTCGAAAATCATCGTTGACTATAATCGTGAACGTCAATGCACTTTCGTGTCTTTCGTCGCCGTCTCTCGAAGGAAATTCAATTTGAAGTCGATACGAGTCGCGTCGCGATTTATTTTCGAAGGATACTGAGTGAGAAAATTCTGTTTGAAGAAATTATTGAAAAGATACGAATGTTCTGTACGAAGAGTTTAGAGAATTAAAATATCTCCGTGTTAATTTTAGTTGTTTCTGCACAAGAGATTTACGTACATTTGAGTGTGAATCGGAACAAAGTGATCGACTGGATCGAAACACGTTGTAGTCAGAGAATCTCGCGACTGTCGACGCTCGTTACGTTTTTGAACGATCGTATTTTCGAAAGATCGAACCGACCGACAGACCTAGCCATTAAAAGCTGTTACGTGAAACAGCAGGCCTCTGCTAATTGTTCCCACAGACATCGAGCCGCGGTCGAGTCGCAGAATCATCGGAGCAGAGACACGTTTAAACGACTAGATTCGACGTGATCGTGGCCCGTGATTGAAAACGGACAGGCTGTTCAATCAACCGGTGGATGTCGTCGGCTTTTCGAGTTCGAGAGCACGATAATAACGCGAGGAACGGTCCTAGTTCACGGTTGAACAATTTTATTAAACGACAGTGCTTCATCTTCTAAACAAATATCCTTTGTTCTCTCGGTATCGTAACTTACTAAACGGAGGAAGCACTTCGGGCAAGCCAGTCGGCACGAATGAAATCTCGAATTACAATTTCACCTTTCATTAAACTTCCACCCGCGAGACTTTCTCACCGAAACACTCGCCGTGCACTTCTGGACATCTTTCTGGACGTTTTTCACCATTTAATTCACTATCTAATGTGGCCCTCTTCGGGCTTCTCTGTGTAGGCGAAAAAAGCAACAGGCAAATCTTCTCAGTTGCTGAACTTCGCTTGCGAACGAGCGCGTGCAAGTCTGTACATATATTTTGTTTTTCAAGGCAACTTACACGTCTTCTTCGTGCACTTTTAATCTAGTTCGGTCCTCGATGCCTTGTTTCGTCTTGAGCGTGTCCACGTGGGTCTAACTGGCTCCGAAAAAAAGTCGTGTCACGGCTCCGCTGCATCCGCCACTGGCATGACAGAAACTGTAAACGAAGAGACGGCGAGCCAAACGTGGAACAACACACGCACGGAGTCCACGATACTGGCACCGTCGACGATCGTGTTACGGGCAGGATGTCGGAGAGGCGACTGAACGAGACGAGCCGGCTAGCAGTCAGAGCCAGTCGGCCAAGCAGTAGTTGGCTAACAAGCAGTTAAGCTAGACACCCAGCCTGATCGGCTCGCCGGGCTATACTAAAGCTTTTCAACCGACCGGGCAGAAACTTTTCGTTCAGATACGAAGGAAATGAGTCGATACGCAGGCTTCACTCGCTGCTCCTGACCTCGGCTACCTCCGACAGCCTCCGATTCGGAGGATTTTTTCCTCTCTCTCGCCTCTCTTTCTCCTTTACCTATGATGGTTATGATCCCCGCGATCGGCTGGCTGGAGTCTTCAGAATTTTTTTCTTTCTTTTTTTCTTTTTTTTTTTGATACACGTGCGCGACTCTCGAAGGAGGGGGAAATAAATATGAGAAATTACGTAAGAATTCTCCGTGGTAGGTATTTCTTAAGCACGTTTCCTCTCTTAAATTCTCTATCCCCTTTCTTTTTTTTTTAATCTAGTATGTTGCAGAGAGATTACTCAGCGCGGGTATTCACGGCTGAGATAGGTGTAGAACCTTATAGGCGAGAACCGTGACAAGAAGCGAACTGTAAAATCGTTCTATTTCTATACATTGTCTAGAGATTGAGTCGCTCAATCTCGCCGAAGTAATTTCTATTTTTAATGGATGACAAGTTATCGATATAGGCTTGATTACCTAAATTTTGGAACAAACGGTACGGCCGAACATATACAAGATCTAAATTTAGAACTCCTGACCCTCTAAAAGTACTCTTATCTGTGGAACATCTCGAGACATGACTCTTTCTTTAAGAATGAATGAACAAAATTTTCTTCTTCTTCTTTTCTTTTTTTTTTTTTCTTCGTATAAATTGTGCCTCCTTTTCTAATTTAAAGCTTGTGATTATTCACTATATATCGAAAAACATGAGTAACGTTGTCAAAATAATCGATAATAAACTTGTTAAGATAACTATATAAATCACAACCGATTACATTTCTGTACAGTCTGTGTTCACAGACGATTGTCAGCAAGCGGGATATTTGTTTACTCCTGACAATCGCCAAGAGCGGTGCAACATGTGTAACTGAACATATGTACGTGAACATATATGTATGTATCTGGTTAGCGTATTGTGTAACGAGATGCGTAAAATAAATTATGTAGCTGACGCCTACGCGATCGCCGCGATGTTAGAACGTAGTAATAGACATTACCAAACGCCGGCTAGTAAGAACAGCCGAAGCTGACACATTATAGCATTGCGTTCAGCGTAAAGCAGGAACTTCCCGTCGAAATAGAAACGAATTGAACTACCTTTACGCCTCGTGAATTTCATATTATCTCCAATTCGCCATGCTCGGTCCTTGCTGGAGCAGAACGATCGGATTAAGACGCGAAAACACGGACGTAGATGTGCTCCGAAAGTTTTTAAAAAAGATACTCGAGAACACCGGCAAGAGGCACGAGATCGTTTGAAAGAAACGATTTATAAGCTTATATTTTAGGAAATATAGAATCATTTAAATCTGAAGAAAGAATTCTATGAAAAATTACACCAGTGAGCGAGCATTTTTATGACTTTGTTCTAGTTTTAATCTCGAAAAGGTGTCGATCGAATTATCGAGTGGTCGGATAATCCCAGTTCTATGATGATTCAAACGATTACGGTGAAGTCTAGATCGGATGAATCAGTCGAAAAAGGGAAGTTCATTCGTGGCAAGACGAGTTGAATAATTTTATTTTTAGCCGCTTGGTGGATATCCTTTAGGCCGGAATGCGGCGGCGAAAGAGGAATCCCTCGAGGATCCCTCGAATTCTGTACATGTGATAACCTTTAGCTTACTTAGACCATCTTGATTACGATTTTTGGTCGTGATCTTTGACGATGCGTGGGGGAAAGCACGAATTCTAGGCATCTAGTTTGAACGAAAAACAGTATTAGTAGGAATAGTTTCTCACTGTTCGCGTGTCGATTATTTGGAATCCGTTATTCTTATCCTCCAGTGAAATTTATTTAATCTGCTCTTTTCCAGTGAGTACTTGTTTCCTTTTTTTTTCTCTCTTTTCACGTGATAGCGTGACGTTAGATAATTAAACAAAAATTCGTAGAGATATACATTTTTAAAAATATCCAGAGGCAAGCGTTCGGTTGGTTTTACTTGTCCTACATTATCACAAATTTATCAGATAAGAGATTCGACCTACTACAGTGCTCATAATCTGCGTATAACGAAAGGAAAGAAACGTACGAAACGATTTGTAATCTTTCATTAAAAATATTCATTCATTTTCATTCATTGTCCAGCCAAAACGTTTATAACTTAGAATAGCACAAGTATAATTTATGTATTTTGTGTTTGGTATGTATCTTGAATACGCTGTTGGATTTCGAATTTAAAGAAAATGTTTTTAATTAGATGTTCATGGTGCTAACACTAACGTATGGAATTACGTGGACATTAATGCTAATATCGTTCTACCTGAGCTTGTTGTGAAATTAATACTAGTATAAACACTAACGCGTTGCACAATGCACGGTTCTTTATACATTATGCAATGACTGGAAGATTGCATTTTATGTGAGAAGAAAATTAGTTTGTGTTTTGATAAAAACTGCGAACTTGCGATAGATATACGATAGTTCGTAATGTAGATGCAATCTTTTTCATGCAGGTGTGCTTGTTCTCACGATTAGGGAGCGAAGTTTTAATTTTCCCTGTATATCAAGCGTATCTTCAATACGCTGATAGATTGCAGACGATTTAAAGTTTCCCGCTAGTTGGAAGATAAAATGGCGGGTGCTGTGTGACGACAGATCGTTGAACCCAGAAGCACTACTGTATTCAACTAGTATATCTATTTCGGCATATTTCTTAATTGTTCGTTGAAAATATGTAAAAATACATCGTCGATCATTTCATTGGTTATTTCGTTTCACATTGAATTTATTCATTGTGTAATATTTTCTTCAGGGTTGTAATAAGCTTCACTGTGAAACATCAATTGCTATAAATTTTTTGTAATCATTTTTAGCATAAATAAGAGGAATGTTGGCCTATTTTTATAAATGCGTGTCATTTGTCTACGAAAAGTAATATAATCAATGTAAACGCGAGTCGTTTAACGTATTCGTGCGTCTCGTGTTGCAGAGGGCGCGCCATCTTACTGCGCACATCCCTGAGACACCATTGAACACGGTTGCTGATTTGACTAGTTCCTCAACGGAAGTGACGCGAGTCGCTTCGTTACGTTTACATTCTGTTCTCGACGTCGCGTTCATTGTAGGGAACCATTACGTTCGTCTGCGGTTTGCATCGTGCCATATTCCCGCTCGCGTCCTAATACTAACAACATTTTCGTAGTTTTAAGTGAAATATTATGAGAGTGAAGACCGAAATGGACGACGACGAGAAGGGGTAAGTCTGAATTGCGTATTAGTGGCTGTTTAAAGACATTTTTTATTCGAGAATTTCCGATCGACGCGTTCGTCGGGTTGTCGGGTTTATTGCGTGGGATCTCCATTTGCGTAGTGCAGTTACTTCGCATTTCACGCTTCCACGCGATGTTTTCTCGAACTCGAGTCAAATCGTTTATCCGCGATACGTGAAACGTCATCGAGTCTCGCTAGTCATGTATAATTTCCACGATACGCGGAGCCAACATTTTTTTTTCTCGTACTAGTAAACGGTTGGAATATCTAGTTTTTCATGAGAGGGCAATAATTCGCCGATGCCGGTTCTGCATAGTACTTTTGTCGTCTATAACCCGGCACATTTAAGCATTTAACGCAACCGTTTTTGACGATATTGTTGAATTCGTGTATAATAGCCAGGGATTCATCGTACATTTTCTGTATATTATTTCGGTGTGAAAGTATGTTACTGCATTGTCGCTCGTTACATCCTTTAGCTCTAGATTCTCTATTTTTATGCTCTATATCCTGAAAGATCCGATCATTTTAATAGTCTTTCTCCGCTACATGATTTTCTTGCATGCTTCACTAATTACGATTATTGATAGATATACTCCGATCGTTATATTATTATATTTCGAGTTTTACGTAAATTTTCCTTATTAAAGAAGAAACTCATCGCAACGCAAAATATCGTAATGTTGTGAATTATTAAATAAAACGAATGGGACATTGACAAATCTTTTTGTAATGCTGCATATGCAGTTTTTTGTATATATGAGATGTAATTATACAGTGCAATTGTATTATTTGTTGTTTTATCATTTATTACGTTAGTAGCATAGATATATTTCGTACAATATTTATTTCGAAATATTTTTTTTTTTTCGTTATATAACTTATTATGAAAAATGAATATGAGTAATTATTTTATTTGAAATATTTTTATTAATCATAGTTTAATTTAGTTTGAAAATGTTTATTTTGACTGGTATTAATTATGTTAGTAATTTTTTTTTTCACTTTTGTTACAGAAAGTTGTTTGTTGGTGGTTTGTCTTGGGAGACAACACAAGAGAATCTTCAACGTTATTTTGGCCGTTATGGCGAAGTAATTGACTGCGTAGTTATGAAAAACAGTGAATCTGGTCGCAGTCGTGGTTTCGGCTTTGTAACATTTAGTGATCCAGCTAATGTACCATTAGTTCTTCAAAATGGTCCGCATCAACTTGATGGGCGCACAGTTAGTGTTATTTTGGTATTGAAAGATTACTTTGATATAATATAATAAATTTATGTATTTATTATTTATTTCTCTGTTATAGATTGATCCTAAACCATGCAATCCACGAACTCAACAAAAGCCAAAACGCAGTGGGGGCTTTCCAAAAGTTTTTCTTGGTGGTTTACCAAGTAACGTGACAGAGACTGATTTAAGATCATTCTTTACACGTTTTGGTAAAGTTATGGAGGTGGTCATAATGTATGATCAAGAAAAGAAGAAATCGAGGGGTGAGTACATCATGATAATTATTTATGTATATCTAAATTGGCATTGTTTGAAATGGTTTCCATTTAATGATTAATATTAATAATATCCAACGTATCATTCTATTTAATGGTATTTTACATAATGGTGTTTGTTTTTCTAATTATCATGGGAACTATGGATAACAATGTGTTTTATAAATATTTAAATATCATATCATCTGGTTTCTTATGTGTCTAAAACTACAGTCAGAATTCTTGAAATAAATTTTTCTCACTAATAATTTTTAATAAAATTTAGTGTGGTCATTATAATAACACAAAGTAATAAATATGTGCATAAAAATAATAGATGCGTATGCACATTTTATGAACAGTGGCTCAAAAATTCTGACTTGAATGCAGCACACCCATTATTTAAAGTACAGCATTAAAATTCTAGTTATCTACAAAAATATAAAAAGGAAAAAAGAAGATGAGCGTAAAGTTAGTAATTGTTTAATATAAAGTTGAATAATTTTGTGCTTAAGTCATTTAATAATTTGTGGTCATTGAACTTCCTCTGCTTGATTACCCTTTTTTTTAATGACCCTGCTCTTGCTTCCTTTAATAATTATGATTAATATATCCTGATTCACAGTCTTCTTTATTAATATTATTTATTTTCAATATGTATTTATAAAATAATTTAAGGACTTATATATAAAACTCACAGTACATTATGCATAGTTATTTATGTAGTGTTCTTATCCTACTTTGCTACTCTTAATAATTCGCCTTGTCTTACCTTAAAGAAACGTTAAGATACTTTATGTTATATTAAATTACATTAAACATATATATTGTGATTTTGGCTAAGTTTTATTAAGGATAGCTTAAGATTAACCAGGTTATTAAGTATATAAGTTAAAGTCTACATAACATAAGTCAAGTTAAGCTACTAGTAAGATATGTTGTAAATTCAAATTTTTATTAGTATTATCCACTTTATTATCCATTGAATAATAAACTGATTTAGTTATATTTATCTTTAATCGTGTCATATGTGTATAAAAATTACTTATAGTCTACAGTTTAGAACTATTACTACTATTCAAATAAATTAGGATATTATTAATTTTAGTAGTTCTTTTACTTGGAAATTTTTTATCTTAATGCTGATATTTTTATATTTAAATATGTAGTAACTATTCAGTAATCAAATATAGGTATATTACTTCTTTGTTCTTTATATATTTATTCATTTTTGGTGGCTGCATTCAAGAAGTTAATGAATTTAACGCACAAAGCAAATAAATTTTTTTTGTGCATTTTACCTTCCTAACAAAATACATTTTTTTGTACAATTAAGATTATATGCATTTGTTTAACGCTGTTGATAGATGATCATTTGTGGTGAGAATGGATTTGCTTTGGAAACAAAGAGTTTAGCCTAATAGTAAAGAAGAAAGTCAGTACTTTGTATAGTACATTACAATCATTTAAGATGTTTGAATATTTTTTGTAGTATTAAATAGAAGTTTAAGAAGCTTCTTTAAATCAGCCATCATAAATTTACTAGGTTAAGTATTTTAAGTTTATGAGCACTCAAACTTCTGTAAAATAGATATTTACAAAATTTTCGAAAGATGCATGTTTCAATTGATATTAAAAAAAAAAAATTATGTGTAAAATATTATGAAAGTGTTTTTCCAAATTATAATGATAATTATTATCATTAATATAATGAAAGATAATTGATGTAACGATCAATTTGTACAAATAAAATATACAAAAAAAGAATGAAAAATAACATTGATGGTATGATAAAAATTCGAATGGTTGGGGATTGAATAAAGGAAATGTATTTTCTGTACAAATGTATGGGGCACCTTTTGATATACTCTCACGTTTGGACGACAGGATTTGGCTTTCTCAGTTTCGAGGATGAAGATGCTGTGGACCGCTGCGTTGCAGAGCATTTCGTCAACTTGAATGGAAAACAGGTATAGCATACCTACACATTAGTATATATATTACATACCATTAGATTATTGTAATGTAAAATAATAATAAGTACGAATGTGTGTGTTACGGATAATTTATTCTTATGTACCGCATAGTTTTATGTAATCAGGTTAGTTAATTATAGTACTTATTTTATTTTACACAATTTTCTTATACTGTGTTACTTTTAACAATTGTACGTTTAGTATCCTTATTGTAATAAGTATCAATTTAAAAGAACGAAACGTTTAGAATATCGTATATACTACATGCGTTATGTGGCAAGTCAAAAATTAGAATATACTCTAGAATCGATGTAAGACTTGGCGAGTTTTGAAGGTTTAATCGTATGCTTATAAAAAAGAAAGAGAAAAATAGAAAATATTTAGATTTAAATAGGATTATTTATAATTCGATCAAGATTGAAATCCTATTTAATATTTCAAGTTACGTTCGGTCATGGAGGATGGGCGATAGGAATGTTTCATACAAATCATTTGATTTTTTTTTGATTACAGGTTGAAATCAAACGTGCTGAACCACGAGATTCTTCTAGTAAAATGAATGATAGTCATCAAGGACAATGGGGACCACCTCAACAAGGTGGACCTCCAATGGGAATGGCTGGAAATATGGGACCTATGGGTGGTCCAAATGGACAAATGGGAGGACCTATGATGGGAGGTCCAATGGGTCCACCAGGAAACATGATGCAGCAATATCAAGGATGGGGTACTAGTCCTCAGACTGGGGGTTATGCTGCAGGATATACAACTCAATATAACTCTCAGGGCTGGGGTGCTCCGCCTGGTCCTCCTCAACAACAACAAATTCCACCGCCGCCACATCATCAGTGGGGCAGCAGTTATAATGTACAGCCTGCAGCAGCTACTCAAGGCTATGGTAGTTATGGTGAGTTTTCTAAGATTTATAATTTCATTTTTGTTAACATAGATTCCGATAATTTCAAAATAATGAAAATAAAATATATTTGATGATTTAAAATAATTTAATTACTTGGAAGCAGCGATTAATTAAAATTCAATTTAAATGATATCAGTGACGACAGTCCGTCTTTAAAATTTAATAATAAATTCATAATTCAAAAATCACTTGACGAATCATTAATTTTGCTTACACACTTTTCGGAGGGATAGCATAAAATAAGATCATGATTCTTTGATCCTATTCTCTCCCCTTCCATCCTACTTGGAGATACTAGGAAGAAATAAGATATAAATATGAGAAAACAAATACTTTGTAGTATAGAATTAATTATCATTTGTTTGATACCCTCTGGAGGTTATTATAGAAAGAGAATACAGTAGGACATCATAAATATTAAGTGTGTATGTCGAAATTATGTCAGTTCAGACTCGCTAATCGTATGTTTCTAAGAATTGCTACAAATTGCGTTTTCTCGTTTTCTCATCGTAAATAAAAGCGAATAATTTCATTTTAAAATGATAATGTTTCTTTTTGTTGAGTCTGAATCAATACATTCTTCCGATAATGAACACTCCCGAGACATTGAACTTCATTACGTTATCTACGAAATTCATGCTTGCTTTTTTCAATAAATAATACAACTCGTGAAGCGTAAACATTGGCAATATTTTTACGTTTTAGATACATTCGTGTCGCCGTAATGATTCAATGCTATCGGGAAAATCAAGCATGAACAATTCAATCAAGTTACATTGAATATTAAAGACACTAAAAACGAGTCACTTCAGTGCCAAGACATGTAAGAGCGGCGAATATTACCTATTCAAAGTTATTATCCACTTTCTTTTCGTCGTTTGCTACAGTTAATTACTTTCTTTTATACATTCACACTTATCGTAAAGGAACAATGGGGAAAGTTGCAGTACGATATTCGACATTTTTCCAGATAATAATCTTTTTTCTCGTATAATAACTCACTTCTGGACAAATTTTAAAAACCGTTATTCGACTTAGAAATCTCTCTCTTTCTCTCTCTCATTAGAGAATGCTTGGCACTAAAGTGGTCAGTTTACAAGCAGACTGCGAACATTCATGCAAATTCGTAATTCTACGAAGGTTATTATTATTATTGCCCGGCAAATATTGTACACTGGATATTTTATGTATTTTAAATTTGTAATATGTCTAAATTCATGAGAATCCGTAGTCTACCAATAAGAGAAGGCTTTGAGCAGAACGGTGCTTGGTGACACGTGTTTTGTGTGGTTGATGATCGCAGGTGGGCCGGCGGCGGCCGCTTCAGGGGGCTACGGGCCCACAGCGGGCACTGGCGGGGCTGCGGGGGGCGGGCCCGGGGGTTCCTGGAACTCCTGGAATATGCCACAAAATGGTCCCCCTCCTGGAACTCAGCCACCACCTCAACCTCCTCAGCCTAACTCCTCGCAGCCCAACTCGAATTCGAACCCCTCTGGCCCGCAGGGTGAGTCAAGCTCAATAAAGCAAACTCTTTCCTCTTTTCACCCTTTTGCATACAGTTCCATCTTCACATAGTTGAGCTATAATGTTAATCTATAATCTGTTCGTATCTGTCTTTTTTTTCTGTTCGTTTGTCTCTTATTCTGTCTGTTTTTGTTTTTCTTACTGTGACAATATATGTATGTATGTATGTATGTATGTATGTATGTATGTGTATATATATATATACATATATAATTTATAAGTATATAATTATCCTTTGAAAATCTTTATCGTTAGACCTCTTGGCTTTTTTTTGCACTGAGAATGATCAACGATCGAGAATGCACGTGGCGAAGAAAGATAGCATAATTGTAATAATTTGCCGTGATGCATCGAGTGATGCATCACGCTTTTCGCTTATTAACAGTATTCCTTTCTTGCGAGAATTTACCACATGCGTTCAGTGTTCCCTTGGATCGTCCAAGGAACTCCTTTTCTTTCTCCTTTTGTCTGTAATATCTCTTTGTCCGTTAATATATAATTGTAAATTAATAATTAATTCGGAGCTTATCAAGAGATGAGCTTTTCATGCATTGGATGAGCGAGAAACAGAAGAATCTGATTGTATTGTAAAATGAAATTGAAGAAGTTTATTTTTATTGAATAAAAATTTTATCCCCTTTATACGATCCTCTGCAAGTTCCTGGACTCCTCGATCAGATAATTGCACATTTCGTTTAACTCGCCTAATAACTGCGCTTTTTACCCTTGTTTTGCGTTTAGAATCGTTCGGTAGTATGTAATTGTTTATTAAATACAATATTACGTAGTTAAATTATGGCTAGACTAAGATTACGAAAAAAATTGTACATCACGCTATTTTATATATATATATATATATATATATATATATATACATATATGTTTCGTTAGTATACACTTCAAGGTAGAGTTACGCTTAGAATATTTATGCTTAGAATCTTTAGACAGAACTTGCTAGTAATATTGTAGTAATGTAATCATTGTCATCTCGCACTTAATCATCCGCTTCTCATTTTTTGTACTTTCTTTAAATTTTCAAATTGATCATTCTTTGTCCTATGTAATTCAATACAAGTATTTTCTTTCTACTTTCGTTAGTTTTGTTTTTTAATACCTCCCACGACTAATAATTGGTCTACTTTAGTTGTGGTGCTACTTTAACTGTGGTATTTTTTAGGCCAGACATTTGAAAATGTTTTTAAATATATTCACGTTGTCTTTTCTTACCTGTTGTAACTGTTATTTTTTTAAAAAAAAGGAATGTAAAAAAAAAGAACATAGTGGAACCCTAATTTTAATCCATCCAGTTCCTCTAGAATGTGATAGTTTTTTGTCGAATTTCGTTCGTTCTTCCTTGTTAAGATTTACGTTCCATAACAATTTCTAGAATTGATAGCGTACAACAAGGTAGCAATAATACGATTTGTAAGATCAGTGCAATTCGTTTTATGAAATCAACGCGTCTGAATGAATTACATTCATTCGTAGCTGTCCACGATGCTTCTCAATTGCACGTATTTATGATTGTTCTGTATATTGTATTGATCTGTACTGATCTTGTTCGTTTACTACAATAACAATTCAATAACATGTATGTTGAAAAAGAAATCGCTTTATGTCCCTTCTGTTTAAACATACTCGTAAAAGAAAGTAGAATAGGAAGATATATTTTAGATACTTTCACATTCAACGAACAAACTCTCGTAACAAATTCGTGAAGTCGATCGGTGCTCTTCGATTGTTCTATGAGAAGTATCCAAAATGTATCTTGGGAAAGCTGTGGTCGCACACAGCTTATGAATAAACGATACGAGGTAAGTGGGAAAGTTGGATAACACGGTGGAAATCAATGTTCCAGGTGACATGTATTCACGACAGACCACCGGTTCAGGTGCACCTGGGTCCAGTAGCAGTTCAGCTAAAACTCCGGATTATACTGGCTATTCCGCATATGGTAATTACGCTGACACCAGTTATCCTCAGCGTTCGTATCAGGGAGGAGAAAGCAACCAAGGTGGGTATGCCGCCAGCGCCCCTAAACCCCAGCAAGGCTTTGATTTCAAAGAGTGGCCCACCTCATGACCATTTTAATTGATACGCGATGGAGATATGCGCTGAATGGCTTGGCCTTGCTCGTGGGTTATTTCATATTATATTTTCAGAGAGACACCACACACAAAAAAAAAAAAAAAAAAAAAAAAAAAAAAAAAAAAAAAAAAAAAAAAGAAAAAGAAAAGCGTACAATATTGCGCATTGATCGTGAGAATCTGTGCTCGAATCTTGGGACATTCTTTGGGTCTATTTATATTTGACGGATTTTATTTTCAGCACCCTTGATGTTCGATTATTTCGAGAATTTCATACTATTACTTTTTTTTCCGAGGCTCAATTCCTAATGATATTATTATGTTTTTCAATCATGTATTCGAGATTAATTCATTTGTCGTTCTATTTGATTTGAACGCTTTCGAGAATCTACGAAACAATCGTTCGTACAAAGAATGTCTCGATTGAGCCTGTATGTCGTTCGCGAGCGGTCGTATTTTCCAGTCTTTTAACGTTCTTAATAAACGATCATAATTTTCCAACATATCTTCTTTCCGATGTACTCGTGTAAAAGAATAAAATGAATCTGCCCAGATTTTGTAAAACGGAAGCGTCAAGAAAAACAGAATGTTAGGTTTCTCGAAAGAATGATTTCATTGATCGCTCGCGGGAACGGCCCATGATCTTGTTGGGTTTCAAAAGTACACTTGCAAACAATTGAAACCGCACATTGAAAACTAAGACATAAGCTGAAAGAGATAGAAAGCATTAAAAAAAAAAAAAGAAAAAAAAAAAGAAAAAAAAAAGAAAGCAAGATGAATAAAAACTGGGATGAGAAGTAAACAAATGGATGACACACACACCCATGGTGCGAGTGAATTTTTGTATGGCACTGGGATAGAGGGTAGGAAGCGGAAACATATAGAGGTATTGATATAAGAGTTATAGTAGATTCGAATGGAATGATCATTAAGATGCATTAAAAAGCATTAAAACACAAAAGCGAGTGTAAAGAATACGGAATGCTGGAAACATTAATTACTTAACAGCATTTTTAAGACGAGGGTGAATGAGATTACGTTTATTTTTTCTCTTTTTTTTTTTTTTCTTCTCTTTTTGAGATACTTCTTCTCGAAGTGGATGGCACAAATTTCGATGCTCGTTCACCTTTTTTGATACTTTTAGTGAACACTTCGGTAATTCGAAAATATAAGAGTAATTAAATAAAATGAAAATACTATATTACGGTCTCCAGTGGAAGGTCAGCGATTGACTTGCACATCTGAGACACCCGTCCCTCCACGATCTCGTATTTATTAAAAATAGTTGTTATGCTGGAACGACGAAAAAAAAAAAAAGAAATGAAAACGTAATTAATATGAAGTAATTAAGTAAGGTGTTCACACAGGCTGACTTATAATCTAAACTACAGAGATAGTGTAAAATAAATAGATCCTTTTAATATGATGTACGTATATATCTATCGACAGCAGGGTGCAGTTTCCTTAATCGTGTATTTTTTTTTTTCTTCTATTCTCGTTACTTGTTTTTCCTTTAAAGTCGTGTCATTAGTGATGTACGTGAAACATATGTCGATGATGTTCTTTGTGTTCCTTTTTTCTTCTATTTCTCTATTTTCGCTTTTAACTTTTTTTTTTTTCTAATTTAAGTTGTCTGGTCCTTTTCCGTCTCCGAGTCGATCCGAAAGAGAGAAACGTTTATCGGTTGTGGGGAGGGAAGAGGACGAGAAAGGAAACGAAAAATTAAAACAGATGTTGAATTTTTTAACAAAGAGTAAAATAAAGGAAAAATTTGTATAATAAGAACTTTTCGGACCGTCGGACAGGCTTCCGCACGGTCGTATTGCATCAAATATGGAAGCTAATTTATTTTTTACCTCGGATTTATAATAGTTAATTATTAGGCACGTTTAAGACTACGATTATATTGTTACTATTATTATTACACTTCTATGATAATTATTACTATATTATACTACGATTACCATTATAAACTATTTACAGCTATTTATCACTATTTGCGACTGCTCCTACTGCAATTATTATGATTGCACTACTATATTACACAACTATTATTACTGTCTATGATAATTATTAACGAATAATTGTACGATGATGCTTATAAGTGTTTAAATTTCTAGACGATTAGAAATGAAAGAGATCATGAGATAATATCTAAAGGTTGGAGGGAGGGGTTATTTGTAATTTGTGCGGTGTACACTCGGCGGGGGGCGTAGATCTGAAAAGTCTACCTGATTAAATATATGACTTAATTGTATTTACTCTGTAGGATTTACCATAGTTCTAAACAAGAAATATTTCGGAAGAATGCTCTCATTAATGCTCATGTTTATTACTGAGCGAGTCGCGTTGTGTCTTACTTCATCAATAAGAATCAAGCAAGTATTACAAGCTAATGTAATTTTAAATTTTTGTACGACGGTCACACTAATAATCACTAGGTTACAATTAATGACGGATCAAGAATTTGCGTAAGCTTTTGATCTCAATACGATTTAAGGATTTTATTCTTTCTCTTCACATAGCATCTGTTCTGTTTCTCGTCAAATTGTCGCGAATGATTACCCCCACTTCTTCTCGTTATTTTCTTACTATTTTTTTTTCTACTCTCCCGTTTCCGTTTGTCTCATGATCACGCAAACTCGTTTTTACATTTCTTTCTTGATTGTCATTGATCGACTTTCAAATCAATTACCCTCCTGTACTTATCCCGCGATTGTCTATTTGAACTGCTCGTCGAATCATTTTTCCAATTCGGTACGGTTTGATTATAAAACGGTATCGCGTACATAGCACTATGTATTTAGAAACCACAACAGGGATACGTAAAAGTCAATGGGACGAAGAGAAAGCATTAACAAACGCGACTCGTGGAAACTTCTGGGATCAACGCAATAACACATTTAACCGACTAAACTAACGACAAGAAGAGAGACGAGTATAGGGAGCTCAATCAAATGATTAGGAAAAGAAAAACCAACTTTTTACACTAATTGTTATGGTAATTACACGAAATACACGTAAACATGAACGTACTCTCAACAGATACACGTATAACACGTACACTTCTCTACGCGCATGAAGAAGTAAATTAATTAAACAGAGGCCACAAGTTATTGAACATCCAAATAGTAAATTAATAAGATGCTAAAAAAATAGATAATGCAGAAACAAAAAAGAATAAAACGAAACTTGGTGGTTGTACTAAGTGAATATGTTATTTAATACCTACTTGAGAGGCAGAGTGTGAGAGAGAGGGAGAGAAAGAGAATGAGAGAGAGAGAGAGAGAGACTGTGAGAGCAGCAAGTTTAAATAGAGAGAAAGAGAGAGAGAAAGAAAGTTTTTATCTTCACTGCTGTTTTTTCAGAACTTATTTTATAAAGTAATATAATGAAGGAACGTAAATGAAAAAAAATATACCACTAGTATATCGATTATAATTATAATTATTACTACTAACTATTGTATTCCTTACTATTATCGATTTTTAAATGAAGTTAAAGCGTATAAATTTAAAGATGACATTTTTAAGTGTATGCAAAGCATCGTGATAAAGTGATGATTATAATAACATTTGATTTGTAGACGTATTAACGATTAATGTGTTTTGCTGAAATAGGTAATGTCATTAAGCGTGGTAAATTACTTTGTATTATATAATTAACGAGTCTCCAAGAGATGAATTATTAAAGTTCTCTAGTACGAAAGGAGGGAAGATAAACGTGAGGGAGAGAAAGGACAGGAAAACAAGAAATAAAGTTGAATGGCTGCCTTTGCCGCAATTGTATATACATATATTTTTAGGATACGCTTGGAAAAGTATAGAGAGAGAGAGAGAGAGAGAGAGAGGGAGAGGGAGAATATCGAGATAATACGCGAAAGTGGCGTAGCAATGGATTTGATGGAGAAATATGGGAAATACACACAAAACGATGACGAGAAAGCGGGAACTAGCGGGACTATTCGAAATAATTGACGATTAATAATTATAACAGATAATATATTTATATTTAACGCAATATTATTAGTATTTTTCAATACAGAAATAACGCATCTAATTAACGTAATACGTAGAAAATAGGAGAAAAAAGAAAATAATAAAATACTTTGATTCTAGCCGTTGTTACTACCTGTCGTAATCTCGCCTTTTTCACGGGTTACGACTTGCTCTCAGGGTTGTTATTGTCTTTTTTCCTCTTTTTCCTTTTTTTTTTTTTTTAAATCGACTTTTTTTATGTTCTCCCTGTCTAAGATTTCACTTACTGTTAGAATCTTCGAGGATCGGTTGTATTTATATCGTTTTAAGTCGGTATCTCGTTTTTCTTCTTATTTTGTTAATTTTTTTTTTCTTTCTTTCTTTCTTTCGTATGAATAGACACAGAACTAACTCAGTATTTTATGAGGAAGCATTCGCGAAACGATTTTTTTTTTTTTTAAATCATTTTATGAGCGACGAAGCACGATGTTGTTTCTACCGTGAGATATTTAGGATCGAGGTACTCTTCTTTTTCATTTTTTTATTTCGTATAGAGAGAGATGATAATTGTATATTTAAGACTTAAGTACTGAAAAAAAAACCACAATGCAGCTCGTAGATTTAATTCTTCGTTAATTTTAAGACATTACCAACAGGGAGAGTAAAAGAAGAAAAAAAAAAGAATAAAGAAAGAACCATTAAAATTTAGAGACGTGTTAGGCATGTAATTTTTACACTTTTTACATTTTTGCACATTTTTAAGTATTTTCCCTCCTCCTTCGTTATTATTTTTTTTACGATTTAAATGTTGTTACTATCCATGTTCTACGTATTCTTCATGCATTTCGTAACTTCGTTTAATCATGGTCTTCTCTTCTATATATTTTATTTTTGTCCTTTTCTTAACTGATATAATGTGTAATTTAGTTCGCTCACCTTTTTGCCTTAATTTAATTAGGTAGTGCACGCGTTATTAAATCTTTTTAATATAACGAACTTAGTTTGCAAGATGATAAGATAAATAATTAAATAAAATAAAAAAGATGAAGAGTTATTAAGCATTCAATATTTAATGATGAGATACGATTAAATATATTGTAATTCCGGGAGCGTTACAAATGTCTGTTTTTAATGTTAACGCATACTTGACGTCCCGCTCACTGAAGACTGGTCATTATAATTAAATGTTATACTTAAATAACTTTTACTATTCATATTGTAATCTATACGAGGAAACAGTTTTTATCGATGAGTTGTATCTTGTACTTTTAATGGATATTTAAACGTAATTAGTTGATATCACAACGACAACGTATTGGCTATTGCATTTCGTACAACGCTTATTATTAATTATTGTATTTCAATTGATTCTTCTAACACATTCGCATTTTTCCCCACCTCTTCTTTATTGGTCTGGTAGGGCGAGAAGGAGCAACGTCGAAATTCGATAAAACAGAATTACACACGGATGTATTTGCGACGAATCGAAATACGATAGGAAACGCTAAGTTGGGCATTTTTCCAAGTTGTAAGGAGTAACGTTCGAGATTAGATCTGTTGATCGTACGACAGTGTATT